>PITA01001743.1:0-183450 GCA_004023965.1 Spilogale gracilis
GAAGGAAGGAAGGAAGGGAGGGAGGGAGGGAGAGAGAGAGGGAGGGAAAGGAAAGGAAAGGAAGGAAAGGAAGGAAAGAAAAAGAGCCAGCCTCAAAACTTCAATGGTCTGGGGCTTTACTTACATAGGCAAAAACATAATCAGAGTTCCCAGCCTTGATGTTTAATAGCCATTTTCTGCCCATCTACTTACTGCCTTGAAAAATAGTCAAACAAGTGTAAAGAAGATAAATATCAAGCATAAAGGAACTACCGCCAAAGGGGATAGGTTGTGTGCATAAAAATGAGTAACATCAGAGCTGCAGATTAAGAAACTGAATATGTTGGTTTTTTAAAATTAGAATGGTTCCCAATTGAATTGATAATGTTCCATTTAAGAAAAGAAATGTTTTCAAATTACTCTGCTGACTGAAAGTCTGAATCAGTCAGAAATTAATAAAAAGATGAAGACAGAGACCCCTAATCATAAATAACAGAGACAATTTGTATGATTTTAAAGCTTGCAAGGCCCACGGAAAAAAAACTAATGAAATGCAAGAAGAAAATGTTTTTAAAAAGAAAAAGAAATGAATGTGCTTGGTTGAAATGCTATTGTTGTATTCTTGTGACACAATGACTTGTTTTCTGGAAAAGTAATTCTTCAATTGAGCCAGGCAAGCATTGTATTCACTGTAAAGTTGTATATTTATACCTGTAGTCTGAAGGGCTTGCCTGTATTTAAAGCCCAGTGTTACCCATGCTCATTAGAGTACAAGGACAAAGCTCGATCATATTGCTGCTTGGACACGACTCAGAACTTCAGGGTAATTTTCAGTGGCATCAAGTACTTGATTGTCAGCAACGTAGGAAATAGAAAACATATTAAATGGGTGAGGTGTATACATCAAACAGGCAGGAATGTACAGACAGAGATAAGGATCCCAGTCGAACATCCTGTTAGAGTGAAGTCAGAGCCGAACAATTCCAGGGCAAACACAGACTTGTAGTCCAAAGAGCTGCAATGCACAGGTTGCAAAAATTAGAGCAATCTGAGTCTCATTCAAGATCAAATGGTTCTTTCCTAGACTTAATGTCAGGAATAGGGTGGCAGAAAGATAAAGGAACATAATCGCAGCCGTGAACGCTTCAGTGTAGAGACAGGAATGGCAAAGGAAAAGTGTCCAAATTCAGGTCCGTATTTGACAGCAGTATGACATCATTGTACAAGTGCTTCATTCCAAACTGAGGCCAACTCAACATTTTAGCTGCTGTACTTCTGCTCTGTGGGAAGTTGGTATCAGAATGGGGGTGGGAGGCACTGGCTGGGGGCAGGGTGGGGTAGGCTGGAGGAATGGGGAGAAGTCAGTTAAGGACTATAGGCAGCTAAAATAATTCACCTCTGCTTTTTGGTAATTCAATTTGTCTTTTATGTATTTATTTTTGCAATAAATAATATCTGCATGAAGGGATAAATTGAAAGGTACAAGAGGCAATCCAGTGAAGAGTTGGTCTCCCTTTCACCCACCTACCATGTTCCCCTTCCAGTAGATATTTGCATACATAGGTGCAGTCAATTTCAATCCGTGATATTAAAGAAAGCAGCGCCTTACCTCAAGCCCTCCCCAACACCCAAGTCATCTTCCCTTCAGGCAGTTCTTCACTCAGTACCCCCTCCCCAACAGGTCTATTAATCTCAGGGTCTTTGATACACGACCTGCGGACACCGTGATGACCCAGGAGTTTTTCTTCTCTCTCTCTCTCTCTCTCTCTCTCTCTCTCTCTCTCTCTCTCTCTCTAAGGGGTAGGGTTATTACTTAATGATAATGACTCATTGTACACATTGTCGTCTGCTGATGTTTAAAAGATAAGAAGACATTTGTCTGGGCGGACGCCTGAGGCCCTTGGAGGACGCGGGGAGACCCCGCCAAAACGTTTCCAAACTGAATAGTCATCGGGCTGCCAGATAATTCAGAAACTATTTGTATGAGCTGTTTATCAAATCATTAACCGCACAGGTGTTGTTTGGCTGAAGGGCAGCTGAATCCCCTCTCTGGCAGCCGCGGAGACAAAGGTCTCCAGGAATAATTGGAGATGTGCGTGGAATATTAAATTAATTTACTGCCCTTAATTCTTATGCAAATTCTGACCTCCGCTGGCGCCTATCAATTACCCCGCGCTCAGTGAAAGCGAAGGCGACAGTTTCTTTTCTTCTCTTTGCCTTTTTTTTTTTTTTAAGAACTCGAAAAAGGAAATATTTGCAATAAGCAGGCGGAAGGAGTACCGCGTAACTGGAATTATTTAATTGAATCTCCAAGTTTTCAGGGATGTCCATAGAGGATAAAACCCCGGGACGCAGGGGAGCGAGCCGGGCGGGGGGCGGAGGAATTTGTTGGTTTGACTGTACACCTGTGGGCGTGCAGCAGAGAGCACTGACGGGTGATGGCAGCCGACACATCGTCCTGCGGGCGGTCGCCGGCCGCGGTGATCCGGGGAGCTCCGGTTAGCGCCTGGTTCCTTCGTGGCGGGCGCTCGCGTCTAAACACCGCTGGTTTGGCAACCCCAGGTCAGGCTTGGAAGTGCCTTCGCGCTGCATTCCTCAACCACCACCTGTAAGGTCTCCTTCTGAGCTCTGGAGGCCCTTTACTTATCTTTTAAGGGTTTTGACCCATCTTTACAACCCCTTTCCACCCTCCAAAAAAAAAAAAGCCTTTGTTTGAAAAAACAAACCCAACGCTGCTCGCTCCTGTTCACCTCCTATGGAAATCCCGGGTAGGCCGAAATGCGATTTAATTGTCTCTTGCGTGGAGAAGTGACACCCACTCTTTTCTCAGAATTGAGCAAACGCCCGGGCTTTGTCTGCGCTTCTGGCTTAAACTCTGTGCAGTTTCCAAGTCCCGGTGGTGGGTTGTAAAACCGGGTCTCTGAGTCTTTCATCATCCTTTTAATAAGGAAAACCAAATCGGGCGCATAATGTCATCAGCCCCGGCTCGACCTCGCCGGGACCTCGGCAGCCCGATGATGTCGCCAGCGGCCCCCGGCGCAGTCACAACGCGCCGCCTTTCAGCTCCTCGCGGCCCCCACAAAGCCAGACAACAATATCAATTAATCATGCAGCCGGCAAACAAGGAGATTTATCCCGCGGCAAACAGCCCCACCGAGAGCCGCTGAATGGGTGTGATTAGCATGTGAAAAGGAGAGCAAAACTCCGCGGTTCAACAGCAATTTGATGGGGCTGCGATGGGGAAATTACTTGATTAGCGTCCACCGGAGGAGAGCACGGCAACTGCCCCGCGCCGGGAACCCGGCAGGGGAACAAAACGCGCTGGTAAACGCGGCCAAGTGGAGGGAGAGCGAGCGAGGGAGGGTGGCGCGGGGGTCTTCACTGCCGAGTCGAGATAGGGGATGGGCGAAGGAATAGAGAGCAAAGGGGATGGCATTTTAGGCACGGCCCGAGGCCGAAGCTTACGGGAGCTGCGACAACTGGTTCTCACCGCCCTCACTCAGGGCTCCCAGACCCTGAAAGGGCGAACACAAGGCTCCCTACCCAGTGCTGGAGGCCGACCTTGAACGCGTTGCCACCGCTCTGGTCGGAAAGAAAGTGGGAGAGGTGCGTGAGGAAGAAAGGCCCCCACGCGCGGTCCCGAGAGTCCCCTTCGGGGACCCCACAGGGCAGCCAGCCGCGGTAGCGGCCTCCGTCGGCTCTAGTGCTCCGGCTCCGGGTCACAGTCGCGGTGACCGAGGCGCGGCGGTTCCACCGATAGCTCTGCGGTTCCATTCTCGCCTGCAGAGAAGATTGGAGCCGGGCAAGACTTGTTCTCCGGCTTCTCCGAATTTGATCACCCTGTTCTTGCTTCCCCAAAACGCTGCGGCGTTTGGTTTTGGCATTTAACTAGAAAAGGGTTCCTTGGCTGCGCCCCCACGGGGAGGCAGAGGGAAGTTGGGAGAGACTCCCTGAGGGCAAGGGGCTGGAGCAGCGGGCGACGCGGAGTGGGGGCGCCAGGACCTTAGGGTAGGGACTTGGATGGGGCAGGCGCCGAGGCTCTCGCTGGGCTCGGGTGGGCAACCCCCCGCCGGCCTTGGGTGCAGACGCGCAGGGCCAGAGCGGGCGGCTGGGAAACCGCGCCTTGTCCTAGGCCCGGAAAGCAGCTTTTCAAAGACCCGAGGCACAGCCCGGCCCAGGATTTGGTGTGGGCACGCACACACTCGGGGCTCAGGGACTGCGCTTTTGTTTGCTGGGGAGAAGATTGAAAGGGGCGAACTGCTAAACGGCAGCACGGCTCGGACTCCTCCAGGCAAGGCCAAGCGGAGGCTGCGCGCGCGCTCAGACGGCCACCATCCCATCTAGGGCAGGCGCCCGCGCCTCCTCCTCCACCCCAGACACTGTCCTGGAGCTGTATCTTCGCCAAGCCCAACAAGAGGAATCTGGTTTCTCTCTCTCGATGCTCCAGTAACCTTCCCTCTGGACGCATGCCCACAACCCCTGCTCCCTCGCTCCTCCCAGTGCCAGGGAAAAAGTTCCCAACCAGTCCCCAAAGGCCCAGACTAGCTCCCACCGGGGCTCGGGATCCACTAAAAGGTCTTTCCAGCTCACGCCCGGAATCGGGGTGCACAGGTGAGTCCCCGGGATGCGGCCTTCAATTTACCTGAGGAAGAATCTAATTCGGCCTTCCTGAAGTACATTAGCACAAAGGTAATAAAGACTTCAAAAGACAGATTCGCCAAGGCCTGGGACGTCTTAAATCCACCCACCCCCTTGGCACAAATAAAACAAGCACCTAGGAGTCAAATCTTGTTTTACATAAAAGGGGGGTGGGACGCCCCCATCCAGCAGAGCAATTGTCACCTAGTTGAATAGTGTCTATTAAACCACAGCTCGTGGCAGATTTCAAAAAGCTTAATTCTTTCTGAAATGTCTCTGGCGGCTGGTGTGCAGCGAACTCGTCCCTCTCCCTTTCTCCTTCTCCCTCCTTCTCTCCCTCTGGACTCCTCGTTGAAGCCACAGTGGGGCTCCCTCCGTTTCTGTCCCTGGTCGGAGCCCTTGAGCCACAGCTCCCGGCTGGGCGCGGGGCTGAGGTCAGGCGAGGTCGGGTTGGGCGGGAGGCGCAGCGGCCGGCGGGTTTGCGGCGCGCACGGGTAAGCAGGGTGCGGCGGCACTGGCACGTTCAAGCTGCGATCCCAAGACCCGCGAATCACAGACCCTAGGGTATCTCCAAATGCCAAAGCCCTGCAGGCAGGGCGACAGCGCCCACGGAAATGTGTGCTTTGCGCACGGGCCCTCCTCCTCTGCCCATCACTAACTCCCGATGTGTCCCGAAGCGCTTTCTCCCGGCAGCTAGGGCTGTTTCATTTGAATCCCAAAGCCAAGAGGTTGAACCATCTCTAAGTTGGCGGGCGGAGGGGGCGGTGGCAGGAAACCGGGTGGCTAAATGCCTTTGCCTGCGGGGTGGCAGAGCTGTTCCCACCAATAGCGGCAGCTCGGGGTTGGCTTTGGAGTTATTTTTACAAGTTCTGCCCGGTGCCCATCATGTTGCCCTGAAAAGCGAAAGAGGCCGCTGCAATTTATTCCAATGGGCGGTTTTTAAGAAGCTGGCAATTTGAACCGGCTGGGTGTTATTTAGTGCAATGTGAAATCAAATGATCCTATTTCTCAAATAACAGTGTCTGTGAGGAGAAGTGAATCCTCTGAAAGGGTAATTGTCTGCTGATAGTGTTTCCCATTATACCCGATCTTGGCCTAAATGGTGTTCGGCAGCGGGGCTGAGAGCGAGGGGTGAAATCAATGCGCGAACTCGCGCTCCGGAGGCAGGAAAAAGGCAGCACCGTTGGAGTCCTGGCAGGTTGAATGAACAATGCCACCCCATACGCCACCGATTTCGACGTCATTTTGCAGGTGTCCGACATCATTAGACAGGAGTGATCTTGTGCATGAAAGAAAACAAACTCTTCCTCCTTTTGCAACTTTGGGAGTCGTTAGAAATTGGAGCCGGCCCTCGACTTCACAGTATCCTAGCGTCCTTTAGTCAGACTACAGATTAATAAAATAATCTGGGAAACCTAGTTTGGCGCCCCTCATCACAACACGTTCCTACTGTGAACGCGGAATCCCTCCTTCCAAGGACACGCTTCTGTCTAGGACTTTCCCAGTTCATTTTCTGGAACCCAAATTTAATTCCTGGGAAAGGTATTGTGTCTCTGAGGCGTCTGTCATTTACACGGTAGGTGGCACTTTTTGGAGGAAAAAGTTGGCCCTGGGCTTTCAAATTGTCCTCCGTGGGCCCATTCGCTGTTCTGGGTGGAAACAGAGGAAGAGCAAACTTAAGGAGCGTTTTAAGAACAGGGACAAAAACGGCAGTCCACAATCTCGCGTCCGGCTTTGGGGCGTGTCAGCATGCCGGGGTCCAGGGCACCCTGCATGACGTCCCGGCTACCTCTCTGCAGAATGATTCCCAGACACACAGGGGGTCGCGGGCACTATCATCGCCTATGAAACCTTGTTACTTACTACTCAGACACCTGGAGGGGGTGGCCTCCTCCTCAGAGCCTCCCCGCTTGGATCCAGAGGAGTTCCGCCAGAACAAAGCCACCGAGATACAAGCCTTTCCAAGGACACTCACAGGCCAAGGAGGAAAGAGGCTTCTGGGTGTGTTTCTAACACCCAACCCCACAGCACCCTTGAGACTTTTTTCTTACGGAACAATTTGTGTGTTCCGAATATCCTGGGTTTGTAGGTATAGCTTACCTACACCCTTTGCTAATTTGAGGTATTTGGCACTGAGCCTCCTTCAACAGATTTGTGGTTTGTTTCTGCTCAGGCAGGTTCATTTTCATCACCTCTTTGGGTGATATATATCAAAATATAAATATATATAATATACAAATATATACATATATTACATGTGCATATATGTATATATGATATATATATTGCGCATACAATATTATATATAATATGTATCCTTCAGACTGTGACCTTTGTTTACAAGTCTATTTGGTTGCTACTGATTTTCCCCCTTATTTGGCGCTACTTCTAAATTTTTAAAGAAGCCAAGGAAGTGTGGCGATTCTGGGTATCTAAGGAATCTGGCCTAGGAAGCTTCTATCCCTTTCTTGGAGGGAGGCTCTGCAAGGGCACCTGGAGCACGGGACACCAGACGCGCCATTCCTGGAGCTCTCCCGGGCCCTCTAACTGAAGGGCGGCAGGTGGCCTGCGCTCGGCGTAGGGCATGCCTTCCAGGATTCATTGCCGGGCTGAAGATCCAGCCAGCACCAGTCCTCCTGGCGGTCTGGAGCATGGCGTGCACACCCACCCTCCCTGATCCGACGTTTTCATTTCTCACCCTCCTGCTCGGCGTCTGAACAGTTTCCTGGGGTTCCTAGGATCCTCTCGGGGACATCCTCGTCTCTCGAGGGCCTGCCCTCCCTGTGCTGAATGGGAAGCCCTTCGATGCGACCACGAAGAGGCGACGCTCCGTCTGGCCCACTGAGGGGTTTTTCCCTTCAATGCTGCGGTTCTCCGCTCAGACTGGGCGCTCTGCATTGCAGTACGAGCATCCACCTACCTCTTTCGCGGAGGAACTGCGCCATGGCTGCGGGGACTGTGCGGGCAGTCGGCCCCTTTACCCACGCGGGCCCACGCGGGACGTTCGCCTCCAAACCTGTGCTCACACTTCCAAAGGAAGGGCGATCCTTTAAGAAGGGAGTGACAGCAAGGAGTCCCTCCAGTAACCTCAAAGGGGCTTAGATCGGATTCCCGCGCCTCCTCCCCAATAAATCAAGCTGGGAACCCCGGAGACTGTCAGTGTCCGTTCGCTTTCCGGAGACTTCGGGCTCTTGTGTGGCTTTATACTCCCTCTCTCCTCCGGACGTGCTTAAAGCTAGGCTGGCGTGGACCCCGCCCGGCACGGGACCGGGCTGGGGTCCGCGGTTGGGGAGGTGAGGGGCTTTGGGAGCTCAACGCGGGCACCACCTCCTCGCCTACAAGGAAACCCTCTGCAAGTCCACGCACCGAGGGCGGGGGCCCGGCACAGACCCCGCTAGGCCAGGCTCCGTCCGAGCTCCGTCTTCCCAAGGGTCTCCGGGGTCCCAAGGGCTCCCTTAATCCCCGTGGCACAGGGACGGGAATTTAAGAAAGAGATCTTCCATTGCCTGGAGCCATCCCCCCGCCCCTCCGCGCTTCTGCCGGGAGAACAGCCCGCCGCTCGCCCAGCTCTTCTGCTCAGACGCAAGTTGTTGCCCTGTGTCGGAACCTCCAGCTCGGCTCCGGAGCCACCTTTCCCCCCACACTCCCACCCTGCCACCCTCCCTTCCCGAGGCCCACTGACCTGGGGAAGGCGCGGACCCGCCGCTCGCCGAGCCTGCCAGGCACTGAGCGAAGGAAGAGCGCGGTTCGCACTCCGCCGAGACCCGCAGGCTCCGCGGCGTCGGCCCCGGCGGGCAAAGGAGCTCAGAGCTCCCCTCCCCCACGCCTTATAATTTAATCGCACGCGATATTAAATTATCAAGCCTCTCATTAATCGTCATGCGAGTTACTGGGACTCAGCACGCCGCCGCGTGTTTCGACAGCCCCGAACCGTTCGCGGGGTCGGGGTGTGTCTGGGTTTGGGGGGTGGGGAGTGTCGAAGCGCTCTGGAGAATCACGGCGAGCCCCACGCGGGCTGGTGGGGCCTTTTGCCTGGAAAAAGATTAGGAAAAGCGTAGGCAGGGCTTCCGAGTTTGGTGGAGGGTTTGTCAAAGGCATCCCTCAGGGCCCCTTTTCTCAATATTTGGATTTTGATCACGATGATTAAGACAGCCGGCAGCGGATCAATCAACAACATCTTAATTTGCAGTTTTTCCGGACAGTGAATTTGACCCAAATCTGTGCATCTTCATTACCTACTGTGGACGGTGTGAAATTAATGCGTGTGAAATACAGATGAAATCATATCAAATACAGATGAAGTCATTTCAAAGGACAACTTTTCCCCCAACTCAAAGAGGCTTTCTTGCCTTTTGCATACTGTAGATGTCAAGAAAGGAAAAATAAAGTCTTTTTTTAAATCAATCCTTAATTTGAGGCTTTCTCTTTAAAAATAATTTTTCACTCTAACGTCTTAGAAACTGATTTTATTTCCTAGGTTCCCCTCTCCCCATGTCTGTTAGGTAGATCTTTTAAAAAGGAATACACAGATTAAATGGAAGTTCCTAGTATTTGATTTCATACAATGAAGAAGCAAGTGCTCATAAAAAGTTGTCTTAGTGACAGGGAGGAGGCTAATTAGTTCTCAGCATTCAGGATGTAACACACCAGCAGAATAATAAACAAAAGAAAGAGCATCCCCTGCTCTGGAAGTGGTAGTGTAGATATAAATCTGTCAAACAATGTATCTTTTAAAAAATATCCAGTTTGAAATTCATCTTTGAGAGAAATATAATTCCCAAATTAAGTCTTTTCCCACCTTTAGCAGAAGCAACAGCTAGTGTGTAGCTAGGAAAGACCAGTTCCAGCAGCTGTGAATTCAGTTAAGTTGGAAAGTAAAGTTTTCTAAACAAACTATAACCAAATAAAATTATTTCCCTTAAAAATATAACATAAAAATATATGTCAAACCAAAGTAAGTTCTAAATTCTTAGTTTTAACTTGTATTTTACCTTTTCAACTAGAAAAGTGTGATTAATTTAGTAAGCAAATAAGGACATACATCCTGACCCTGTGGTTATGTTTTATTACAGTACATTATTGGTATCCTTACTTGTGTCCAAGACCATTCCTGAGATACTCTCTCTGTTATTAATCTGTTCTCTGTATTTTTCTACCCTACTCACTAACGTACAAAGAGATAGGTATCAAAAATTCAACACACACACACACACACACACACACACATCTAGGTGAATTTCATAAATCCTAAAGAAGCTAGTGGCCGGGGGAAGCTGTAATACATGGACTTTTCTGTTTTAAATAACCAATGGAGAAAAAAATATCTTGACTATCTTTATCCAGGCAGTTCATGCCTATGTATCTTCTGCAGTGAGAGGAACATTTGTTGTTCGGACAGAGAGATCACTTTCTTTCCCAGGAGACCTTCCTTGTTAAAGTGAGCGCCTGGCAAATGTCTGCTAAAAATCATATCTGAAGATTGTGTGTGTGTTTTTTTTTAAAACCAGAAGCGTTCAACATAACCTGATTATCCAGACAGTATGGAATAATGGATTGGGTAATTGTCTACTTCTCAAATGTAGAATGTGATGCAAGACAATTTAAAACATAGTATTTTATTGAATGAGCCATCAAAATTGAGAAAATTAAATTGTCCTGTTCATTTGCTTATTCTTCTTTCTGATACTTTTGGCAGTTGCCATCCGTTTGAGTCTTACAGGAATGCTGGAGATGTGACTATGGAATGGGGAATTTAGTCTTTCTTGCTAATGCTTGGAAAAGTTCAATAGTATATTCATGGCACAGAACAATAAGAACCCAAATTCCTTGACTCCTACTCAGTGCTCTTTCCAAGCAACATCTGTTTAATATAGGTAATATACACTTCAAATTTTATTTCTCTGAGCCTTCCCCCATCACTCAATAAAGTCAAGCACTTGACTATTCTGAAACTCAGAATATAACAAATATGGGAAGAACTCTTGACTGGGAGTCAGCTTAGCCCCTAGATTAGGTTCTGACCTTGGACATATTACTCTATATAACTTCAGTTGGATTCTCCCAAAGGCTGATCTTGAGACAAAGATTTGAGGGCAAGTAAATTTTTCAGTAGGTGATCTCAGAAAGCAACACAGTAGGGAAAACAGGGAAGAGAAACAATGAAAGAAAGTCCGCAATAAAGATTGAATTATCAAGCAAGTTACCAACTGCAAGTCTGCAACTGGAACTTAATCCTGTTAGAGGAGTTCTGAGAAGTAAAGACAATTATGATATCAGAATGTCCATTATTGGTTGAGAACTACAGAGGGTGAGTGTGAATTTCCCATAGCCACAGACCTGTCTCACAAGGAGCACAGCAGACCCTGGCCACTGGGGAAAGCTCTGAGGCAAAGAGTTGCAGGTGTTGGTAGTTGGTTGGCTGGCCAATGTACGTGAAAATGGTGTCATTATATTTTCTAAAAACACCCACAACTAAACCGCCCAACCCATATGTTCTATACTGTGGCCTTGCCACTCTTCCATAAAAAGATGGAATCTATATCACCATTCTCTTGAATCTGAGTGAGCCCATGACTGCTTTGGCCAATAGAACATAGTGGAAGTAACACTGTACTAGCTCCAAGCAGAGGCCTTAACTGGCCTAGCAGCCTCCAGGTCCTATTTCTTGGAATGCTGACTCCTAGGACACTCTTTCTCAGAATGCAGCCACTATGCAGAGAAAAGTCCAAACCAACAGAGGATCAGGTTGGCATGGTCAAGAGCCTGAACCGAGCTCCCAGTTGATGGCCAGCACGGACCACCTCATCTTGGGAGTAGCTCATCGTGGGAGTAGCTCATCATGGGAGTAGCTCATCTTGGGAGTAGCTCATCTTGAGCATCCAGACCACCAGAGCCTTAAGACACACAGAACTGTAGCCATACGAGAGGCCATATGATGGTTGGATTTTATGTGTCACCTTGGCTAGGCTATAGTACTCAGTTATTTAATCTAACACTAATTCAGATGTTGCTGTGAGGTATTATGTAGATTTAGTCAACACCTAAAATCAGTCAACTTTATATAAGGAGATTATCCTCAAATATGTGGGAGGGCCTCATCCAATCATGAGGGCCTTAAGAGAAAACTGAAGAGAAGAAATTCTGCCTCAAGACTGCAGCACCAATTCCTAAGTTTCCTGCCAATTCCTTAAAAAAACAGATTTTTTAAAAGTATACATTATGATTACATAATATACATTACAATATATTATAAATCACATAATATTAATTTATATTTATGTTTATATTTATTTATACAATGACTATATTATATTAATTATTATGGTTATATTATATAATTATTATATTTATATAATTATATTTACATATTTTATTATATATCATTATGTCATATAATATGATTTATATAATTATGATAATTATGACTAGAAGTATTTATATTTATATTTATTTATATGACATGTTATCTTGATATTATATAATATTTATAAATTACATAAATTATAAAACCACTTACATACATAAATATATACTATATAAATATTTACATGTTATATCAATGGTTCTGTTTTTTTGGAGAGCTCTGACTGATACAGACGTCAAGCAAGAACCACCCAGCTAAGCACAATAAACCCACAGAACCATCAAAGGTAATAAAAAATCATTTATCATGGGACAATTGATGTCAGAACAGGAACTGACAGTGTCTACTGTTTTTCCTTCTCGGGGGGTGGGTCTCAGTTTCATTATTTCTATGGTGAATATCTTCTTCTAGAATTATTTTTAGATCTTTTCAAAGTTTCTTGTTCTCAAATTCCCAAGACTCATTAATGAGATAGAATACTTTGTTATCATTAAATTTATTAATACTGAGGCAAGGAAAATATGAAGCACTTAATAAAAATGAAATAAGATAATATGGAACAATTATTGAATTATAAAAATTGTAGGACTTAAAGAGGTTCTAGAATTAATTAAATAGTTGATAAGTTAATGTGAAAAGTTTTAGTCTGTTTTCTCTATGAAGTTGCTTAAGTAAACCTTAAGCATTTCTATGGTTTTATGCTGAGAGAATTCTTATCTGAGGCTTCTGTAAAACACAATGACATTGATCTCGTCTACAGGCTTTCTCCAGAATAAGAGGTGATCATTTTTGTCAATGATGTGGCCAAAATATTCTAGAGATGTATCTGAATATCTTAATGGAAATAATATGAGGTCAAATTATTCTCTCTCTCTTTTTTAAAAGATTTTATTTATTTGACAGAGAGACACACAGCCAGAGAGGGAACACAAGCAGGGGGAGTGAGAGGGAGAAGCAGGCTTCCCGACGATTGGGGAGCCCGATGTGGGGCTCGATCCCGGGTCTCTGGGATCATGACCTGAGCCAAAGGCAGTCACTGAACCATCTGAGCCACCCAGGTGCCCCAGCTTTCTTATTTTTTAGAGTTGTTTTGGGTATTCTGGGTTCTTTGCATGTACAGACGAATTTTGTTTTGTTCTGTTTTTAAAGATTTTTTATTTATTTGACAGAGAGAAACACAGCCAGAGAGGGAACACAAGCAGGGGGAGTGAGAGAGGGAGAAGCAGGTTTCCCGCTGAGCAGGGAGCTCAGAGCTCTAAGTGGGGACTCGATCCCGGGTCTCCGGGTTTGTGACCTGAGCCGAAGGCAGTCGCCTAACCAACTGAGCCACTCAGGCGCCCCATACATACGAATTTTAGAAACGACTTGTCAATTTCTACAAAATAGCCCGCTGGAATTTTGATTGGAATTCCACTGAATCTATAGATGAATTTGGACAGAACTGACATCTCAACAATATTGAGTGTCCCAATCCAAGGTTATCTCCATTTACTTGGATCTTCTTTAATTTCTCTCACTAATACTTACAGTTTCCACCGTATAAAACTTCCACATCTTTTGTCAGATTTATCCCTAAGCATTTCATTCTCCATGTTGTTATAAACAGCATTTTTTAAAATTTCAATTTCCCATTGCTTATTGCTGGTATATAGGAATACATAGATTTTTTTAAAATAGTGATTTTGGGGGGAGATATGTGGCCCAGTAGGGTAAGCCTCTGCTTTCGGCTCAGGTCACGATCTCAGAGTCCTGGGATCCAGTTCCACATCAGGCTCTCTGCTCAGCAGGGAGCCTGCTTCCTCTTCTCTCTCTGCCTGCCTGTGATCTCTCTCTGTCAAATAAAGTTTGAAAAAAAAAAAAAAAGAAGTCTGCTTCTCCCTCTCCTTCTGCTCGTCCCCTGCTTATGCTTGAATTCTCTCTCTCTTGCTCGCTCACTCTCTCAAATAAATAAATAAATGATTTTAAATTTAAAAATTGATCTTTTATCCTACAACCTTAATAGCCTCACTTATTAGTTCTCAGAAAGCCAGGAGAAACCAGAGATCAGCCATAGCCTGGTGTGCTTGCTCTCTGTAGCCAGCTAGAGGACATTGGTCACACAGATGACCATGGGTTGACCTCTATTTCTCTGTGGGATCTTGAACAAGAAAATCAACTTTTCTGAGCCTCAATATAATAATTCTTAACTTGCCACACTACATTAGAATTGATGGGATCACGTATGTTAAAGGCCCACCCAAGGCAAACATTCAGTATATGCCTGATATTCTAAGCCCTGTATGGAAATTTCTTTTTTTTTTTTTAGTTTATTTATTTATTTATTTATTTGAGAGCGAGAGCAAGAGAGAGAGAGAGAGAGAGAGCAAGAAGGGGGAGGGACAGAGGCAGAAAGGTCCTGGAGTCACACACAGAGCTCGATCTCATGACTGTGAGATCACGACCTGAGTGGAAACCAAGTGTCAGTCAATTAACCGACTGAGCCACCCAGGTGCCTAGCCGTGTATGGAAATTTATTTTCACCTCCGTGTGCTAAGCACCCTTTAGACTCAGAGTAAGCGCTCAAAAAGTCCTTACTTGCTGCTCTACCATGACATACTCCATTGTGGAGACAAAGGGCAGGTTCTTATCCAATGTATATGCTGTTTCCAAATAGAGCAGATTCTGTCCAAATCCTTTTTCCCTTGGGCCCCCAGAAGTGACCCTCACAGCTTCTGTACTGCCGAAGGCATCCTGTATCTCCCTCTCTGACTGAACATGTTCTTTGATCCTGGGGCTGTCTCAGAGAGTGCATGGAAGATTGGAAACACCAGAAGAAAATTTCCATCAGTGAGTGATGGGAGTAGATAAATAATAAAAACCCAACTTCCTTATCCCTCAGTCAGGATGATTCTGTTCGATTTTACATAGTCGCTGAGGTGTCCCAGTTGAATTGCGTTATAGCTGCCCATAGTGGTAATGGGCTCATTAAGGCACCTTATATCTACTTCCTTCCCTTCTCTGTCTTGTACCCCCTCTCTCTCAACTGCTTCTCGGGATCACCCATTGAACAAACCAGTTGTGTGAAAGAAGCCCTTGCCTTAAGATGTGCCTTTGGGACTCACACTAAAACAGGTCATTTAACAAATGATCAAGCCAGTTAGTAGCAGAACAAGAGTTAGAACTGTCTTCTGGCTCTAGATTGTGTCCTTTATTTTACTCAATATGGGAGTATACACTTGAAACGGTGATGATACAATGTTGAGCAGCACGTACTTGGATACTAAGAATGCAGTACTGACTCTGCCATGCTTGTCTCCTAAGGCTGTCATTACAGAGTAATAGATCTGACTGTATGTGGTTTCAAGCAGCCACAGAGACAGCTAATGATTGAAGGTGGGGCTCAGGTGTAGGTCATGAAAGCCAAGAAAGGATAATTTCTCTAAGAAAATGGAGTAGAAGTGGTGTGAGCTATTAAAAAAATCTAATGGAAATTGGGGAAAGGAGACTTAAAGTGGTAGAGCACATCTGTAAGTATGACTTAATGATGCAAGTTTCAAAAATGCCAGAGGTATCTGTTGGCAGCTCTTCTGAGATCATGTTTCCATAAGTATGGCATGTGTACACATCTGATGAATGACCTACTCATGGTGCCACAGTGGGGTGACACTGTGGCATACCTGAAAGATACCTATCTCTGACGTTATAAAGCCAATTTTTATTTTATTTTTTTAAAGATTTTATTTATTTGACAGAGAGAAACACAGCCAGAGAGGGAACACAAGCAGGGGGAGTGAGAGAGGGAGAAGCAGGCTTCCTGCTGAGCAGGGAACCCGATGTGGGACTCGATCCCAGGTCTCCAGGATCATGACCTGAGCCGAAGGCAGTGGCTTAACCAACTGAGCCACCCAGGCGTCCTAAAGCCAATTTTTAAAAAGTAAATAGTTACTGCATTGAGTGTCACAAATACCAATGTCATAGTATATAAAATAAAACAGGTCCACTGAGTGGGGACTGATTAAACTTTTTCATGTAATATCTGTAAAACAAAACATTGTATAGCTATTTAAAAAGAATGGGACTGGGGCGCCTGGGTGGCTCAGTTGGTTAAGCTACTGCCTTCGGCTCAGGTCATGATCCCGGAGACCCGGGATCGAGCCCCACATCGGGCTTCCTGCTCGGCGGGAAGCCTGCTTCTCCCTCTCTCACTCCCCCTGCTTGTGTTCCCTCTCTGGCTGTGTTTCTCTCTGTCAAATAAATAAAATCTTTAAAAAAAAATAAAATAAAAAAATAAAAAAAAATAAAAAGAATGGGACAGATCTATAGCTCTCCATATACTAATATATAAAGATCTCCAAGACATGTTAAGCAAAAATGCAAGATGCTGAAGTATGTAAATAATAATACCATTTATATTTTAAATGATATAATAGCTAAATAGATACAACTGTATAGATATACATGTACATATATGTGTTCAGAGTAACTTAGGAAGTCTGATTTAAAGAGTGGTAGCTGGTTGCCTCTGAGAAAAGAAACAGGAGGGTCTGGTGTCAGGGATATTTTCACTCTACATCTTTTCAGTTGAATTTTGCATGACATATTGCTTTAAAAATAATAAAATATAAGAGAGCTCTTTTGGAAGCCAGCCGCTGCAAAATGAAGCTACACCACTGAATGATTCAGGACCATGTGGAAAGAGAGTTTCAGCCAAAGCTGTGCCAAAGCCTAGGTATAAGAGTGAAGCTGTCTTGGACATTCCTGCCTCAGCTGAGTTCCTAGTTGAATGTAGCCTAATATGCAATCCAGAGCACCCAGCTAAGCCCAGCCAAGTCACAGATTCATGGGGAATAATAAGTCATTTTTCTTTGAAAACACTAAAATGCACATACGCACACATGCACGTGCACACACACACACACACACACACACACACAGGAGAAAAGAGAGTAAAGAAATATATCAGGGGAAAAAAAGAAAATGTTGAGTGCAAAAGAGTGACTTTTCCAAAGGAGAATTCTAAGGTAAGTACAAGACACCTTTCAGCTCACTTTCATTGCTGCTAAGCAATAACAAGTGGCTGACTGTGTAAACACCAGTCATGGACGAGGGCATTTTACAGTAGGGGTCCAGTGGTACAGTAGAAAGCATATAGATTTAAGATCTGAGCAATCTCCTTAACTCCCGAGCCTCAATGAAAGTGATGATAACACACACTTTGAAGAACTCTTGTGAGGCTTGAAGAGGATTCCTAAAGATGATTCTGTGGCTAGAAGATAATGGTTGTATAATCGTCATTGTCTTCTTCAACCTCTGCTCTCCACCACAGCTGTATCAGTACCTGATGTCACATAACAAATAATCCCAAAACTGAATGGCTTAAAATAACAAGGATCATTTATTACCTCATGGTTTCTCTGGACCAGAATTCAGCTTGGCTGGTCAGCTCTCTCTAGTCAGATGTTGGCTAGAGCTGCAGTCATCAGGAGGTTACACAGGGCTGGAGGATCCACTCCCATGCTCTTGTATGGCCCTTAAATTGGTACTGGCTGTTAGCCAGAAGCTTCAGTTACCCAATGGCCCCTTCCTAAGGACTACTCAGCTGTGCTCACAGTTATGGTGGCTGGTTTACCTCAAAGAGAGACATGGATGTCACCACCATCACACAAGTTAGCCTTAAGTGTGAAAGGGTATTATACAAGGGCATGAATTCCTGGTGGAAAGGAACACTGAGGGGCTCTTATGGGTTGAGTTGTGTACCCACCTCCCAAATTCATATGTTGAAGCCCTAAGCCCCAGTACCTCAGAATGTAACTTTATTTGGAGATAGACTCTTTAAAGAGGTAACTGAATTAAAATGAAGCCACTAGGGTGGGACTAATACAATCCAGCTGGTGGTCTTATAAAAAGAGATTAGGACATAGGCTGGTACAGAGGCAAGACTGTGTGGAGACACAGAAAGAAGGTGGCCATCTGTAAGCAAAGGACCGAGGCCTCAGAAGAAGCCAACCCTGCTGAAAACTTAGTCTTCGACTTTCAGCCTCCAGATGTGAGATAATAAATTTCTGTTGTTTAATCCCTTCATCTGTGGTACTTTGCTATGACAGTCCCAGTAAACCAATGCAAGGGTCAGTGTGGAAGCTAATACCCATACTGACTGTCTTATTGCATTAAAAAATCATGGCTTCTTCAGACACAAGGCTACACATTGTATACTTCTATTTATATGAAATTTCCAGGATAGGTGAATCTGTAGAGACAGAAAGCAGCTGCGTAGTCATTAGAGACTGAAGGGCCAAGGGAATGAAGACTAACAGCTAATGGGTATAGAGTTTCGTTTGGGGGTGATAAAATGTTCTGGAATTACAGAGTGGTGATGGCCACACAACTTTGTGAATATACTAAAAACCACCAAATTGTACACTTTAGAGGGTGAATTTTATAATATGTGAACTATGCTGCAATTTTTAAAAATGGCTTCTTGTTACTATATCTGCCCATCAATTGGTATTTTGGGGTGAACTTTTGGGCTAGGTTCTCATTCTGGAGCTGGGCTGAAGAACACCAAAGAAATATACGCCAGTCTCCCTCCCTGCAGAAGTCTTACAATTGAGTTGCAGTAATGAAATACAGTTTTTAAAATACTCCCAATGCACTATTTAAATAGCTGCCAAGATTCCAGATTGAGTCCAGCCCAAGAAAACTTACCACTGGGGAGAAGCAACACCTCTGTCATGCCTCCACAGGCCCACTCCAAGTTCTGCTCGAGCTGCAGTGGCCAGCCCACCCCGGTCATGCATCACCTCTCATGCTTTTGTTTCCCTGATCCAGCAAACACTTGCCATGAGAGGAGCAGTAGAACATAGCAGCTGAGGGTTTGAGCTCTGTACTCTATTGCGTAGGTTATAATACCACTCCTCCTCTTATGTGGCTTCAGTTGGATTGTGTACTCTTGATGTGCCCCATATTGTTCATCAGGAAAATGGGGTAATACTTACAAAGAGCTAGGAATGAAGTAAGGCTCCATTAATGTTAGATATTTGATGGTATTTACACACACACAACCATTAACAAAATGAACCAGTTGCCCTCCTCTTTGGCTACATTTAGAAGTCCTGAGAAATTAAGAATGCTCCTTGTCCTCAGGGAGACATGGGAATCATTTGCTTATTGAATGGTTTCTATGGGCCAGGACTGTGCTAACAGCTTCTCAAATGATACCTTACTCACACCTCACAGTAACTCCATTTTGTGTGTGTGTGTGTGTGTGTGTGTGTGTGTATCACTACACTCACTTTTGAAATGAGCCAAATGAAGCACTCAAGATGTCAAGAAATATGTTTACACAGCTAGTATGAGGCAGGCAGGGTCAGGATTTGAACTCGGGTCTTCAGATGTTAAGGTATGTGAACTTTTGAAGATATGGTGTTACATCCCCCCTCCCATGTCCTTGATTCTCACTCTTGAGTGGTGGTAAGCAAGGATCCCTCCAACTGCTGGGGCTGAATCTGAATCATGGATTGAGATTCCCAACTGAATGCCTCCTACGAAGTCCTTGGTGATAAGTTCAAATGACTTTCCCATCTGAGTGGACATGTGAGGACTGAAGAAGGAGGATGGAGAGAAAGCTTGGGAAATGCCTTAGAAAGACAGAAAATGGTAAGAAGCAAAATGTGGGCCCTTACCTCTGATGGCTCTCTCTGTCTCCCAAAGGGGTGTTTTTCTTGCCTTCTGAAGAAGTGCTAGCTTATGTTTATTGAGGGCTAATTCTATCAGACATAATTCTAAGTGCATCACACAGAGGTCACCACGTTTAATCCTCTCAACACGACTGAAGAATTTGGGGGCAAAGCAAATTTAAGTAATCTGCCCAAGTTTGCATAGCTTGTAAGAGGAGGTGGTACTATACCATGCGAGGGGGACCTGAGCCAAAATTTCCAACGTCTATATTCTACCACTTCTCTAGGACATGATGGCAAACGTTTGCTGGAGCGGGGAGGGTGCTTTGTGTGGTAGCCACCATCCAAGTGCCCCAGGAATGAGTGAAGTTAACATTTCTACAAAGACACATGCTATAGATAATTGCAGACGATGAGAAGTGGAATATTCTTCACCCGGCACCCTGTCACCTGATAAACATAAACACATAGCCATCAAATTAAATGGTATCTATTATGCAAAAACCCTTTGGTTTCAGCCTGTGTGTGAGCTGTAAGAGCAGGCCCAGAGCATCGCTATGTTTCTAGTCCTTCTAGTTAGGAGTACTTGTTGAACCCTGATGAGAAGTGCATCCAAGTGGCGAACAATTATGAAATCCACCAAATGATTTTTGAGGATAATCACAGCATTTAAAGATTGTTCATGCATGAAATCAGCACCTACAGGGATGTGGGCTACTGCTCATGCAGCCAGGGACCCACGGAGGCTGGGAAGTCCCTGCAAGGCAGAACCAAGCCACCACCGAGTCTTACAGAGAGAAAAGAATACATACAAGGATTTGGTGCTGTAGGTATACCGCCTCTGAGGATTCTTCTTTGTCAACAAAGATAATCCTGAAGACCTCATAGAAGAAAATTCAAGGACTTCTATGGAAATAATAGGTATGCGAGAGTTGTGAGACAAAGTAAACCCATCTCATTTAAGAAGTCTCTAGCTAGGGCGCCTGGGTGGCTCAGTGGGTTAAAGCCTCTGCCTTCAGCTCAGGTCATGATCTCAGGGTCCTGGGATCGAGGCCCACACCAGGCTCTCTGCTCTCTCTGCTTGCCTCTCTGCCTACTTGTGATCTCTCCGTCAAATAAAAAAATAAAATCTTAAAAAAAAAGTCTCTAGTTAGAGGGGCAGCTGGGTGGCTCGTTGGTCAAGCATCTAACTCTTGGTATCAGCTCAGGTCTTGATCTCAGGGTCTTCAGTTCAAACCCCACACTGGGCTGTGCACCAAGCATGGAGCCTACTTAGAAAGAAGAAGAAGTCTCTAGCTAGAATCACTTAAATTGTCTGTTATTCTATTTCTGGATTTATTTATCTTTCATAGAACTATTTTAGAAATATTACCTTGGCTTGCATGATATGAAGTAAAATGAGGAAATCTAGGTTTTCATTTTATTGAACTTTTCACTCAATTCTTATTGTTTCAAATTATCTGTTATAAATTCCTTTGAGCAAAATTATCTTAGTAACCTCATGCTCTCCTGTATTACTTAAGGTTATCCAGAGAAACAGAACCCGTAAGATGATGGATAGATAGATGATAGATAGATAGATAGACAGAGAGATATGTAGATAGATGTATAATCTGGAGAAATAGAGAGAGAGATTGATATATTTTAAGGAATTGGCATATACAACGGTAGGGGCTAGCAAGTCCAAGGTCTACAGGGCAGGCCTGTGGTCTGGACATTTCAGGAGAAATTGATACTGCAGTCTTGAATCCAAAGGCAATCTGGAGAGAGTATTCTTTTTTCTGGGACCTCAGTCTTTTGTTTTAAGGCCTTCAAGTGATTGAATGAGGCCTCTCCAGTTATGGAGGGCAATTTACTTTACTCCAAATCTACTGATTTAAATATGAATCACATCTTAAAAATACCTTCACAGCAACATCTAGCCTGGTATTTGATCAAACAACTGGACACCATGGCCTAGCAAACTTGACAGATAAAATTAGTGATTATACCTCCTCTCTTGACCACTATCCCCTTCCACCAAGGATGGCATCTCACATTCTAGTTCCTACCTTTCTACCTCCCAGTAATTTATGATGTCCCCCCCTTATCCACCTTGTCACTTTTTCTCTAGATCTGCACTGTCCAACATAGCAGCTGTCCTATAATCCATGTATCTATCATATTATATGTCCCATAAAATTAAATTTTAATTAATTAAAATTAAATTAATTTAAAAATTAAATGAAATTAAAAATTCACTTTCTCATTTGCACTAGATGCATTCAATGGCTCAATAGTCACATGTAGCTAATGGGTATCATATTGAACAGCACAGAAGAGAACCTTTCCATTATTGTTGTGAAAGTCTCACTTAACAGAGCTACTCAAGATGCTTCTTTCTCAGACATTAACTCTTAACCTCAGAGTTCCAGGTTTGCAGTCTTCTTGACTATCTGGAGAGTCCTATAAATCCTCTTTGAGAATGTTGTGGAAAAGCATTTTGATGCACTTGTGTAATTGTTCTACAGCATTCTTGTGTATTAATCAGGCTAAGTAATGCCAGCTGCTGAAACAAACAACCCCAAAATATCAATGGCTTAATACAACAAACACTTATTTCTTGCCCAAGTCACATTCTCTGCTCTTTGCAGTCATTCTGTCTTCTTCCAGAGCCACAGAGTTCTCCACTGGAGTCTCTGCAAATAGTGACCCAACAAACAGAAAATGGGGAAAAGAGTATAGGATATGTGAGGGCCATGCCTGTAAGCGGCTGCCTCACTTCCATTCACATTTCATTGGCCAGACTGCTAGAAAGGATGAGAAATGTAGTGTCAAAGAGAAAAGTGAACAGAATGGTGAACCCATAGTGCTATACCACAGCATGTAGAAAAATGCATTCTGTCATTGAATGCTATTGACCCAAACAATAACACATGTATATGTAAAAACCTTCCTGCATATATTATATTTTACATACCTCAAACAGGAAAACAAAAATAACAGTAGGTATCAATGAATAGCAAATGGTAAGTTTTAAGGTCATATCATATGGCGGTTAAGAAAGGAAGGTCTTTGGAATTGGAAAAGGTCTGTGTCTGAATTCTAGCACTGCTGCTAGCTCATCAAGAATACATGGGCAGCATAATCTTAGGCCCGTTGCTTAAACTCACGATGCCCTCAAAGGACCATCATGAGGTTTAAATGAGGCAACAAATACACCAGTGTAAATGCTCAGTGACAGAAGGGGTTACATACATGCATACATGTGACAGCCTTTTCTCCTAACTTTTCTTTTTTTTCCCTCCTTCCTTCTACTTTCAAGTTCTCGCTTCTTACAAACTGAATTTTCTAGTAGCATGGGATGCAATGTCTAATATTTCTGTATAGAGATCACAAAATCAAATATTTTTCCATGTTTGTGTTTGTGTGGTTTTAGTTGTGCCATTCATATGTTGAAGTCCTAATTCCCAGTACCTCATAATATAACCTCATTTGGATCTAAGGTCATTGCAGGTATAATAATTAGTTAAGATGAGGTCATATTGGAGGAAGGTGGGCTCCTAATCCAATATGGCTAGTGTCCTTACAAAAGGAGACATTTGGAGACATGCACACACACAGGGAAAATGAAGGGAGAGATCAGGATGATCCATCTATGAGCCAAGGAATGGCAAGGACCGCCAACAAACCACTGCAAGCTCGAAGAGGAACATGAAACAGATTCTTCCTCACAGCCCTCAGAAGGAGCCAATCCTGCCAACACCTTGATCTCAGACTTACAGCTTCCAGAACTGTGATGCAATACATTTTTGTTGTTTAAGCCACGCTGTGTGGGGTACTTTATTGAGGCAGTCCTAGCAAACAAACATAATATCCAAGCAGTTACTGACTCAAATATATAGGGTCCATTTTTTAAACGGCATTTGAAAATGTAAAATTTAAATCACTAAATTCCAATTTCAACATATTTCCAAAACCACGTTTCCATTCATCAATCTGTTTTGAGTTTACCAAAGTAGCAGCTCCATCTGGGTCACGCTAGGATCCATGACTATAAGGATAAAACACTGGCTTTCCTTGCTGTTTGTTTAATGGGGCTCTTGGGGGCCCATATTCAAGACTAAATTCAGGGCGTCTGGGTGGCTCAGTAAGTTAAGCCTCTGCCTTCGGCTCAGGTCATGGTCTCAGGGTCCTGGGATCCTGCTTCCTCCTCTCTCTCTGCCAGCCTCTCTGCCTACTTGTGATCTCTCTTGTCAAACGAATAAATAAAATATATTTTTTTAAAGACTAAATTCACTGATACCACACAGATTGCCAGCTGTGTGACCGTGGCCAAGTCCCTTGCTTACTCTAAATCCTTTTCTTCCTCTAAAAAAATAAAGGGATGATTAAATTCTCTCTAACTTCCACCTAAGACATTCTGTAGCTTATAGGAAGCCTTGCCGATACAGGCAGACTTGCTGGCCTGTAGTCCAGGTAAGTAAAAACAGAGCGGCTTACAGAAATCAGCTCTGCTAATATAAAGGGATTTAAGAACAGTATTTGGAGCTAGTACTCTGGCAAATTAAATATTCCAAGTGAAGAACACTGTATTTGTTAAAAGTGTCAACAATTAGAATGCATAATTTTAGCATAAATACTCCAGAAATACTCACTTAGTTTGTTATATTTCATTGTTAATAAAGGTCTTGCATCTAGATTTGTCATATGTCATTAATCAGTTATAAAATGCAAATTATAATTATTTTAAATTATCTAATTACTGTTTATTTATATTTAAGTTTAGGCTCCCCTAAGATGGCCTAATAAAACTTTGAGATGCTAAGTGACTGCTTCATCTGCTTATTCTGTGTATTTGCTGAAAATAATTAGTTATATTAATTGAGGGGTATTTTTTCTCTTAAAAAAACTTACCTGGGTGAGGGTGAACCTAAATAAAATATGCTAAAAATAAGCATTACTTTTGTCACTGTGGTGGGTAAAATGTACTTTGCACTAAAATCAGCAAAATAAACCTTAGTACATGACCATGGAATCAATTTGGTGTAGAGATTTGCTACAAGTAACAAGTAAAAAGTGTAACATTCATACAGTCCTTAGACCCAGGCAAGAGAACCCCTTCCGTGGCTTCTGTATATTATAGAGCCTGTTCTGGCCTTTTTCTGGCCATGCTACCCCATGCAAGGCAAAGATGCCCCAGGGTCAGGGTACGTATTTGCCTGGAAGTCACACATACACACACCCTTCTAGAACACGTTCCAGGTACCTACAACACTGGCATTCTTTGCCCAGCGGGGCCCAGGCTCCTTTCCAAGGCCTGTAGAGACCTCTTTCTTGGATCATTTCTGCAGGGTTGAATATAACTGGTTGCTCACCATGAGACTTGATGTGTGGCCAAGAGGAGGCTAAGGTGGGGATTAGGATAGATGGGTACTTGTGGACTGTGGGGAACACACACATCCCTGCCCATGTGGGAAGATCCTCACAGTACAGGCCTGAGCTAGAGGTGGAAAATAGGAGGGTAAGTAGGGGAAGGAGTCACAGAACTACATTTCTCTGCGGGTTTCCTGTTCTTACAAAGGCACATTGGTCAAGGTAGGAGGAGAGAACATAGTTTATCTACAACTTGTCATCATGAATTATAATTGTTAATACTTCAACAGACAGCACGAAGGCTCTTGCCCTGGACCTGGAAAATATGAAGAGCAGGCTGAGTCACATCATCTTTTTATACTGCCAACTTTTACGCAGTTCATGTCTCGCTACTGATCAATTCACCACCTAAAGGCACACCTTGTGCATAAGAATAAGTGAAATTAATGACTGAGAAAAGAAACCAAGTGAAGAATAAGAGACTCCAAAAACTCTATACTGTAGTTCCTTTTCTTCTGCTCTGTGGTTTTGGAATATGTTTTTCTTTGGGAAGCTTATTCTCCAAGATGATGATGATGATGATGATAAAAACTGATGGGTACTATGTGCTGGGCCCTATTATAAACATTACACACATTAATTAGTCATTATAACAACAGCATAAGTGTTGCACCAACAGCCTCCTGTTTTACAAGAGAAAGTCTGAGCATCAAGAGGGTGACCTGCTAGCAGGTCAAGGAAGAGGGGGCTCGAGCCCAGGAGTCCCTGCTGAAGAATTCTACAGGGCGTTTGCCCACCGAGCCACGTCTGCACACACAAATGTCTGCTTCATAAGCACCTAGTTGGCAACTTTCCCCCTTCACCAACCAGCGATGTCACCTGCAGCATTAACCACATCCTTGGGTCAACACGGACTTTTAAAAGGCGTTGTTCTACTGTCAGGACAGAGCGCGGTTGTTTAGTATCTTGGGTTTTTGTCTTTTTTTGTTTTGTTTTGCTGTAGGAAAACTAGTGTAGCACAGTTCCGGCACTCAGAAATCCTGGAAGAAGGGAGGGAGAGGTGGCAGGAAGAAGGAGAGAACGAGCCTTGCAAAACTGGCGTAGTTTGATGTCAAAGGCGGTGCTCCGGGTCGGGTGCTCCCCCGACTCCCCCAGCCCCTACCCAGGTCGGGGGCGCAATCAGGACCGCTTCTGACTTGGCCTCCGGTGGCGCTCCTGGCTTCGGGGAGGGCCAGGGTCTCTCCCGGGAGGGTGAGGGGAAAGGGAGACGCCACACTGGGGGCGGAGAAGCCGCGGAACCGCGTGCACACCACTGATGCTCCGCCGCCAGCACCGAGAGAGCGTCCGCCAGCCCTCTCGGAGGCGGCCTCCCACGACGCCCCGCCCTCCGCGGCGTCTGCCCCACCCACCCGCTGTGCCCCGCCCCTAGCCCCGCCCCCGCCGGGCCTCCGTCACGCCCCCTGCCTCGCCGCCGGCGCCCTGTTTACCCGCGGTGCATGGTGGGGCGGTCGCCTCGGACCACGCTTCCCCCCGGCGTGGGTGGCTACCCGGTGGCGGAGCGCGACGAGCGCGGCGGCGGCGGCGGCGGCGGCGGCGGCATGCGTCCGGCCTCCCCCCGGTCAGCGCCTCTGGCGAGCCCTGACTACTACGAGAGGCTGGGCCGCCTCCAGCAGCGGCTGCGGGACAGGTACGGCCTGCCCGGGACCGGGGCGGGGAGTGGGCCCGGCCGAGGCTCGCGGGTGCCCGAACTGGGGTTCCTTGCCGCTCCGCTCCGCGGTGTTTCCCCGGGCGGGGGTCCGCCCGCGCCGACCCCCGAACTTCCGGTGAGCCCTGGAGGACCAAGTTTACCAAGTACCGTGCCCCCTCGGCCTCCCTGGAGGGCTCCCGGCTCCCGGCGGCCTGCACCGAATGTGCCGGGAAGTGAGAGTGGGAGTTCCCGAGTGGACCCCTGTCTCTGCCGATCGTCGTCCCGCCCTCGCAGCTCTGCGTCCGTGACGACAGGTCTGCAGCGCCGGCGGGACGGTGTGTGTGCCACTTATGCCCTGTTCAAATGCAGGAGACACTTTTGGTGGGAACGAGGGCTGGCCAGATGCCCGGCAAAGAGCTGAGATTTGCAGAAGTCCAACTTCCAGACGGTTCATGATACTTTGGTTAAGACATGAAAAATGAGGGGCGCCTGGGTGGCTCAGTTGGTTAAGCGACTGCCTTCGGCTCAGGTCATGATCCCGGAGACCCGAGATCGAGCCCCGCATCGGGCTCCCTGCTCGGCGGGAAGCCTGCTTCTCCCTCTCTCACTCCCCCTGCTTGTGTTCCCTCTCTCGCTGTGTTTCTCTCTGTCAAATAAATAAAATCTTTAAAAAAAAAAAAAAGACATGAAAGATGAGAGCTACTGAGAACAGCTAGATCTAAGAGCACAGAGAGAAAATTATAAAGCAATTTATTATAAATAACCACATAAAAGATAAGTTGTTGGAACTATTATTTAGCTGCTAAATTAATTGGAGTTGGAAATCTCATTAGTTGACAAGAAAGGAAATAGATATTTGGATCTCTTGATAAACAAAGTGTTTAATGAATGTTAAAAGTTACAAAATCGTTTCAGTGAAGAGGAGAGCTTTGTATGTGACAATTCTAAAATGACAACAATAATTACAGGTAAAGGCAGAAGTAAGTGGTTATGAAAAGGAATTATATTCATCTTATCCTAGGCTTAATTCCTGTCAAATATTTATAGAGCATCCTCAACAGGCCTCCTTAATTGTGCTCATCATATTTTACCCTCAATCGTTTTTTGTATCTTATTTTCTTTCTGACACACTGCTGCTTACCCACTCCAGGGACCTCCCTACCTCCAATTAAAAAAAAAAAATCACTTCCTGCAGTGCCTTCCCTATGGCAAGTATTGATCAACCCATTTCCTAACTTATGTGGTCTCTATTTTCACAACACTATAGGTAAATAGCTGAAGTGACTTGCTTCCTGCTTAGAGGGAGAATTACAGGAAGACAGGAACCATATTTAGCTGGATCTTTAGCTAGCTGGTAATAGAGTACCTCAGGGGAGGAGGGGCCTAACAAATATTTGTTGAATGAATAGCAGAAATCATGACAACTTTCCAGTCAATCAGAGAACGTGAACAGTATGATATTTCAAAGACAATATTAAGTGTCTTTACATACCTTATAATTAAAAGACAAAACACTGCTCTGTACATCAGCATGCCTAAAGTGCTTTTGACTCTGTTCTGTTAGAAGAGTAGCTTAGTTATCCCAGGCGCTTAGGTATTTGTATCTCTTAGCCCGTGTTCTAACTTTAAAATGTTACGGGTTCAAATGGCATTCTTTTTGAACTAAGTTCATTGTGAGTTATCATTTTTGCTTTCTGTGCTAGGAACACCTGGCTGTTTATAGTCCTTATGGTATAATAACTTTGTAATGATTAGTAGTCACTTTATGTTTAACACTTAATGTTTTAATGTTTAACTAGGTGAGACTGTTGAAATTATATAAGGAATTCAAGTCAAATTTTATAGCCTGTTCATGGTTCTGCATTTGGAGTTTTTAAAAGATTTTTTAATTGGTACAAATAAGTTGCTGTGTGTATTCATCTTTCATTTTATTAGATTTTTTTTTTTTTTTTTTTTTTGAAAGGAAGCAGGGAGGGACAGAGGGAGAGAGAATCCCAAGCAGGCTCTCCACTGAGCACAGAGCCCGACACAGGGCTCAAATTTACTATCCTGAGATCATGACCTGAGCTGAGATCAAGAGTCAGACGTTTAACTGACTGAGCCACCCAGACGCTCCTTATTTTTCATTCTAGAAGTCCATAACTGGGCGCCTGGGTGGCTCAGTTGGTTAAGCGACTGCCTTCAGCTCGGGTCATGATCCCGGAGTCCCAGGATAGAGCCCCACATCGGGCTCCCTGCTCAGCAGGAAGCCTGCCTCTCCCTCTCTCACTCCCCCTGCTTGTGTTCCCTCTCTAGCTGTATTTCTCTCGGTCAAATGAATAAATAAAATCTTAAAAAAAAAAAAAAAAGAAGTCCATAACTAATTCATAGTAAGTACAGAGGCAGATAACTTTGGATGCAGAGAAACTTGGGTTCTGCTCTGGAACAGTTGTGTGACCTTGAGCAGGTTGTTCAGCTTCCTGAACCTTGGCTCTTCACCAGAAATGAGGAACACTGAGTTATATTTATGGTAAGGCCACAGATTTGTTTTTTCTCTAGTAGAGTAATGAGCCTCAAATGACAAGAGTTGGAAGCTGTAGTTTTGCAAAGCAACAAGGAGTGAATATCATTGTTTGTATCCTATTCGAGTATTTGAAAGTATGTTTAGTTTAGTTTAGTTTTTTTTTAACCAATCGCAGTGACCACAAGGATTCCAGAACTTTAAAGTCATTTTAAAGGCTGCGTCTATGGGTTATCACAGCTGCTTATCAGTCCAGAAATAAAAGCAATCTGCCCTTTCCTGGCCTTCTTAAAGCTGGCTCATTGCTGGTCTAATACAGCTTGTCTAATAACGGGGTCTTTCCCTTGTAAGTGGTGTATTTCTAGCCCAGATTATTTCAGCTATAGTCACACATAGATGTACTTATACATTCTTAATTTTTTCCTCTTTGTGTATGGTGTTTTTTCCACACTCTGGTGAAATCAATCATCATAAAATCTTAAAGAGCCTGCTTGAGTGACTCGTTACAGTGTGTGTAGTGCCACAAGCAGGGTAGAAACATGTGAGTGGAATTGACTCTTACAATTACATAAAAACATCCTTTAAAAGGCCCATTAACCAGCCCCAGTTTTTTTCAATGCCAGTATTGATTCAGAGTGAGATATCCTAATAGTCCAGAAATTGATTCAGAGATATTAGTTCTGTAAAGCTGAAGCTTGTATTGAGAAAAAAACAGAATAACAAATGGCTTAAAAAGAAAAGCAAGGGGCGCCTGGGTGGCTCAGTTGGTTAAGCGACTGCCTTCAGCTCAGGTCATGATCCGGGAGACCTGGGATCTGGTCCCACATCGGGCTCCCTGCTCGGCGGGAAGCCTGCTTCTCCCTCTCTCACTCCCCTTGCTTGTGTTCCTCTCTAGCTGTGTTTCTCTCTGTCAAATAAATAAAATCTTTAAAAAAAAAAAAACAAAAAGAAAAGAAAACATGTGGCTACACTCTTAAGAACTGCCCCTCTTTGTAAACCTTTGACTGTAAACCCAGGTGAGAGGTGCAGGTGACGGAAACCATGGGCTATGAGTATACACCACAGGGCTGGGTGTTGCAGAGATTCTGAAATAAAGATTTAGTATGTAGGGGTTGCAAGATAATCCTCCCCATAAACCTTTCTGTGGCTTTTTATTGGGGGTAGATATCTTGTTTTAAGTCTTAAATTTAAGACGGAAAGGAAAGACAGCATTCAAAATCTCTACAGTGTGGGTGAGGAGGCTGTGAAAAGGGCCTGTGTTGGAGTTAATGAGATTAACATCGTGTTGTCCCTAGTGGAAGGCCGGGAGGTGTTTGTGCTTTTCCACCATGTGAAGTGCCGTAAGCGTGACCAGCAGATGTGTGTATCTGCTGAAGACAGAGCAGGAGCGGAGAAGTTCTATGTTCACAATTAAAAAGAACTTGCTGCACAGGAGGTGATGGATTACCAAAAGACCTTATTGGCCAGAGATCATAGGTGGATTTTAAAAATTGTTTTGAATTAAAGTCAAGCTTCCAGAAAAGTTGTTAGTATAGGACAAAGACTTCTAGTATTCCCCTCACTCAGATTCCCCAGCTCTTTTTGTTTTTTAAGATTTATTTATTTATTTGAGAGAGAGTGTGCACATGCACACAGAGGGAGAGGGAGAAGGTGACTCCCCGCTGAGCAGGGAGCTGGATGTGGGTCTCCACCCCAGGACCCTGGGATCTTGACGTGAGCCGAAGGCAGACTTACCAGATTGCTTAACCGACTGAGTGATCTAGGTGCTCTCAGGTTCCCCAATACCTAACATTTTATTGTATTTTTCTGTTTTTGTCTATCTGCTTGTCTGTCTAAAATCATTAGTCTTTTCTGAACTATTTGAGAACTACAGATATCATATCCCATTACTCCTAAGAACTCGAGTCTGTTTCCAAAAACAGGGATGCTCCCTGACATGGATGCACCCTGTAACTCTCCCAATGACAGGTCAACACTGACTGATACTTGTCCACAGACTCCAACCAGATTCCACCACCTGCCCATTTTGCCAAGTGTCCTAAGACTCTTTTTTCTTTACTGCTTCAGGATCCCATCTGTGTACCTATTTGCCATGTCTCTTCAGTCTCCTCCAGTCTGGAGCTATTCCATAGTCATCCCTGACAGTTTCTAGAGTACATCTTTCATTCCAGCGGGAGATCCTCAACCTGGGTCCATCTAATGGTCACTCATGACCAGACTGGTAACACTTTTTTGGCAGGTATAGCACAGAAGTGAAGCGTGTCGTTGGGGCACAAGGTCACAGATACACTTAAGGATCTTTCTGTCTTTGTAATGTGATGACAGCTCATTGTCCAGTCACTCATTCTTCATGAACTAAGCATTCTGTCAATCATAAAACCCTAGAAGGGGCAGAAGTGACTAATGAAAATTTCTTTTTTAATCTTTAAATTTATTTTTAACTTATTTATTTTTATTACATTATTTTATTTTTTTCAGTGTGCCAAGATTCATTGTTTATGCTCCATGCAATATGTGCTCCGTGCAATACGTGCCCTCAGTACCCACCACTGGGCTCACCATCCCCCCACCTCCCTCCCTTCCAAGACCCTCAGCTTGTTTCTGTGTCCAGAGTCTCTCGTGTTTCATCTCCCTCCCTGATTTACCCCAGTTCACATTTCCTTCCCTTCTCCTACTGTCCTCCATGTTACTCCTTATGCTCCACAGGTAAGTAAAACCATATGATATTTGACTTTCTCTGCTTGACTTATTTCACTCAGCATAATCTCCTCCAATTTGGTCCATGTTGCTACAAAAGCTAGGTATTCATCCCTTCTGATGGAGGCGTAATATTCCATTGTATATATTGACCATATCTTCTTTATCCATTCGTCTGTTGAAGGGCATCTTGCCTCTTTCCACAGTTTGATGATTGTGGGCAAAAGTGACTAATAAAAATTTCTAATACGGAAGCAATTATGCCATATTTCCTTCACTTCTCTTCTAAGTTCACTATTATATTTTAATTTTACTTTATTTCAATTCAACTAATTAACATGTCATATATTATTAGTTTCAGAGGTAGAGTTCAGTGATTCATCAGTTGTTTATAACATCCAGTGCTCATTACATGCCCTCCTTAATGTCTATCACCCAGTTACCCCATCCCCCCAAACCCTCCCTTCTAGCAGTCCTCAGTTTGTTTCCTATAATTAAGTCTCTTATGGTTTGTCTCACTTTCTGATTTTGTCTTATTTTATTTTTCCCTCCTTTCCCCTATGGTCCTCTGTTTTGTTTCTTAAATTCCAAATATGAGTGAAATCATATGATATTTGTCTTTCTCTGAATGACTTATTTCGCTTAGCATAATAAGTTCCATCCATGTCATTGCAAATGCCAAGATTTCATTCTTTTTTGATGGCTTAGTAATGTTCCTCTCTCTCTCTCTCTCTCTCTCTGTGTGTGTGTGTGTGTGTGTGTGTGTGTGTGTGTATACCACTTCTTCTTTATCCATTCCTCTGTCAGTGGACATCTGGACCCTTTCCATATTTTGGTTATGTGGACATGGCTGCTATAAACATTGGGGTGTAGGTGCTTCTTTGGATCACTATTTGTATCCTTTGGGTAAATATCTAGTAGTGCAATTGCTGGGTCATAGGGTAGCTCTATTTTTAAATTTTTGAGGAACCTCCACACTGTTTTCCACAGTAGCTGTGTGAGCTTGCATTCCCACCAATAGTGTAAGAGTGTTCCTCTTTCTCTGCATCCTTGCCAACATGTCTTATTTCCTGAGTTGTTAATTTTATCTCTTCTAACCAGTGTAAGGTGGTATCTCATTGTGGTTTTGATTTGTATTTACTTGATACCAAGTTTCTTTTCATGTTTCTATTGGCCATTTGTGTGTCTTCTTTGGAGAAGTGTCTGTTCATGTGTTCTGCCCATTTCTTGACTGGATTTTTTGTTTTTGCGGTGTTGAGTTTAATAAGTTTTTTATAGATCTTGGATACTAGCCCTTTTCAAACATCTTCTCCCATTCTGTATGTTGCCTTTTGGTTTTGTTGACCATTTCCTTTGCATGCCAAAGGTTTTTATCTTGATGAAGTCCAGGATTTCGTTTTTGCTTTTGTTTCCCTTGCCTTTGGAGATATGTCTAGCAAGAAGTTGCTGCAGCCGAGGTTGAAGAGGTTGCTGCCTGTGTTCTCCTCTAGGATTTTGATGGATTCCTGTCTCACATCTAGGTCTTTGATCCATTTTGAGTTTATTTTTGTTTATGGTGTAAGAACCTCATACAGGAATTCAGCAAAATGGGAGGATATAAAGTAAAGGCACAGAAATCAGTTGCATTTCTGTACACTAATTATAAGACAGAAGAAAGAGAAATTAAGGAATCGATTCCATTTGCAATTGCACCAAGAACCATAAGATACCTAGGAATAAACCAAACTGAAGAGGTAAAGGATGTGCACTCTGAAAACTATAGAGCACTTATGAAAGAAATTGAGAAAGACACACATAAGTGGAAAAACATCCATGCTTATGAATTGGGAGAACAGATATTAAAATAAAATATCTGTGCTACCCAGAACAGCCTACACCTTCAGTGTAACCCCTATCAAAATACCACCAACTTTTCTTTTTTACAGAAGTGGAACAAATAATCCTAAAATTTGTGTGAAACCAGAAAAGACCCCAAAGAGCCGGAGGAATGGTTAAAGAAGAAAACTAAAGCTAGGGGCATCACAATTCTGGACTTCAGGCTATATTACAAAGCTGTAATCATCAAGATAGTTTGGTACTGGCACAAAAACAGACATATAGATCAGTGGAACAGAATAAAGAACCCAGAAATAGACCCTCACCTCTATGGTCAGCTAGTCTTTGACAAAGCAGGAAAGATTATCCAATGGGACAAATGATGTTGGGAAAATTGGACAGCCACGTGCAGAAGAATGAAATTGGACCATTTTTTTTTACACCATACATAAAAAAATAAGTTCACTCTTACTAATGATAAAGTAAAGGTGTGTGTGGTGCTACTACTTAAAAAAAATGGTGTCTCTATGATTTCTTTTCCTTGGGATCTTTTTTCCTTTTTAAACATAGGCATACCCTAACTAAAGAACAGACTGTCTTCCCCAAGAGAAGATTTGGTGTTTGGATTTTGAATCCCATTTTCCATTAAAAGAATTTGGTTAAATGGTAGTTTGGATTCTAGATTATGCTAAGCAAAGAAGTTTGCTTAACTTCTATTGTAGCTAACAGAGTAACTTTTGAGATTTTTTTAAAAGGGAAAACACATTTGAAGAAAAACAGAAGCTCCCAAATGGGACAGGGACTCAGCCCCTTTCCCTCAGCTGGCCGCCTGAGGTCACCTCCTGCTGGACTCCTTCTTGTCTTTGATTCAGTCTTTTTTTTTTCTTTCCTGGCATTTTTCTTGCCATCATTATGTGATTTTTCTTTAGAACTTTAGTTAATGTTCATTTAGATTAGCAATTTGGCTCCAGTTGAAGCTGGTACTTTGGTGGTGGAGCGCAACCCCTGTGGCTAAACCCCCCGTGGTTAAACACCCCAAGGGCTCTTTTTGGGACTGGGATGGCTAGTCCCGTTCAGCAGTTTTACCCCCTAGCCCCTGGGTTTTGACTGTTGTTACCTCCACTACTGCCCAGTTTCCCTTACCTTTTACCAGGCTTGGGTGTACAGATGTGCAGGGTAAGCTTTGTCTTCTAGCTTAGTGGCAGCACTCACCTGAACAGCACGAGCTAAGTCTTTACTGGGAGTCCTCCAGGGAGTAGCTTCAGTGACAAAGCATGGTGATGCCACAAGGTTATAAAAAGGAATTCCTCCAAATTCGAAGTAACAGTGTTAGGAGACTTGGTCTTCATTAAATGTGAATGGAGCCAGGTGCACTTTTCAGAGACTTGGCTCTGCCCAGGCTGGCTGGCTGGGATCAGAGCAAGCCACCGGTCTGCAGTCCAAGGTGGGTTCATGGAAGCGTGTTGTGTTGACCTGGTGGGAGCCCCATCAGTCAGATGCCACTGTCTCGGGAAAATCTGGCCATAGTATAGTTTACATATTGATCTTGTTTATTGTTTGTCCTTTCCTCTGGAATGCCAGCTGTCTGACAGCAGATGCCTTAGCTGGCCTGTTTACCATGTTAGTCTTCAGGCCTGGAACAGTTCCTGCTTCATCATGGCACTCAAGAAATACTTGTTAAATAAATGAACCTGCTTCCAGTCTTTTCTTAGTACCGCTCTCCTATTTGCTTTGAAAATCGTGTTCTTTTTGCTTCATACTTGTATCATTTTGCTTTTTAGATTTCCATGGTAACTGCCGAATACTTTTTTTGTCTTGAGTTTCAAACAGCTGGCATTTTCTGCTTCTTAGAAAGACCAAAGAAGCATTCTCACAAAGGTGTAATGTCAAAAGAGATCATGTTCTAAATCCAACTGCCTACTACTTATCAGTATAACTTATTCATGAAATATTTTCTTTATCTATTATAGTGAAAAAAAGAGATTGGACCTGGAAAAGAAGCTTTATGAATATAATCAATCTGATGTATACAGGTAAGAGGTGACAGTGCTAACAGTTTTTAAACCAGTTGGTGGATATTGATCAATAAAAATGTTATCCTAATGTATGTTACAGACATCGTAATTACAGTACTTTTACTCTTCTCTCATGTCTAATGTGTAATCATTTCCAGTAAACACTGAAATTTAATATAGTCACTGTCAAATGTGGGAATAAATTTTGTTAAAATTTGTGTAAGATAAAAATTGTTTTACTTGGACTATTTGGTTCTTGTGGTATTTCAGGAATCTATTTGGCTTACATATCTGAAGAATAAGATGCTATATAAGACCTTATAAGAATTACATAATCGTATCTTTTTTATCACAATTTAAGCACATTAAGCCTGCGTAATAACTGAAGCATGATGGCTGCCACTGGCCTTCGAACCAGCTGTTGAAGGCAGGGTTGCGCCTTGTCTCATTTCTTCATAGATGTTTGACGGTACCTGTGAAAGTTACTATGAGCATTGGATAAAATACTGGGTTATTCTAATATGAGGAGCCAACTTTTAATATTTTTTAATTCTATTTTATGGAAACTGAGCTTTATCCTTAAGCCAAATGTGTGCTATTACCTCCAATGTTATTCATGTGAGAAATTTCTGGCTATGAAACATTAATTTTGTGATTTAGTCACATCATGATATGATTGAGAAATAAAAGATGTCATTCAGAAGCTAGAGAAAACTTTAAACTCAGACCACCCATCAGGTCCATTTGTGTCCTCATTTGGTTTTAGAATTCAGTGTACTTCCAAGGATACCAGTCACAGTGGACAGCGATATGTCCCCAGTATTTCTAAAAGAGACAAAAGCCAGTGAGATGGTGCTAATAAATAGGAATGTTGTGGATGTGATGACCTCAGGAGTGGGCCCAGGGCTGAGCCCATCTGTGGCAGCTGCCATTTTTGTAGCCCCACAGCTAAGGGGGTGGCTGAAGGGGTGAAGACTTTTCCTGCAGCCTATTCCTGGCTTTCTGGGGACCTTTACCAAGCTATTAATTTGCCAAGTTTGTTCCCCTGTCTTGTTTCCTGGAAGACAGAGGGAATGATTTGCTAAAAATACACTTTTTTGGACTGCCTGACAGGATAAAAATCTAAACTGTCTAACATGGCTATTTCAGTCTTATCCCCTCTCCCCCATAGAAGGCAGAGCCTAAGACAGGGGTTTGTGTGTAAATGTCACTTTATTTTAGGAAGTCGTTGCATGAAACGGAGGAGCAGAGCTAGGAAGAATGACGTAGGAGCCGGTCACTGCTGGGGGCACCTGGGGCTCCATGGTTCCAGACCTTCGGGGGAGCCATGTCGCCTGCCTCCCTGCTCCTCACGACCATCCAGTCAAGGGAAGGAAGGGGAGCTGTTCACCTGCGGTTGCGCTGCATTGGGTCAGGCTGCTCCAGGGGGTGTCAACTCCTTCTTGCCTCCGTGTTGTGAACTCAGAGGAGCAGCTCTGGGAAAGCAAGTTACCAGATGAAGCCGAGACAGGTGCTGCTAGGTGGCTGCAGCCATGGCTGACAGAGGAAGAGCTGGGCCAGGAGGGTGTGAGGAGGGCCTGCAAAATATCTGGCACAACAGCTTACCAGACCCTCTGTTACCTGCCCTGGGTAGTCGTCATCATCGCCCTCTCTTACCAGCCTCCACTAACATGCTACACAAAGTCTTCAGTGCCCGAAGCATGATGGGAGTTTTGTAGTATTGAGCAAGGCGGGCTTTGTTGCCAGGTGCTTGCATTCAGTCTGAGCCCCGCCAGCTCTTAGTCGTGTGACATTAGGACAAGTCCTTCAACACTTTGTATCTCCCATTTCTTCATCTGTCTCGTGGGGATAATAGTAGTTATGAGAACTTAAGATGGCTGACCCATGGTAAGATTTGTTATTTGTTACTGTTTGGGCCAATTTTACTGTTGTTCTTCTTAATTATTGCCTTTAAGCTTTCCAGCATGCTGTTTCCCATGCTTTGAGTGTTTCCCCTCATCTTCTCACCCCGGCTTCCCCAATTTTGCGTTAAATCTTACCCATCCTTTATCATGTCTAAGCTAAGGATTGACTTCCACTAGGAAGGCTTTCCTGACCCCTTCAGCTAGGTCGGGTTGCCCAGTCTATAAGGATGCCTAGCAGTTTCCCTCTCAGTATTCATCACACTGTACTGGACTTATCGAATCTTTTGTTTCCCCTGTTGACTAGCTGAGTGGCTTTCCTTTTTACAGCACTGAATCCATGAAAGACTGCATGGCCGGCGGGTGACTTCTGTGGTCAGCATTGAAGGGGAGTGCGGGGGCAAGGATGTGCTAGACTTCGGGTGAAGAAAGCACGGTTACTGTTGCACCCTCTCCAGCTGGACACTGGCCACCGCCCGCAGCTTCCCCAAGTGCCTGCCTGTGAAGGACAGTGCCGTAGGCTCGGCCTCCACTACTGTCGCTTGTGCTGCGAGTGGCACATGTGGGCAGCAGTGAAACCAGTCTTGAGTTTTTTGTTCAGAAGAAGAAATGGGAACAGCTAACCAAAGTTAAAGCACAGAATTGTTAGCACAATAAAGAATTTCTTGAAATTTTTGACCTAAGCTTAGAGGTTTAAGGTCTGTTACTGATTAAGTTTTTTTAAAGATTTTATTTATTTGACAGAGAGAAACACAGCCAGAGAGGGAACACAAGCAGGGGGAGTGAGAGAGGGAGAAGCAGGCTTCCAGCTGAGCAGGGAGCCCGATGTGTGGCTCGATCCCTGGTCTCCGGGATCATGACCTGAGCCGAAGGCAGAGGCTTTAACCCACTGAGCCACCCAGGCGCCCCATGTTACTGATTAATTTTTAACATCTCCAGCATCTTTGCAAATCTGTTTTTGAGGGTGAACATTTTTGTGATTTTCAACTTATTTTTGCTTAATAGAAGAATATTGAAAAATTGTGAGCGTTGAGTAATATATAGAATTGTCAAGTCACTATCTTATATATCTGAAATTAATATAACACTGTATGTTAACTATACTGGGATTAAAATAAAAAAATTAAAAATGAATGTTGAATTATTGTATTTGAACTAACAATAGAAATGCTTTATACCAGGTACTCTTATCATGTAAAACTTGTGAGGAAGAAAGAGCTAGAGGGAGTGGCATTGGTTCTGTAGGAAGAGTAGTGTGCCCATCGTTTTACACTTTGGATGAGAGGCTTTAAAGGTTTTTTTCACAATTTGAGTTGGATTAAAGCCCATATATTATCATAAAATATTTTTTTAATATAATATATTGTAAGAGTTTCTAATTAAAATTTTTAATATTATCTAAATGAGAGCTTTTGGGGTATTCTAAATTTTGGAATTTCTTAATGTTTATAGACTGTGCCTTATAGTTTGATTCTATTTCTATCTAAGCAGGTAGTTTTGAAATGGTCTGTCATAAGAGTGCTAATGGGCTATTCATCTGACCATGGCCACATAGATACCAATCTTGAAATCACATTTAATTTGGAGAAAGAAATCCGTATAAATCTTTATTGTGTGAGTGTTATAATGTAGTCTTGTATACATTTATCAGGAGAGTTATGCCTGAATGTGATACTCAGTGAGGTTGCATTAATTTTTTCTCTCGAAAAATGCATGTATATTCTGCCCTTAGCTTTCAGTGTTCGGATAAAATATCTGAATACATTGTCTCATTAACAGTTTTGTTAAAAAAAATTCTCCTCCTTCAATTTGTTAGAGTCTAACTACATTGTTTAAAATTTGCTTTTATTTTTCTAGAGTTAAGCTGAAGTATGTTAAACTAAAGAAATACCTGAAGGAAATATGTGAATCAGAAAAGAAGGCTCATACTCGAAACCAAGAATATTTAAAGCGGTTTGAGCATGTCCAAGCTCATGTTGGACAGTTCACCACAAATACAGAGAAGCTTCAAGAACTGAAGGTAACATCTTGTTTTGTACTATATTTCTCTCTCCGTCTCTTTTGCTAAAATTGGAAGGAAGTAATAGCAGTAAGTATCAGATCAGTGGTGGCCACTAATGTTCAGTTGTTCAATCATAAGATTAACTGCCTATTTTCTCTGTGGATTACTTTGTGGCCAGATTTTGTATGGGGAACTTGACATTGCAATTTCCCATATTTCTGTTTTAGTTAAGGAATTACTGGACTATCTGTACTTTGTTATCCTAGACAAATAATTACCTTGTACAGGCATGGGCACTAGCCACTACCTGGCACAGACGTGGTATTTGTTGGCCTCATGATTAAATATTTGAGTAGCATTAGGGAATCCCTCTAGAGACTACCTCCTTCTTTATTTTTTTTATGTTTCTTTCATTTATCAAGTTAACTTTTTAAAAGATTTTTACTTAAATTCTCATTAGTGAACATACAGTGCAATATTGATTTCAGGAGTAGAATTTAGTGATTCATCATGCGTATACGACACCCAGGGCTCATCACAACAGGTGCCCTCCTTAATGCCCATCACCCATCCAGCCCATCCCCCACCCACATCCCTCCATCAGCCCTTGGTTTGTTCTCTGTCATTAAGAGTCTCTTATAATTTGTTTCCCTCTCTCCCCCCAACCCCCCATATGTTCATCTGTTTTGTTAGTTAAATTCCACATATGACTGAAATCATATGGTATTTGTCTTTCTCTATCTGACTTATTTTGCTTCATAATACATTCTAGCTTCATCCATGTCATTGCAGATGACAAGATTTCATTCTTTTGGGGGACTACCTCCTTCTTTAAAGGCTTCTTTTTCTAGGGTCTGGGTCAGGCAGTGTGTTGGGAAGAGACTGAAGGAGAACTGGCCCCACAGAGTTTGCCTTTCTGTTCCTCACTCTGTGCCCGGAGCAGCTGCTCCCCATGGCCCTCATTGACTCTGGGGCCCCATTCCCCTAAGGCACTGGACAAACCGACTCCACGAAGTACGCCAAGTGTGGAGGACTGGCCTTTTTTCTCACCAATTGTGCTGGCCAAGGGCTGTTACTCAAATTAATCCAACTGAATACTGGTTACAGGAGAAGTTAACTTCAGTACTTCCACCCCCCCAGGAGTTTCCCCCCACTGAGCCTTTGTTTCAAGTATGCAGAAAAATGAAAAGCATTATTATAATGAACATTCATGCAGTGGTCTGAATGTTTGTATTCTCCTGAAATTCATATCTGGAAATCCTAACACCCAAATGTGATGGTATTTGTAGCTGGGGGGTCTTTGAGAGGTGCTTCTGTTATGAGGGTGGAGCTCCCGTGGATGACGTAGGATGCCTTCTAAAAGAAGCTCCAGAGAGCTCCCTAGCCCCTTCTACCATGGGAGGATGCAGTGAGAGGGTGGTTGCTCTGAATGAGGAAGAGGGTCCTCACCAGAAGATGACCATATTGGTGCCTTGATCTGAACTTTCTAGCCTCCAGCAGAACTGTAAGCAGTACATTTCCATTTATAAGTCACCCAGTTAGTGATGGTTTGTTATGGCTTCCTGAAAGGATGAGGAAAACTCACATGCTCTCTACCCAGATGGAATAGTTGTAAATATTTTACTGTATTTTCTTCATGCACACATGTGCGCGCGCGCGCGTGTGTGTGTGTGTGTGTGTGTGTGTGTGTGTGTGTGTATACATATTTTCCCGAGCCATTGAAAGTATGCTTTGGGCACCATGACATTTCTCCCCTAAATACTTGAGTGTGGATCTCCTAAGAACAAGGAAAGTCTCCTACATAATCATACTACCTTTATCACATCTAAGAAAATTATTAATATCATTTAATATCTACCTGATATTTAAATTTCCCCAGTTCCCTCCAAAATTCTCTTTATTTTTCCAGACCAGGAGCCAATTAGGGTTTGCACATTACATTTAGTTATTGTCTTTTTTGGTCTTTAAATCTAATTCAGTCTCCTACCACTTTTTTTTTTTTTTTATGACACTGGCTTTTTGAAGAAGGTGGTCTCATTGCCTGTAGAATGATTTGAATCTGACTGGTTATTTCTTTAAAGTATCATTTAACTGAAAATTTGAATTGGACCAGCACTGCCCAGAAGAACTTTCTCTAGTGATAGAAATGTTCTCGATCTGTACTGTTGCTGTCTAATACAGTAGCCATTAGCCACACATGGCTACTGAACACTTAAAATGTGACCTGTGACACTAAGGACCAAGCTTTTAACTTTGTTAATTTTAATTAGTTAAATTTAAATAGTCACAGTTGAGGTTCCATACTTCCTATTGCAGCCCATCAGAAGGCTCATGAGTTGTGATATCAGGGGGTCTGACCCAAGTGAGGTTGAGTTTGATGCATTGGTTAAGATGGCAATCTCTAGATCTCCCTGTTATCTCATACCTTTTTTCCCTTTGCAACAAAGCAAATAATCTATGAAGTGATAGTTTGACATCTTGGAAATATTTCGTTCCTCAACAGCCTTTTACCTAGTGGTTTTAGGATCCGTCAGTGAGGCCTGAGTCAGTTATGGTGGAGATTGTGAAATGATGATTTTCTAACTCTGTTTCTACTTTATTGGCTGACATTCTTCTATAGAGAAGAACTTTTTTGCCTTCTCTCTCTCTTTTTAAGTATCACCATGGACTTGTGAATTTTTATTTTGTCAGTGTACTATCAATCACTGTAATTATTCCTTTTGTTGTTCATATTTTCCCAAATTTTGCCTGGGAGAGTCTCTTCAGATTGGCTTCTGTTTGTCCTTTAGACCTGATCCCATTCATTCTGAGCCTTCTTTGGTTTGGGGCACAAGGTGTATCAGGTTTACCAGATCTGTCCCTGCCTTAGAGATAGAATTAGCCTCTTTCCAAGGATCTGGGGTTCCTTTTAGTGGGGAAGAGTATTTAGAAACCAAGATCTGGAGGTTAGATGTGCACAAGCAATAGCAAGTTTTAGCTGCAGCAGCACTCTGGGTTTTCTTCTCTTACTATCAAGTAGAATACTTAATGTTCAAAAAAGCAGTTGTTAGTATCAATAATGTAAATCTCTCTGTTCACAGATTCCATAGAGAAAATAAGTGTTATGGACAAAGCAGGGGATTTTTGCTTTCCCAATAGAAAAAAATGAAATAATAGAAATGTTCCTTATATTTCACATCGATGCTTTACTTCATTGTTGATTTCATTATATAGCCAAATGTGAGAGGGAAGAATTTGAAAGGGAGAATGATCCTTTTTAATATTTTTATATCGAGAGCTGTTGAGTCTTGGGTAAGGAATGCCTTTTGCAAACAATCTGTGACAGCATAGAAGAGACCATGTGGCTATAATTGGGAAATATGCGCATTCCATGGAGAACTGTACATTGGGAGTCACCCTGAACCCAAAGCTGAACATTGGACTGTGCCCATGAACCAGGCAGTGATGTTTGAAACTCAGCCAGCAATACCACTTACGTTAGCAAACCGTGTAGTAAGCCGAGTTTCAGAGAAGGGAATGTTTGTCCCTGCTCTCTTCCCCTTCCTTTCTGCCTCTTCCTTTTGTCTTGGTGTCCAGTGGTGGTCTTAGGAAGGCCAGAACGACTTGTCTCCTCTTAATTCCTTCCCGTTCAGGTATCAGACCTTTACTTCCTCTGCTGGCTGACCATGTGTAAGTCTTAGGAGAGAGATGTTCTGATGGAGCATATTGCCCACACACCCCAGAATGCCAGGGATATTTCCCCTTGTATAGAATATAGTTAATGCAAATGAGTTAATAATTGGTAGAGTTCCAGAAAGTGAAACAGAAGGAAGCAGTGTGTGAGAAGTGGTCATTTGGCCCAAATTGTATTAAGTGCCTGTCTCCCTCTTTGTGGGACTATGTCCACTTTATTATATAATGTTAAAATCTTTTTAAATGGGATAAAGGCTAAAAAAAATACTTTCAACTGATTTTATGAATTATTTTATTTGGAGGCCTGTGATCATTTTCAGGGCTTTTAAAGGCTATTGATCTGTCATGTCGATTCGAACATACAGTGTTGTGGCTGTGTTGCTAGTTGTCAGATAAAGAGGCTGACTAAACTCCGTTCCAGCATGTAGATATATTAGTAATATTGTGCGGATCGTGTCCTTCTCTCCTTTTTGCCCTCCCCCCGAACTCCCGCTCCCTGCATTAGTGCTTTTGTAGAAGAGTTGGTCCTTAAAGCAGTTTTCCTTGGGTTCCCTTTGCCCCTATCTCAAGTTGGATTCTCCTGAAGTGGATCCTGAGACAAGGATTCAAATGTAAGTGATTTATTTGGGAAGTACAGGAAGGATCATTAGACAGATAGGCAGCTGAGACAGGGAAGGACAGGTGGCTGGAACAGACTGTATCACTAAGCCAACTACTGTAGTCAACATCCAGGCATCTGGAACTTAACCCCACAGGGAAACCCTGGCGAGGTTTGGAGCATTTGGAATGCATTGAGAGCATTTGGAATATGCATACATGGCTCCTGAGCATCACTGAGGACTGATGGGGAAGAGAAATAGTGAGGGGAATTAACTGTGAGCTCCTTGGACACAGAGACAGAGATGCTGGGACTTAGGAGCACTGGAAAGAGTCCCATGGACATGCGTGGAGCATGGCCAGGTCTGTTTCAGCCTCCCCTATTAAAGTGCCAGGCATGAGACTGGCTTGTCAAGGCATTCAAAGGGGGTCCTCAGTTGAAGAGGGTCATCATCTGTTTACGTCTCTCATCTGCCTGAAAGCCTTGAGTGCTTGCTCAGCCTTTTTGGACAAAGCCCAGATGCTGCTTTCTGCCTGCATACTATCCGGCAGCTCAACCTTATGACCCTTAACACATGAGCACATGCGTGTGCATGCACATACGCTTCTTCTATCTGTCCCTCTCACAAAAATACACAGACATGTGCCCATTTTCTCTTCCCCACACACACCGTCCGCCACCTCCTTCCTCTATCCCCATCTCTACCTCCTATCTCTGCTCTCTCCCCCTCCCCACCCCCAGCTTTCCCCACCCCCGTCTCTTCCTTACCCCCTCATGCAATATTCCCTCTCCTCTGTGTCTCCCCATCGTCCTTCTTCATCTTTATCTCCCACACATTTTACATTCTCTCTTACACATGCATGTACTCACTCACATGGACCCACTGAACTTTAAACATGCTGAGCACTGTATTTCCTTGAAAGCACCACATTATCTCCTATCTTCTTCAAGTAGAAGGCCTCTTTCCCTCTGTCCTGCCTTAGGTCTGCGCCATAATTATCTCTGTAAGCACTTCCTTTATGGGATTTTTTTTACATGTTTTCCCACCTCACTGTGAGCTCCTCATCTTATGATTTCAGTGCTGTCAGTATCTGACCCAGAATGTGGCACATAATAAGCACTCAACATTGAGAAACACCTCCCTAGACTTGAAGCATTCAGTAAGCCTTGAGACTCCCTGACTTTGACTGAAAATTCATTCTTCCGTATTTTTCATCTTTCTCTATTATCAACCATGATCAACTATGGGAGAACTAATGTGGTATTGGTTCTACCCTGTACCTATACCTTCCCAGGAGCATTTCTGTTTAATAGCAGAAAGACTCTAAAGATATAGTTTCACCATTTAAAGATGTGATTCTTGTTAAAAATTCAGTTCTTAAGTAATATATGCCTACTGGGGATAAAATTTGAAGAGAACAAATCTTCGCCTTCTCATTCGATTTCTGCTGAGCATGGTGACAGCCACAGTGGACTGGGCTTGGCCTTCAGGCTCCTGGAAGACAGTCTGTAGCTTATCCTATCTTTTATCAACCAGAGTGTCTTACTTGTTAATATGCATTGTTTACATATGCGTAAGTGTTCCTCTATACCTTTTTGTAGAGGAAACGCATATACTGGAAAAAAACAGAAGAGGAAACAAAAGACTGTGAATTGTAGTCCTAAGAGTCAAATCAGACAGTGTGTGTAACTCTCTGTTGCCATTTTTTCAACTCTAACATGAGGAAGCTGGACCAGTAGATTTAAAAAAAAATTTTTTTTAAAGATTTTATTTATTTATTTGACAGAGAGAAACACAGCGAGAGAGGGAACACAAGCAGAGGGACTGAGAAAGGGAGAAGCAGGCCTCCCACTGAGCAGGAAGCCTGATGTGGGACTTGATCCCGGCTCTCCGGGATCATGACCTGAGCCGAAGGCAGACGCTTAACCAACTGAGCCACCCAGGTGCCCCATGGACCAGTAGATTTTAAATGTTTGTTCAGTTCTGTAACTGAGAATGTTTATCTCATCCCGAAGACCACTGAAAAAAGGAAGCCTGTTTAAATAAAAGGTGGTGGTGGCACTTTCAGGCGAGTACTAATGTGATGAGGGTAAACTGAAGTAATTGGGGATACAGAAGAAAAGAAGGAAAGAATGGAAAATGAGACGTGTCATGAGCACGGATAGATACTGAGAGACCTGAAAGGCCCTCCAGGACCTCCATCTCTTCTTTTCACCATCCCAGACCATCATCAACAGATTTCATCAGTTGAGCTGAGGTGAAGTGGTTTGCATACAGTAAGGAAATGAATAGAAAAGTCCTCTTAAATGGAGGTGGACAGCATCCAGCCCAGTGCTGTGAAGCAACACGGTAACGGACAGAGCAAGTTACCTGATGGGTTGATTCCGTGCTCTTGGTTTTATTAAAACAGATTTCCCTAGAGGAGTTGGGGGAAGAGGGGATTGTCCTTAAAGAGGCTGTGGACTGGCAGATGCTACCAGGACACTAGAACTTTGGCCCCCAAAGCAGCAAATCTAACAGTGAAGGATCTAGGCCACATAAAGGAGAGAGCAGGGACCTGAGTGAGTACCAGACAGAAAGGATGCAATACAAGCCCTGATGTATTGTGGAGATATAACGGGACCTGATCATAGAAGACACAGGGACCGAACCATGAAAGACTGATGGCTGGAAAACTAGGATGCATGCTCTGCTGTCTCATCAGACACTGTTAGCTGTGGAAGCTTTGGAAAGATTCATCTGTACGGATTTCCAAACTTCAAAAACTTTTAAACATAGTACAACCCTTCGTTTATATGTAGATAGAATAGGACGTCGGGGTTGTGTTCCATGTTCAGAAGGTAGATTTGATGGATAGTAACCCAATGTCCTATATGAATAAAAGGCAAAGAAAGGGAGCATTTGTAGGTGCAAGTTTGTGGTCCTAGGAGATATAGAGTTATAGTATGTATAAGCTGTCTATCATAGCAACTTTTTACTTCAAGTACATTGTTTTTTATTTTCATCACTAATTTAGAAAAGTACCTACAATTCTGTATATTTTTTGGATGCACTGAGAACAGTCTAAATTGGACTAGTGAAGAGACTCTCTGTACTGTTCTTTATAAAGCTTTAATGCAGTTACCAGTTTTTGCTGCAGCCAAATGAATTAAACAAAATTCATATGTTTCCATGAGGAAGTACTCTGCCTTTGGAAGATATGGCTCTAAAATGATCCCATAATGAGGAATCAGATACAATGCCTGCTGCATGTTTATAACTGATCTCAAAGAACCTAAGAAAATATTTGTAGCCACAGGAATGAAGAATTTTTGTTTAACCTCTTAATTATTAACAAAGGTCGGGCACCTGGGTGGCTCAGTGGGTTAAGCCTCTGCCTTGGCTTAGGTCATGATCTCAGGGTCCTGGGATCAAGGCCTGTGTAGGGCTCTCTGCTCAGCGGGGAGTCTGCTTCCTCCTTTCTCTATGCCTGCCTCTCTGCCTACTTGTGATCTCTCTCTGTCAAATAAATAAATAAAATTAAAAAAAAATAAAGGTTGATGTTTATTTTGTTTATTCCACAATTCACCCCCATCCCTTTTTAAGGATACTTTCCCTTAGAATCTGTGAAGTATGCCTGTTGAAAGCTCTTAGTGTTAAAAAGTAAATATCTCTGAGTCTAAAGGAGGAGATACAGAACAGAGAGATGTAAATTGTATTATCTTAATTGCTTATTTCTTTATCTTTTTTTGGTTTATCGTGTGTACTGGCCTTATACAACTTTTATTTAATTAGGAATCTCTTTAGATTTAGATTACTGTCATCTATCATGTTAATATCATTCTGAGAGAGAAAGATTCCCTGCTTAACTGTTACTAAAAACGGAGCAGCATATAATACCCTTTAAGATATTTTGAAGGAAACAAATCAGTTTTCATCACTTTATTTTTTGTATGTCAAAACAAAGCTGAGGCCAATTTCATGTTCAGACTAAGAACTAAGGAAACAGTTTTCTAATTTGGTTATCTCATAGGTGTATTTTTTTTCCTCTTATAGGTCTAATTCTAATTGCAGTGCATCATGGCCTAATTTAGAAAATGTTCTGATACGTATCTATGATGGACCATCATCAGTGAATTTCTTAAAGCTTTAATTACTAACATACTGAATCAAAGCACCTTTTATGCCTTGCTTTTAAGAAAAAGTCATTTTATGATGGAATCACTTTCAATTATAGTATGATAATGTAGCAGGCATCTTTGTGTAGTTATTAGTGCCACAGCAAACTTCATTCCTATGGTGCTGATCACTGATGTCTACTGTGTATTTTCATTCATAGAAAATGGAATTCGTTTCATGTTGATGATCCAGGAAATAATATACTCTGTTGCTGTGACTAGTAGGCCCATGATACTAATGTAGATATCATACAGATAAGAAGTTAGTAGGATTGTTTTCTTTTCCCTTAGGACAAAAGTTTTCAGAGTAAACACTGTCTAATGTGTTGCTTTCATAATAAAGTAACTGGATTTTCCTGAGAGCTTAATGTGTCAAGGTTTTATTCCCTATGTTGATGAAAGACAGTGAGAACCCATCAAATCTTACTTAAAAATATATGGCATTTTATAGAACTCAACTTTTGATATTTTATTTGTGAAATCATCTATTTTCTAAGGTAAGTTGAATTTCTTGGCATCATCAGTTTCTACTTTCTACTTCAGTATTCTTTTTATGCTCTAAAGACTGAAAAATATAGATGGGTGCTGGTTGATATAAGAGCCACTACAAAATCAAAACTTGGTTTATGTTTAGAACAAATATGAGGCTCACATGAAGAAGGTGCAGCTACTGTCAAAAGAGAGCCCGGGAACAAGAGGCGAACTGAAAGATGAAGACGGAAGAAAGGTAATAAATTAAAATAATAAACCTTCTGTTGACAGAAGATTTCTGAAGTATTTCTCTTTTACAGTAGTGTTTTAAATAAAATCATCTTACTACAAAGATCTTTTGATTAACCCTTAAGTATTATTTAAAGACTTTTCCTTATAGAGTATTGCTTTAATGTCTAATTCAATTAAATGTGCTGAAAGGCCGTCACAGCAGTTTTAAAAGAGACAGATTCCCAAGAAAATCTTAGAGTCATTAGCAGATGAAATTATGTTTGTGTTAAGAATGCTTTTTAGCAAAAAAAAAAAAAAAAAAAAAAAAAGAATGCTTTTTAGCCGCTTTTTTTCCTTACTTCCAGTAATGTTTTAAGTAAAAGGTAAATAAAATGCAGCCTTTTGCTTCTCTTCTTTGTATATATAATTTTATACATTTTAACCTTTTCACAGAGAAAGTAGAAAGAAAAGATTGCCTATCTAAGCAACAGACAAAAAGACTGGCAAGGAATACTTAAATAAATTCTGCTATGTATCTGCCGTAATGCAGGCTTCTAATCCTGCAGCCTATCTCCATATAAATGATTCTGTTCAAGACCATAGATGTTTTCTTCACTAAAAGCAGTAAAGCTCTTTTAGATGAAATGTCTAAAAACATCTTGTAATAACTTGGAGCATGCTGGCAAGAGTAGTCACTTGTGACTATGTGTGAAACCCCCTCAGCCAGTCGATATTGTAATAAGCAAAAATGGTAGCATCACTCCATTATTCAGAGAAGCCAACAGCGTGCTTGTTCCTTAGGCTGCAGCATTCATTAAGAAAAGCTTACTGGGCTGAAAGCTGGAAACAGATGATAACGGGATATGATTTTCATATTTAATGCTTTCCTTGGAAGAGTATGTGTGCTACAGATTGATAGAAGAACCAACTGCTACTTTACTAAAAGACTTTCAGGTTTGCCCTATAGCTACCGATGGAATCATTCAGCCAAGAAATTAACTTTTTCTCCTTTTACCTGCTTTATATATCTGCTAAGCAGGCTGCCTGGCTGCCAGTAAATGTTATTATGCAGTTAACTGTTTGGTATTTAAGACTCTTATCAGAAAAGAAACAGAGGCCACACTATTTTGTTTTTATAGTAGGAGGAAGGTTTTAGTTTTCCTTTTTTCCATGCATTAGCAGGCATTAATCTGAGTTTATAGGAAGTTTTAGTTTTCCTTCCCAAAGATTAAAAAGTTAAAAAACCTAGAATTTAGAGCATTCTTTAAATCATAAGATACAAAACACCAAATCCCAGCAGCCTTGACCTATATGAAAAGACCTTAAATGATAAATGATTTCTGTGCCATTAGATGTGCGCCAAATGTGGTATGATGTGATAGACTTCTAAACCATTCAGGCAGTTTTTCTGTTTGACACTGGGTCATGAAATAATTGATGTGTTTTTAATCTATAAACTGATTTGTTCTTTCTAGACCATTTCTGATAAACGCATTCTTAGTTCAGCAGTGTCAATGGTACTTAAGTAAAACGGGAGACTTTTTTTTTCCATTTGCACTACTAATTCCTTACCTTATATACAGTTATGTAGTCTCTTTAAGTTATATTTAAAATTAGGACAAGAGACATGCAGCTGACAACCCCTTAAAGATGTTACATATAATAATTAGAAGGGACGTATTTCCCTTTATACTGAAAAGTGTCATCTCCTTAAAAGCTTTGCTTATTGACTGTATATAAGAACCAATTAGGTAACATTTTGAGAAATTTATATCTTGCCTTTTTTCAATTTCCTATTGATGGCCCATCAATTAAAAGGTACATACATTTCAGTAAAAGGATGAGTTAATCCTTCTTATATACTAATTCCAGAACAGTGCCTTATCATATGAATTACATTTTTTTTCCCAGTGGAAATCCACACATCTCTTCTTTAGACAGTCAGATGAATTTGTCTGTGTTCCCAGAGTTGTCAGTCTTCAGGGACTGGCCAGAAACACACAGTATAGAGTCACTCAATAAACAGGTTTTGAGCAGGAGATTTGTGTGAGAAGCCACGGTAGGTCCCCCTATGAATTTCACAGTGTCTGCCTTCAAGGAGATGTCCTTTCTAGGGCACAGGTAGGACGTGATAAATGCGAGTGACATGGGGTGGGCTCGCGCTGCGTGGAGGAATAAGGCGCATCTACTGACTCGAGTGTCCTGAGGAGTGGTGGGGAGGTGGCGTCTGAGCTAGTGTGCAGGATGGGAAGGATGTCGGTCAGTGGGAATATGGTAGACATTCCAAGGTTCAGAGATGTTATAAGTAAAAGAGCAGAAGCAGGAAAGCCCAGTGATTGTTGTTCGGCCCAGCTAACATCTAATGTCCTTTTAGGGAAGAGATAGACAGTGAACTTGGAAAGTTATGTTATGGAACTAAATACATTTCAATAAAATCACGAATTAGTTAATCCTTCTTATATAGTATTTGGAGAACAGTTCCTTATCATATGAGTTACTTTTTTTTTCCCAGTGGAAATCCACACATCTCTTCTTTAGACAGTCAGACGAGTTCGTCTCTGTTCCCAGAGTTGTCGGTCTTCAGGGACTGGCAGTTAATCATTATATGTACCAGGTTAGGATTGAGATTTCCTCCTGGAGTTGTGTATGCGCGTACGTGGGAGTAGGTGTGTGTGTCGCTGTGCGTGGGACAGGTGACGGCAGGCCTGTGGACAGAGCAGTGCCAGCCCTGGTTCGCAGCTGCAGGAGGAGGGCCTGCTGCTGTGCGGGAGGAGCTAGGGCACTTGGTGGAACCGAGGAAGCCAGGGTTGGTTCCGGCAGGAAGAAGCAGAAGCCGAAACCGGGGTGGCCGCTCAAGTGGAAAACCCTGATGAGGGGGCGAGGGTTCATCAAATTAGTGATGATTCTGAATGTTAGAAAGGTAAGTCTTTTAAATGGTTGTGTACCTTTCAACCATAGCAGTAACTTGGATATTCTCCTAGGAAAAGTCATGAAGTAGTGGTTGTCCATTTTCTCAAGGTAAACCTCTAGCTTGGTTTCCTAATAAGACATCCAGAGTGGGAATTGGTGCGTCCAGTGGCTGTGCTTCAGGGTTATGTGTCCTCTCTCTCCCTCTCCCTCTCTCTCTCCCTCTTTCTTTCTCTCTCTCTCTCTCTCTCTCTCTCTCTCTCTCCCTTTTTAAAAATATTTTTATTTGACAGAGAGAAAGAGAGAGAGCGAGAGAGGGAACACAAGCAGAGGGAGTGGGAGAGGAGGAAGCAGGCTTTCTGCTGAGCAGGGAGCCCGATGTGGGGCTGGATTCCAGGACCCTGGGATCACAACTTGAGCCGAAGGCAGGTGCTTAATGACTGAGCCACCCAGGTACCCCGGGTCTTGTGTTCTCTTAAGAGGATTAGTAGTTGAGCTACTCATTCCCCAAGCTTGTTGCCAGTATTAGTTTACCTAGCAAACTTTTTCTTGCTTAATAGCAAAAAGACAAATTTTAAGCGCCCATTTGAATCCTCACAGATTTTACTATAATTTAATAATCCTTTTCCTCTATTATACATTGCATATTTTTTTTTTGTTTTGGGAATAAACTCTCATTCAGTTGGTCTTTAGGCATGTTCTAGTTGCTCAGTTTTTCTTATGAGTGGTGACTGAAAAAAATATACATAAAAACACATCAGATTGTAGGCACCGGGAGAGATGGAGATGCCATTTGTGAATGAGAGTATAAATTTTGGGGTGGGCATTGTGAAGTTTCTTTGCATTATTGTACTGTGAAGCATATTCTACTAGAAATAGAAGTGAAGAGAATGATACTGTGCTTGGTCGGGCTGAAGAGACGGGAAGGGTCAGGAGGTTTTGTCATAGGGGAGTTCCACTTCACTGTTGTAGACCTTCCTGCAGGAGTCATGGGGAAATGGTTGTGGGGTTGTTACTTCTACTTCTGACCCTGGTGATAACAATGGCTAATGATCATTGCACACTCTTCTCTGCCGGCTGCTAGAGGAAGCACTTTCTATTCATCAACTCATTTAATCTTCTCAATAATCCTGTAAGTAGATGCTGTTGTTATCTTCATTTCATGGGAAGGCTCAGAGAGGTTCATTAACTTGTAGTTAAAAAAAAAAACTACACAGTGAGGCAGAGCCAGAACTCCAAACCAGACCATTTGGCTTTGGCATCCATGCTCTTAGCTATCTTGCTGCCCTGGTGTCTAGGATGGTATGGGTGAGATGCTCTTCCAAAGTTGGGAGAAATTCCTGATCCAAAGAAAAACAGCCTAGCCACATCACTCAGAATATTTCAGTTACCCATTTAGGTGCTGCATCTGTACCTAAGCCTTGGAGAGAGTAAAATGGTCTCAGTATTCCAGCTGCATCAGATGAGCCAAGGAAAGTGGGATGCCTGTCTCTGAACTGCTCATGTTCCAGTAAAAAGAGCGTCTGCTTGAGTTGGCTTGGTGAGGCAGAAGAAATACCTGAAAACTCGACTGAAGAAGAACTGCCAAGTGAGAAGAAGATGTGCACCCGGTGCTGTGTTGGAGCTGTGTCAGGGGAGGCGGTCGAGCTGTGGTTGGAGCAGCCCTGCTGCAGGGGAGGCACCACACGGGGACGATGCCCCCCTCTTTCAAAATGGGAATGGTTCCACTCCAGAGGACAGACTGCATCTCCCAGGATCTGAGCAGCCACTGTGAGGCCTGGGCTCATCTCCAAGGAGTAAAGTGATTAGAGCCATGGAGGAGACACATGATTGAAATTAAAGAGGAAATACGTAGGTTGGAATCTCCTGGAAGCATATCCTTAGACAGGCCTTGGAAGATAGGTGGATTACCTGGGAGGTAGTCCCAGGAAGGTCAGATAGAGGAGAGAGGAAAGCACACAGCCAGTAGTGTGTGACTGAGTAGGTCATCACTGTGAGCACTTGGAGCTCAGCCCCATCGGGGACCTCGGAAGACTCTGTCGCACACACCTCAGTGTCCTCACACCTGGAGCAGGAAAGAGAGGGGTTTATTCCTTAGCTCCGGCCTCTCACTGACAACGTCGTGCCTGGCTCCTCTCCTGGCTGCTGTACAGCAGTGAGGGGGCCCCCAGCCCAGGGGGAGCAGTGGACATGCCGTGGGCTGCTGAAGTTCCTGTGGAGACGGTCCTGGCCTGTCACACCTGCTACTGGGAAGGGCGGTGCAGGGAGGGGGAGGGCTGGGGTTACTGCCCGAAATTATCTGTGCACGCCCCAGTTTCCTGTCCTTGGGGCCACAGTGCTTTGTCCACCAGCAGTCTCCTTGAACAACTGCTCAGTTAGAAAGTGTAGAAGAATCTCTCTCCAGTGCGGCACTGAGTGGTTGCCCGGGCTTGTTGTACCTTGCTTGGGATGGCGACCCACCCTCAGCTCTTGCCATCATCGAAGTTGTGACTTTATTTGACCTAGGGTTATGACAAGTCCAGAGGTGTTCAGCTGGACCTCTTGGATCAGAATAGCTTTTTTATTTGTATGTGTTTCTAGTCATAAAGCAATTAAAAATTAAACCGAATCACACAAATAGTTTTTCAAATCCTGGCCCTAAAACTAGATTTGCAGATCTTTTTTCAGGAGAGAATCTAGAAATGCATTTAGAAATGCTCTGCTCGGGGTGCCTGGGTGGCTCAGTTGGTTGGCGACTGCCTTTGGCTCAGGTCATGATCCCAGAGACCTGGGATCGAGTCCCACATCGGGCTCCCTGCTCGGCGGGAAGCCTGCTTCTCTCTCTCTCACTCCCCCTGCTTGTGTTCCTTCTCTGGCTGTGTTTCTCTCTGTCAAATAAATAAAATCTTTAAAAAAAAAAAAAAGAAAAAAGAAATGCTCTTCTCTCCAGCCTTACTAGACTGTGGGCTCCTGCATGGTAGGGTCTAGATTCCGTCCGCGGCTCCACCCGATGAGTGCTAGGAGCCTGCCAGTACGCTGTAAGGGCAGGAGAGGGACAATTCTTGAGCAAGATGTGTGCTCCATTCCCTTGGATTTCAAAGGCAGGTGAAGTGTGAACTCTCCACATCCTGCTTTCTTTCGAAGGTACCTTCCAAGTGGGTAATACGGCTCAGATTAACAGTTAATACTACTTTGTCTTGCTGTTTCAGGTGCTGTTCTAAGAATTTATGTTATACATCTATAAATATATGCAAATATATACACATACTCATTACAACAACTTTACAAAGTAAGATTTATTTTTATATCCATTTTACCGATTAAGAGATGGAGGCCCAAAGAAATTAAGGATCGCTTCACTGGTCAGTGACCGAGCCTTAACTAATAAATACAACTTGCTTCTCAGTTACTGGAAGAAAGGTTTTACTTATAACAGTGGTGGAAAGAAGCCTCTCTGGGAGGGACTTAGCCTCTTTTTCACAGTCAAGAATGAAAATAACCATATTTTTAAACCTTCCTTTTGTGGAGACATTTGGCTACACAACTATCTTCCTTTGCTCTCTCTGTGGTATAATTATGTGACAAGTGTGTTATGTGTCAAAGGCTCTAACAAGTAAATTGTGTGTGTGTGTGTATACACGTACATATCTTGGAGTGACACAGAAAAGAAAAAGTGAAGGATACAGGGAAAAGGAAACATAAGTTGACTTAGCAAGAGGAAGATAAATTTTGTGGAAAACACTGTTTCTTTTCTTCCTTTGATAGTACAAGAAATTACAGAAATCAGGGGCGCCTGGGTGGCTCAGTTGGTTAAGCGACTGCCTTCGGCTCAGGTCATGATCCCGGAGACCTGGGATCAAGCCCCACATCGGGCTCCCTGCTCGGCGGGAAGCCTGCTTCTCCCTCTCTCACTCCCCCTGCTTGTGTTCCCTCTCTGGCTGTGTTTCTCTCTGTCAAATAAATAAAATAAAATCTTAAAAGAACAAATATTGATTTCTTACTATTTAGAAGATTTTCCAAACCCATATACTTATATTTTATGAAATACTGTATTATTAGGAAAAAATAGTCATTTTCTTATAGTCTTAAAAAAATAAATCAGTGCTAGAATGTTTTTGGAAAGGAACCTGGCAGTAATTATCACAATTAAATATATAGTTGACCCTTGAACAACATGGGTTTGAGTTGTACAGGTCCAACTATATGCAGATTTTTAAAAATCAGTATATGTACAATATTATAAATGTACTTCCCTTATGATTTTCTTTTCTCTGGCTTGCATTATTTTAAGAATACAGTATATAACACAAGTAATGTATAGAAATATGTGTTAATCTACTGTTTTTGTTATGGATAAGGCTTCCGGCCAGCAAGGGACTATTAGTAGTTAAAGTTTTTAGGGAGTCAAAGTCATATACAGATTTTTAACTGTGCAGGGTGTTGTCTGTACATACACGCTTTTTGCCAGCCCGCCAACTTTTGGTAATCTATCCTCAAGAAATAGAATCTCAGGAATATTTGGGTGACTCAGCCGGTCAAACATCTTACTAGTGCTTTCAACTCAGGTCATGATCTCATGGGTCGTGGGATTCAGCCCTGGGTTGGCCTCAGTGCTCAGCAAGGAGACTGCTGGAGATTCTCTTCTCTCCCTCTGCCTCTCCCCTCCCCCACTGCTTGCACTTAAGCAAGCTCTCTCTCTCTTAAATAAATTAATTTAGAAAAAGAAATAGAAGCTCTAGTTAATTTAATAATGCTAATACAATTAAAAAAAAAAAAAAAGGTTGAGGAAGGGATGAGCATTTTAGGAAGAAAGACCCTGCCTTTGGATGGGACCACTCTTTTCATTGTAGGCCTCTGTCCTCACTCAGAGCTCTCAAAATTAGAAACTGAGCTGGCATTCTGCCTTTCTGATGTAGTTCTGCGCATTTCTTTTTGAACATGAATCTCTAAGAGACACAGTAATATCCTGAGCCACCCTGTGTGAGCATATACAAGGCATATTAAGAAAGGACTGTTGTCTTGATTTCCTCAGATACTTGTTAAGCTTCTCTTCTCAAAAACCATGAGTTTGTACTGTTTTATTCAAGGCACTTGCATAGCCGGGGGATAATGAGGGAAAGGATGGTGCTGGGGTGTGTGTGTGTTTATTTTTTGAAAATCACCAATTGGTACAATTTAGGAATGCTGAACTTCAGTTGAAGTTTCTGTCTGCTTTTCTTTTAGTTTTCCCATTTACTGAACATAGACTTGATTTTATTTTTTAAGCAGAGGTTCCACTTAGAGTCTGTTTTAGTAGGTCTGATTTTGTACTGGTTGAATTTAGTAGGAAATTAGTCATAGACTTCCAATTTATCATTAGAGATTTTTGTATTTGTTTTTCAAAAAAGCTGTGGTTCAGGAACACAGTTTGAGTCTCACTGATTTCATTTAGAGTATTGTAGCACAAGAGATGGGCATTGGAATCCTCCTGTGAGGGTCTGAATCCTGTGGTCAAGAGCAAATTGTTCAGCCTTGCTCCGTCCCATAAGAGCTGGGAAATAGTAATGGTTGCTGTGAGGATTAAAAAAGGTGATGACATAAATCTGCTTGACAGATGTTCAGTGATCCTGCCGCCACTCTCACCATTGTCCCCATCATCTCCATCTTTGGTCTCTACCAGGCTAGCCATTCTTTTGTACTGACTTCTTGCCACTCATCTAGGCTGGTGGAGACACCAGGTCTGGGGCTGGAGAGGCTACATATGAATTAAAGAGATGGGATGTAAAGACACTGGATGATGACAACTTGTAATCAATTGATGTAGTAGTGATTTACCCAACAAGTTACTTACAGAACATACCCTTGGGGGCGCCTGGGTGGCTCAGTCGGTTGAGCGACTGCCTTCGGCTCAGGTCATGATCCCAGAGACCCGGGATCGAGCCCCACATCGGGCTCCCTGCTCGGCAGGAAGCCTGCTTCTCCCTCTCTCACTCCCCCTGCTTGTGTTCCCTCTCTGGCTGTGTTTCTCTCTGTCAAATAAATAAAATCTTTAAAAAAAAAAAAAAAAAAAAAAAAAAAAGAACATACCCTTGAAGCCTAAATGTAATGAATCCATTTTAAAATTAAGACTGTTTCAACAACTACTGGATTTAATGGCTAGAGATACCTCTTTGTGGCCTCAATTGTAAAAATTTGATTGTGTCTATGATTTATCACAGTGGCAAAATGAAAGAAGTGGTAAGTGTTGGCATGATGTCTTAGTCAGCTCATGTGACCATAACAAAATACCACAGACTGGGGCTTAATACTAGAAATTTATTTTCTTGCAGTTCTGGAAGCTGAAAGTCCAGGGTCCTAGCAAAGTTGGTTTCTGGTAGGGCCTCTTTCTTTCTCTTTGGGTTGCAGATGACTGCCTCTTTTCTGTGCCCTCACATGGCCTCTCTTCTTTGTGCATTTGTATGGAGAAGGATCTCTGGTATCTCCTCCTCTTAAGAGGACACTGGTCCTACTGTATTAGGGCCCCGCCCTTATGAACTCATTCAACTTTAATCACTCTTACCTTCTTTGAAAAGTTGCACTGGGAATTAGGGCTTCAACATAAGGATTTGGGGAGAGGGGCATGCAGTTCAGTTTATAACACATGGTAAAGTAGAATAGTTTCTTCACGATTGTTATATGTAAAATTTTTTGAAGATTTTGAGAGAGTGAGTGAGAGAGAGTGCACATGAGCAGGGGCAAAGGTTCAGGGAGAAGCAAATTCCCCTGTTGGACAGGAAGCCCAACATGGGACTCCATCCCAGCACCCTGGGATCAAGCCCCGCATTAGGTTCCTTGCTCATTGGGGAACCTGCATCTCCCTCTGCCTGCTGCTCCCCCTGCTTGTGTGCTGTCTTTCTCTCTCTCTCTGACAAATGAATAAATAAAATCTTAAAAAAAAATCCCCTTAAGGACTTGATTATATAGAAACTAAAAATTATCACTGTACTGTGGGAAAGCTGGAAATTTGGTCTGATAGCTCCATTTCCATTCTGCATTCATCCTGATACTTGGAAATTGCCTTGTCTGTGAAAAAAATAATAATATAGTAAGAAAAAAATTAAGATTTCCTCAGCATTTTGCAAAATGTGAAGTATAACATAAATATATTTTTTCAAAGTACAATAATGGCTAAGATCTACCTGCTTTGACAGCTGTAGTTAGTAATTATTAAGTCATCTTATAATAATTCATTAAACAACTTTTTTATTTAAATTCAGTTTAGTTAACATATAGTGTATTATTAGTTTCAGGGGTAGAATTAATGTGAATCATCAGTTGCACCTGACACCCAGTATTCATTCCATCAAGTGCCGTCCTTGATGCCCGTCCCCCAGTTACCCCGTCCCCCGTCCACCTCCCCTCCTGTTTGTTTCCTAGAGTTAAGAGTCTCTTATGGTTTGCCTCCCTGTCTGTTTTTCATCATCACAGTGATCCTGAAGTTCTTGATCTTTCCCTATGTATGTCCCCTCCCATTTCCCCCAGTGAAGATGAAGTCCTGGTTTTGAAAGTTACCTTCTGTTCACTCATGAGGATTTTCAGTCATATTCATTTGCTTTGTTATCACTTTCTGCAAACTCCTAAATTTTTTTAGAGAAACTACAGGAGGATAATTGTGTCAGGGGAAAAGGAAGAACTGAACGGAAGTCCTGGATTAGAGATTTACCTCAAGCACTGAGCTACAGAAAGTAATAGGAAGGCGGAGAAACACTGATCGTTATGTCAGATCCTTACATACTGATACACGCCCTTTCTTTTGGCAATAATGACTATCTCTCAAAAACTTTTTAATTCCTAATGTTATTCCAGTGTCAACAATAAAGTGAAACACGCATTCTCTCTTCAGCTTCCCTGACTCCAAAACTGCTTGTAAGACACATAACAATGTCAGAATTTTAAGGTCAAAGACCGCTCTATTTCCTGTTGCTAAGCAAACAAAATGACAGACTGTTTTAAAACAGAAAAGAGGCACCTGTTTCACTGCCTGATCTCAGCAAACGGGAAAGCTGCCAGCGTGCGGAAGCCCGGCTCGTATTTTCCTGGAGTCACTATTGTACTTTGCAAACACTGAGCCGGTTTAAGTGTAACGTTGCCTAACAGCAAGCAGCAGTTAATTTTTACAGATTTCTTGTATTTTTGTTGTTGTTGTTATAAAAGTTTACATAATTGCTGGTAGAAATGTAGAATGGTGTGATAGATAAGTGGTTGTCCAGGGCTGGGGGCTGGTCAGGGAGGATGGCAATGACCGCTAAAGGGTCTAGGGTTTCTTTTGGGGGTGATGAAATCCTCTAAGACGGATTGTGGTGATGACTACACACCTGTGACTATACAGAAACCCCTACTTTATTTTTTTTTTTTTAAAGATCTTATTTATTTGACAGAGAGAAACACAGCCAGAGGGGGAACACAAGCAGGGGGAGTGAGAGAGGGAGAAGCAGGCCTCCCGTGGAGCACGGAGCCCGATGTGGGACTCGATCCTGGGTCTCCGGGATCATGACCTGAGCCGAAGGCAGTCGCCCAACCAACTGAGCCACCCAGGCGCCCCAGAAACCCCTACTTTAAAAGGATAAATTTTATGGTCTGTGAACTGTAGCTCAATAAAATTATTTTTAACAGTTTAGGTCATTTTAAACTTGTTAAATTAAAAAAGGGACAGTTGAGCAGAGCGATAATGTTCATCTTCCTGGCATAATCCTACACAAACACATTTTGGTTAGCTTCTTTTTCCTATGTTAGATTTATCTTTATGTATATAAGCATACTGAATGTATAATTTTGGATTTTTTTTGGATTGTCATATCTAAGCATTTCCCTTGTTACATCATAGTCTTCATTTGCTTCATTTTTGTGACTTCATAATCTTGCTCTATTTTATGCAGTTCTTTTTCTTATTTTTCATGATTGTAAATATGCTGCAAATGAACTTGTCACATAGCTTTTTTTTTCTTTTTTTTTTTTTAAGATTTTATTTATTTGACAGAGAGAAACACAGTGAGAGATGGAACACAAGCAGGGGGAGTGAGAGAGGGAGAAGCAGGCTTCCCGCTGAGCAGGGAGCCCGATGTGGGACTCGATCCCGGGTCTCCGGGATCATGACCTGAGCTGAAGGCAGTTGCTCAACCAACTGAGCCACCCACGCGCCCCCCCCCTTTTTTTTTTCTATTAGGCTTACTTCCTTAACGTGTTTCCCTGTAAAATTACAGAATCAAAGGCAATGAGGATATTTAAGACTTTTGATGCTGGATTCTTTCCTGTTTGCAGTCAGAGCATTTTTTGCCTGTTTATTTTGCTACCAATAATATAGGAGCCTCTATTTCATGTAACCTTCATCAATACTGGGGATTTTTAAATTGTTATTATTGTTTTTTTTAATTGAAATGTATTTATAATATTAAAGACTTAAGGTATATAACAGGTTAATTTGATACATTTATATATTGTAATATGATTGCCATTATAGTGAGAATTAGCACCTCTATATCATTACATAATTACCATTTCCTTTCAATGATTAGGATAATTGAGTTCTAGTCTCTGAGCAAGTTTGATGGTTATACTGTTGTCTATATTCACTATATTGTACATTAGATCTCTAGGACTTATTTACTACTTGTTATAAGTTTGTACCCTTGAATGGTATCCCCAACACCCAACTTCCCAGGGGTTATTTTTTAAGTAAGTTTTTTATTCTAGAATAATTTTAGATTTAGCAGAAAAGTTAGAGACACTACAGTTTCCTTGGATCCCTCACCCAGTTCACACAGTTATCAACAACTTATATTACAGTGACACATTGTCAAATCTGGAAAACCAACTTAGATATATTACTTTTCACTAAACTCCAGACTTCATTCATATTTCACCAGGTTTTCTATCACTGTCCTTTTCTGTTCTAGGACCAAATCCAGAATTGGGTATAATAATTTTAATTTTTAAAATTTAATATTATGGTTTTAAAATGACATGTTGTCAGTCCTACTTTTTTAAAATTTTTTTTGTATTTTTTTTAAGGTCAAGTGTTTTTGTTTGTTTGTTTGTTTTTAGATTTATTTATGAGAGAGAGAGAGAGAGCACAAGCAGGGGAGGGGCACAGGGAGAGGGAGAGAGAATCACAGGGAGACTCCAAACTGACCTGAGCCAAAACCAAAAGTCAGTCACTTAACCAACTGAGTCACCCAGGTGCCCTAAGAGGTCAAGTTTTTAAGGGAATATTTCTAATTATTCTGCTTGATAGTGGGAAGATTGGGGGTTAACTCCCATCCCAATAAACTTGCTTTATTAGAATATTATTCCTGTTACTGAAAAACTAGAAACATGCTTCTGTGGTTTTTCTGCCAAAATGTATAACCTGAACATGAACTTGAGGAAACATCAGTGAAACACACATTGAGAGACCATCTGCAAAGTAGCCAGCCTGTATTTTTAAAAAATGTCAAGTCGAGAATGGCAAAGACAAGGAGCTGTTCCAGATTAAAGGAGACTCAGAGACATGACTCTAGATTGGATCCTAAACCAAGGCAAACAGGTAGCTATATAAAGGCATTATTAGGCCAAGCGACAAAATTTGAATGTGGACTGTGGGATAGAAAATAGCATTTTATCAATGTTAAGTTTCCTGATTTTAATCACTGAACAGTGTCTGTTCATGAAGGAAAGTGTCCCCGTGTGTAGGAAATACACACTGAAATGTTCGGGGGAGAGGGGCCAGGTATGTCCAATTTATTGTCATATGGTTCAAGAAAAAATTGTGTGTGTGTGTGTGTTTATGCATAAACATGCATATATATGTAGAGGGAGAGTGAATGATAAGTGGGCAAAATGTAAACAATTGATAAATCTAGTTAAAAGATAAGATATAAGGGGAGTTTTTCTAATGATTCTTGCAACATTAAAATTATATCAGAAACGTAACCCTCCTCCCCCAAAAAGCAACAACTAGAAATAGAGCAGCAAAAAATTTCCGACTGGGTCTCAACAGATGCTCAAATGCAAGTTGTCTGTTTGGTCCTACAGGTGAACAAACGCACCAACCCATAGATTTTGATTTTATACAAAATTAAGGAGTTTTTCATAACTTCTGATTTATTATAGGCTACTAAAATGTGATGTTCTTGATAATTAGTATAGCAGTAATTAGTTGATTTGTTGAGGACCCACAGTTACATATCCTAAAAAGTCTGGAATTCTTGGCAAAATTGGCACTTTATAACCTATTGCTATTTAGAGGTTTATAATTTCTCCGGCTTTGAGGAAGTACTCTTTGTTAACAGTGCTATCTTGAATTGTTGTTGTTGCTGTTTTTCACTTACTGTCATTCTAGAAGCAGGTACTGTAAGCTAAATCATGACTACATGCTACTTTTGTTGATTGTGTGGGTTACTATTTAGATATTACTGTTTCTGTCCATTTCTTGGCTCTTGGGGTTCTTTGTTCAGTGAGAACGGACCTGGAGTTTCCGGCCTCTTAGAAAATCACTGGTTGAAAATATTAGGGCACTTCCTTTAGCCTTCCGTAGGTGAGTTTCTCATCTCTCAGACATGCCTGCTCCTTTGCTGTACATTTTGGCTTTTATCAGACCCGTGAAGAGGGTGTGAGGCTGGGTTAGTAGTCGCTCTAATACTGTTAATGAACACTCCCTAAATGGGACTTGGAAGCGAAAAAGGCTCCCCAACTCACAAGTCTGATCGTTGGTTTGCCTCAAGTTTCATTAAGTGGCCTCAGCATATGGCCAACTGAAGTTCTTCACAGAAGCCCGTCACTGAAGCCGTGTATTTGAAAACCTTTTTTTTTGTTCACAGGAAAAATGATAGTAGTTGTTAGATTAAGACAATGGTAATAGGTGATTTTCCCTGTTTTAAAATTTGTCTCTGCTCTTATATGTTTCTCAATTACAAAAGGAATAGAAGTCACAAATATTTATATCAATGAAGCAGGATGTTGATTACTATAATTTTGCTGTTTAACCCATATGATACAATGGAACATTCTTAATAATGGCATGATGGCCTCTTTGGATGGTGAAATGGCAATATCCTATAAGTCAGCTTTGACCCCGCAATTTCAATTCTAGAAAGCTGTCTTGTTAATATACTCCCATGTGTGCCTAGAGACATACGCTCAATGATAATCACTGTGTCATGGTTTAGAATGGTAGATGGCGGGAAACAAACCAAGGTCCATCAAAACAAGACTGGTTAAATAAGTTATGGTATGTTTATAGAATAGGATAATACTCAGCTGCTGAAATGACAATGTAGTCTGGTTTCCGGTTCAACATATAAGAAGTTTGGAAGTCACCACACCACCCTAACAAGTAAAAAGCTGAACAAACCAAAAAATCAGCAACTCTTCTTAGATCTGCCAGAGAAGTGAGGTTACAGAACAATCTGCTGCCTCTAAATTTGGAGAGACCAACAGGGAATACAGAGAATCATAGTTATTAGAGTGGAGCTGAAACCACTACAATAACCAGGGCCAGGATAGAAAAACAAACTGTAATTGACAAATTGCCAGAGGCTCAGCATAGAGAAGCCTGAGAGATAAAAACTCCAGGGAGACCTAGTCATAGCCTTTCTTCCCCCACTTCTGTGTTTTAATTCCAGGGATCATTAACAGGTCTGCACAGTGAATATCAGCAGAAAATCCCCCTATAATTCAGGCATGGGCAGGGGAAAACTAACCATTTTTAAATACATGGGAGCATTCTGTTCTATTTTTTTTAATATTTCATTTATTTATTTGACAGAGAGAAACACAGCTAGAGAGGGAACACAAGCAGGGGGAGTGAGAGAGGGAGAAACAGGCTTCCTGCTGAGCAGGGAGCCCGATGCGGGGCTCGATCCCCGGTCTCCAGGATCATGACCTGAGCTGAAGGCAGTCGCTTAACCAGCTGAGCCACCCAGGCACCCCGCATTCTGTTCTTAACAAGATCATATCTCCTGAAGGAAGGGAAATACCAACCTCAGAAGGCTAGTCTATCTAGCCTCCTATGTGGAGGAAGGGAAATAATTAATTCCAGCCCCTTCTAGCCTTAACTTTTAAAACTACTCTTTAAAACTGTCTTTAAGAAAGTCAGTAGACCGTAGATGTATGGATATTTCTGGACTCTGAATTCTGTTCCTTTGATCTTTATATATATATATATGTATGTATATATGTATATATATCTCCATATGCCAGTAGAGTCTACAGTTACCCTTGTTTTGCAATAAGGTTTGAAAGTGGGCAATATTAGGTCTTCAAGTTTGCTCTTTTTTTGGACAGTTGTTTTGGTTATTCTGGTTTCCTTATATTTCCATATGAATTTTATGTCTGCTGGCCAGTTTCTGTAAAACTGCCAGTTGGGATTTTGATAAACATTGCATTGAATATATAGATTAATTTGAGAGTAAGATTTGGTCATCTTAGCAATGTAAGTCTTATATGTTCCTTGGACACAGAATGTCTTTCCATTTATTTAGGCCTTCTTTAATTTCTTTCATCAATGTTTTATAGCTCAGGTCATGATCCCAGAGTCCTGGGATCCAAGCCCCACATTGGGCTCCCTGTGGCAGGAAGCCTGCTTCTCCCTCTCTCACTCCCCCTGCTTGTGTTCCCTCTCTAGCTGTGTTTCTCTGTCAAGTAAATAAATAAAATCTTTAAAAAAATTAAAAATAAATTTATTCTGGTTTTTTAATGCTATTATATATCGAATTATTTTGATTTAAGTTTCAAATTTTTTATTGCTAATATATAGAAATACATTATTTCTATTTGTATATTGATCTTATATCCTGCAACCTTGCTGAACTTGTTTATTACCTCTAATTGTTTCTTTTGGTTCCTTAGGTCTTTCTTTCAATGAGATCATGTCATTGGCCAATAGAGATAGTTTTACTTCTTTTGAAATCTAGATGCCTTCCATTTCTTTTTCTTGCCGTACTATCCCACCTAGACTCTGCATGTCTTGTTAAATAGAAACGGTGAAAGTAGATATTCTTGTCTTAATCCTGATCTTAGGGAGAAAGCTTTTAGTCTTTCACCATTGACTGTGATATTAGCTCTGTGTTTCCCATAGATGCACTTTATTATGTTGCGGGAGTTCCCTTTTCTTCCTAGTTTGTGTGGTACTTTTTGTCATGAACATGTGTTGGATTTTGTCAAATGCATTTTCTGTGTCTATGGAGATAATCTTTTGAGTTTTTTTCCTTTATTAATATAGTGTATTACATTTCTTGATTTTCATATGTTGAACCAACTTTGTTTTCCTGGCATAAATCCTACATAGTCATGGCGTATAATTCCTTTTATGTGTTGCTAAATTCAATTATCTAGTATTTTGTTGAGAATTTTAACATCTGTATTCATAAGAAATATTGGTTTGTAGTTTTCTTTTATGAGACAATTTTGTCTGGTTTTTGTGTTAGGGACTGGCCTCACAGAATGAGTTGAGGAGTGTTTCTTCCTTGCCTGTTTTTGAAAGAGTTTGTGAAGGACTGGTGTTAACTCTTTTAAACCTCTGGTAGAATTAACCAGGAAGACTTCTGGTCCTGAAATTTTCTTGGTGGGAAATTTTTTGACTACTAATTCAGTTTCTTGCTACAAGTCTATTCAGATCTTCTTTTCTTGAATCAGTTTTAGTAGTGTGTGTCTTTCTAAGAATTGTCCAACTCTAGGTTGTCTTAATTTGTTGGCATATATTTGTAGTATTCTCTTATAATCCTTTTCATATATATAAGGTTTGTAACAAAGTACTCACTTTGATTTCTGATTTTGATTCTTAAATTCTTCTCTTTTTTTTTTCTTAGTCTAGCTAGAAGTATGTCAATCTATTGATCTTTTCAAAGAATTGACTTTTGGTTTTGTTGATTGTCACTATTGCTTTTCTCTTGTCTAATTTGTTTACTTCTAGGTTGATCTTCATTATTTCTTTCCTCTGCTTGCTTTGGATTTAATTAGCTCTCCTTTTTTAAATTTCTTTTTTAAAAATATTTCATCTATTAGAGAAAGAGAGGGTGTGCATGCACACCCACGTGCAAAGCATGAACGTGGGGGGAGAAGAGGGAGAGAAAGAGAGAATATCAAGCAGACTGTGCTGAGTGCAGAACCCAACACGTCACTCGATCCCATGACCCCGAGATCACAACCTGACTGAAATCAAGAGTTGGATGCTCAACTGACTGAGCCACCCAGGTGCCCCTCCTTTTAAAATTTTATTTTATTTTATTATTTTATTATTTTTATTTTTAAATTTATTTTTATTTTTTAATTTTTAAATTTTTATTTATTTTTTCCTTTTTAAATTAACATATAATGTATTATTGCTTCAGGGGTATAAGATTCAAGACTGAATCATCAGTCTTACACAGCTCACAGCACTCACCATAGCACATACCCTCCCCTATGTTTTAACATGAAAGGCTGGGCTATTGCTTAGCGTCCTTTCTTCTTTTTAAGATAGGCTTTTATAGCCATGAATTTTCCTCTAAGTGCTGTGTCTTAGAGGTTGTATTTTCCTTTTCATTTAACTCAAACTCTTTTCTTATTTGCCTTGTAATTTCTTCTTTGGCCAGCACCTATTTAGGAGTATGTGTGTGATTCCCACATATTTTTATATGGAAATTACAAACATACACTTTTATTGACTTATAATTTCATTCTATTGTCATCAGAGAACATACTTTAAACTCCTTTCAATGTATTGAGACTTGATTTATTGCATAAAATGTGGGTCTGTCCGATAAAAAGTTCCGTGTGCACATGAGAATATGGATTCTGCTTGTGGTAGGTGGGGGTTTCTGTATGTGTTCATTAGGTCTAGTTGGTGTATAATTGTTCAGATCTTCTGTTTCCTTATTGATCTCTTGTCTAGTTGTCTAGATCTTCTTCCAATTTTGTCTGATATTAGTGTGACCACTTCAGCTTTCTTTTGGTTACTATCTACGTAGTATATTTTTTTCATGAGGCTCTGTTCATATGCCGTTTTCCTTTTCTGTTCTTTCAACCTGTTTGTGTCTTTGAATCTAAAATGAGTCACTTTAGATAGCATACAGTTCGGTCATGGCTTTTTAAAAATGTATTCTGCCAGTCTCTGACTTTAATTGTAGTGTTTGATCTATTTTAATTTAATGATATTACTAAAAAGGTAGGATTTAGGGGCGCCTGGGTCACTCAGTCAGTTAAGCATCCAACTCTTGATTTCGGCTCAGGTCATGATCTCAGGGTCCTGAGATCAAGCCCCACATCGGGCTCTGTGCTGAGGGGGGCATCTTCTTGAGATTCTCTTTCTCTCCCCCTCTCCTTCTGCCCCTCCCCCCACTCACTTTTTCTCCCTCACTCAAATAAATGAGTCTTAAAAAATAATAATAATTAAAAGGTAAGATTTGATTCTGCCACTTTGTACTTTGTTTTCTCTATACATTTTTTTCCTTTAATCGTCCATATTGCCTTCTTTTGCATTAAACGTATATTTTCTAGTGTGCTCTTTTAATTCCCTGCTATTTCTGTTACTGTGGATTTCCTGGTGTTATACTTAATAGCTTATGATAGTCTAGTTCAGACTAATACCAACTTAACTTTAATAACGTGCCAAAACGTGGCTCCTATATACTTCATTCCTTTCCTGCTCCTTTTGTGGTATAATCGTAGTACAAACTATGTCTTTATATCTTATATGCTGCTCATCCACATATATTCATAGTTACTACTTGATGCAGTTGTCTTTTAAATCATATAGAAAAAAGTTACAAAAATTCATTTTTGCTATCTTTTATGTTTTATGTTTACCATTGCAGTTACCCTTATTAGTACTATTTATTTCTCTCTTTTCTTTTTTTATTTAAGTATAGTTCACACACAGTGTTACACTAGTTACATTAGTTTCAGTGTACAACGTAGTGATTCAACAACTTAATACGTTATGCTATGCTCATATCCGCAAGCACAGCTTCTGTGTTTCACCATACAGTGCTATTACTGCATCATTGACTACATTCCCTGTGCTGAACCTTTCATCCCCATGACTTACCCATTACATAACTGGAAATCTGTACCTCCCACTCCCCTTCGCCCAATTTTACCCATCTCTCCATCCATTTCCTTCTGGAAACCATCACTTTATACTCTATATTTAAATGTCTATTTCTGTTTTTTTTTAAATTAGCTTATTTTTTTATATTCCACATATGAGTGAAATCATATGGTATGTTTTTCCCTGATTTATTACACTTAGCATTAGACCCTCTAGGTTCTCTCAGTGATGTTGCAAATGGCAAAATCTAATTTTTTATGGCCGAGTAATACTCTATAATGTGTATACACACACACACACACACACACACACACACACACACACACACACTACTTCTTTATCCATTTATCTGTCAGTAGACACTTAGGTTGCTTCCGTATCTTGGCTATTGTAAATAATGGTACAATAAACACACGGGTGCTATGGTTTTGTTTTCTTTGGGTAAATACCCAGTAGTGGAATTACTGGATCATATGGAATTTCTATTTTTAACTTTTTGAGGACCTTACATGCTACTTTTCACAGTGACTGCACCAATTTACATTCCTGCCAACAGTGCACAAGAGTTCCTTTTTCTCTACATCCTCGCCAATGCTTGGTATTTCTTGTCTTTTTGATTCTAGCCATTCTGACAGATATGAGGTGATAGCTTGTTGTGGTTCTGATTTGCATTTTCCCTGATTATTAATGATGTTGAGAATCTTGTCATTGTCTGTTGGCCACCTATTTGTCCTCTTTGGAAAAATGTTTGTTTATGTCCTCTGCCCATTTTTAAGCAGATTATTTGGGTTCTTGATGTTGAGTTGTAGAAGTTCTTTATATATTTTGGATATGAACCACTTGTCAGATATATCATTTACAAATCATCTTCACCCATTCAGTAGGTTGCCTTTGTGTTTTATTGATGATTTCCTTCACTGCGCAGAAGCAGATATAGTCCCAATAGTTTCCTTTTGCTTTTGTTTACCTTGCCTGAGGAGGCAGACATATCTAGAAAACTGTTGCTGAGGCTCATGGCAAAGAGATTACTGCCTGTGTTTTCTAGAAGTTTCATGGTTTCAGGGAGGGACAGTATATTTGAAGAGAAGCAAACCAGGATTCTGTTTCAGTTGTGTGTGTAATGTTTTATCTCTTAAAATTTGAGCCTCAGATTTTCCGCTCCACAGAAGAGTGGTGTGAATACATCCCGCCATCTGCTCTGTTGGGCTCTGTGAACTAAAGGCTGCTAGGTATGTAGAGGTGCTTCGGTCCCTTTAGAAGAAAAGCACTTGACTTCCTCAAGGCTTCATCATTGTTCTTGCAGCCCTGCTTCCCACTGTGTGTGTCCTTGATCAGACCACTGAGCCAGTGGCTTCTGTTGCTCCGCCCAAACCCCCCCTTTTTTCCGGCCCCCTCTTTTTTAAGGAAGAGACAGTACTCGTTCTCCCCCACAGGCATGACAGTAAATTTATTCTTATTTCACTTTATTTTTTAAACTTAACTTTATTTACAGTCAGTCAGTTAACATATACGGTATCATTAGTTTCAGAGGCAGAGTTCAGTAACATCAGTTGCATATAACATGACAGTAAATTTAAATTGCTTTACATGTGTTTAAAATTGCGTGAGGATGTTGAGGGAAAACTGCTGTTATTTGCAGTTTGACTGGCAATTAGGATTATTTTGCCCAGATGGAGTATATTTTAATGTAATCCCCAATGTGATTATTTGAAGTTTTTTTAATATTATGCATAATACTAGAAATAGAGTTTTAAGACCTCCTATAGTCCTTTGTATGTACCTCTCCTTCCCTCCCTCTCTCTTCTTTTTTTGTCTAGTATCTCCCTAGCTCTATTAAATCCAAGCTTCTCTGTGAAAAGTGGTTAGAACGCTCAGCTTTTTTAAAATTCTGGTAAAGTACATATATGACATAAAATTTACCATTTTAACCATTTTCAAGTGTACAATTCAGGGGCATTAAGTACTTTCACATAGTTTTGAAAAATACAGATTCCATAGTTGCTGGACAATATTTGTTTTGTGAACCAATATTGTTATTAAAATTAACTAGTATGGACTCTACTTTGTTTCTGACATTTTTATGGAAGCTGTGAGTTTTATAAAATGAGGTTCAGTGTTGATTTCAGTGGTCATGCTTCCTTTTCCTCATTTCATTTCAGAGGATAACCTAAACAACCTATTTGTTTGTTCATAAGATGTTTAACCCACATCTCTCTTGCGTCGCAGGTTGCAAGGCAGGCGGGAATTAACTCGGAGACAGCCATGTCAAGAGGATTGTATCATCCAGCAACAATCTTTATGGGCCGCCAAATGTCAGCTGTCTCAAGCATTGGAGGTTTCAGTAAAGAGCAGAAATCTCCCCAGCCCACAAAGAACTTTTCAATTCCTGGCCCACATTCACACCGACGGACAGCCCAGAGCGGTGATGTGACAGACAGCTGTGTAGTACAAACCAACAGTGACACACAGTGCTTAAATAAGTCTGACAAAATAGATGGAAAGACGTCTCTTCAGATTGGTGAGGAAACGCCAGTCACAGCCGGCGCATTGTCTGAGGAGGAACAAACTCATTGCTTGCAGATAGGAAGCAACACACGTCACGGCGAGAGTAGTTTATCTGAAGGCAAAAAGTCTGCTGAACTCCATTCCCCGTTACAGGAAAGATTAAGTCCAGAGAACAGAACCACTGATTTAAAGTGTGACAATTCCAGCAGATCAGACGGATCAGAGGGAGAAATCCTGACACCGGAACATATTGAAGTCAAGGAAGAAGGAGCCAGACCGCCAGTCTCTCCACTATCAGCCTCAGGATACTGTGCATTTGAAAATAAGTGTTCTCAAGAGAAGGATTCTGCTTGGGAAGGTTTCTCAGGTGGGCTGAGAGGCTGAGCTTCTTTGCTCATTTTTGTTGGTGTTTAGTTTTGGAGGTGGTAGTGGTTTTATGTAAGAACATAGTTTTATCTCTTTAATTTTATCTCTCAAAAAAGAAAACCAGTGACTTAACCAGCAAATTCCATTCTAATGAATTCTTGAATATTTTTGCAAGCTAATTTTCTGATATTAAAACCCATGTGATATTTTTAATGATTTTTCATGTACTATAATTAGTTGTGGATTGTTTCTACGGTGTTTGTAGCTGTGTAATCCCACCTGTGAGGCAGAGCGTGTTTTCCTCGCTTCTCCCTGAAGTTGGTGATGGGTAATCTGTTCATATGCCCTCTTACAGATCATCTTCCTCCTGGGGACCCAGACTCACAGAAGCCCTTCCGGAAAATGCAGAAAGAGCAGGAGGAGGAAAGTTTGAGCAGCAGCAGCAGTGACCTCACAGTCTCTATAAGTGAAGATGATCTCATTTTTGACAGTCCAGAACCACAGCCAAATCTGAGTGACAAGATGGAAGGAGAAGACGGAATAGAGGCCTTAAAGCTAATCCACTCTGAGCAAGAAAGAGATGCCCTATCCACTGAAAAACATAATTGTATTTTGCAAACCCTAAGCTCTCCTGATTCAAAAGAGGAATCCTCCAGTAACTCACCAACAAGAGAGTAAGCCATTCAATTTTTTTTTTTTTTTTACTGTTCTCTTTTTAATTATAGACATTTTTAGAGACCATTCCACTGGGAATGTATTATCGAACCCTCAGCCATGGATGTGTAAGTTCCTTAAGTCTCATAAACAGTCTTTTAGATAAGGTCTGATTTTCTTTCTTTTCTTTTTTTTTAATGAAATAGCTTAAAAGTGGAATATCATTGAATCATAGTGATTGGCAGTTTATAGTTATATCCAAACAATCCCTACTTAATTCATATGTCATTCCCCCCCACCCTGCCTTCCCAGCCTTTTAGAAAGGAAATCATTTTGAAGTTGTGGTAGGTAACACAGAAGGTGACAAATAGTTAAACTTACCAGGAATTTAGAGGCTAAGAACTTTGTATCTAATTATTTGCTTAATCCTTCTATCCTTGCCATGGTGTCTTATGGTTAACTATGAGTTTATAAGTTCTGTTAAGAATATTCCCAAGGCAGCTTTCCTTTTCTGAATGTAAGTATGAGGACACTGCAATCTTTGATGTTAGGTACGAAGAACATCAGTGTTACACATTCTGAGCGCTTGAAATATTCACGTCATGGGGCGCCTGGATGGCTCAGTTGGTTGAGTCTGATTTTTTGTTTTGGCTCAGGTCATGATCTCATGGGTCATGAGATAGAGCTGGCTTAGCTTTGGGCTCTGTGCTCAGTGAGGAGTCTGCTTGAAAAATTATTTTCCTCCGCCCTTCCCCCCACTCACATATGCACTCTCTCTATCTCTAAAACAATTAAATAAATCTTTAAAAAATAATATCCAACTCGTAAAAACTCATTTATGATTTTTTACTAGTGATTTTTTTAAAAAGATTTTATTTATTTATTTGACAGAGAGAAACACAACGAGAGACGGAACACAAGCAGGGGAGTGAGAGAGGGAGAAGCAGGCTTCCCGCTGAGCAGGGAGCCCAATGTGGGACTCGATCCCCGGTCTCTGGGATCATGACCTGAGCCGAAGGCAGTCGCTTAACCAACTGAGCCACCCAGGCGCCCCCACTACTGATTTTTATAGAGAACATAGAAACTGTTAGAAAACTAATTCTGCAATAAAGAATAGCATCACATCTCTTATAGGGGTAGAAGGAACCTAAGTAAACAGCCTGAGGTAGATCTTATCTTTTAAAAACAAAACCAAGGCCAGGAACGTAGGAATGACATCTGAGCCATTGGGGCCTGCCTCCCTAACCCCACACCGCCTCCAGAACTTTTATACCACAGTGGAGTCACTCTTCCTTTCCAGCCATCTCAGCAGCAGTGAAAAGCTGAGTGGCCATTCTTGCATATCAGGGAATATATAGATCTCTTTCAGAGCACTGCTGTCCTTTTCAGTATATTGCTTTTTACCATTCACAATCTACTGAGGTGAAAATTTTAAATATAATCTGATTGAACCCTTGCTGACACAAGAAACATTTATTAAGAATACCCCTAAGTACAAAGTACTTGCACTACGGATGGAAGAACTAACAAATTTCCTGCCCTTGTTTATTGCGGAGGCAAGCCAAATGAGTTTTTCTGATCATAATACTTTTGTCCCATCAAAGAGGTACAGGTATTACATACTACATCACCAGAAACTTTACTACTAGATATAAAATCATCTGTTTTGGGTTTTGTATTCACAGGCTCCTTTTTATAGCAGTTCACTGGCCAAGTTAGTACTCTGGTAGGCTAACCAGGGGGCTAGTGTACTCATTCAGGAAAACCAGAAAAAATTCATTCTTTTTCTGAGATGAAAAACATCGAGTATATATGTGGAATCAAGAGCATTCCCTTTTTCTCCTGTATGAATGCCTTTTTCCCATGGCCTTAAAGCCAAGCGCCTTGGAATTTTGGGATATGGTTTTCCAAATTTATTGGGAAATATAGGTACTTGGGAAATTTTTAAATATTTGCCTTAAAAGAATGCCCCCAGAATGAAAGGTCAGGCAGCACTGGTTGATATCTGTGCTCTCAGATTTGAGCGTATTGATTTTTTTTGTGGTGAAAGTACTCCCCACGAATAGGTTGGAAGTGGTTTTAAATGATGCTGCTTAACCTGCTGACATTCCCAGTGCTTTTGAGGCCCTACTTTATCTTATTTATTCTTCAGCTTGAGCTACTCTTCTTTGCTCTAAGGGTTAATTATTAATCTGTGGCTATAATCATATTTACAGAGTTGACACTGTGACCTCACGGTCCATTATCTCAGTTTACTTTAAGGTGTTTTGGGGGCTTGGAGAGAAGTCCTTTGAATGAATTTTAGTTAGCAAAGATGAAGAGGTGGGACAAAGGCAGACACACAGGAAGATACAAACAGAAAACCGGAACCTCTGGTAAGGACAGTTAACGATGTTTTAGCACATCTCTGTGCCAGCTGCATCGCTGTGTTTGGACGCGAAGCTTGGTCTTTAGTCTCCTGGCAACAAAGGTGGAGAGAGGGGTGCAGTGTGCTGACTGGCTTCCATCTGAGGGGAAAATGGAGCCAAGGGTTGTTCTTGGGTTATTTGGTTTTTGTTTGCTTTGTTCAGGAGAAAATGGAATAGCTTTTTTGAAATATAATTCACATACCATACAGTCCACCCATTATGAAGTGTACAGGTCAAGGGTTTGGGGTGTATTACCTTCCTGATGTGTAAAAACTGGGCTATAATATAAAAAAACATTTAAAAAGTACCACCTTAAGCATAAAATTCCGTGATATTCACCATACTATGCAGCCATCACCATTATTCCCAAAGGTTGTTCCTCAGCCCGAACATAAATTCCATGATCAGTAAGCAGCTGTTCTTCGTTCTTTCCTCCCCCAGTCTCTGCTGACCTCCGATCTACTTTCTGTTTATGGATTTGTCTCTTCTGCTAGTAATTATACAGTATTTGACCTTTTGTGTCCGGCTTTTTTCAGTTAGCATAAGATCTTTGAGGTTCATATAGATTGTTGCAAATATCAGAACTTCATTCTGTTTTATGACTAAATAATATTCCAGCATATGGATATACCACATTTTGTATATCCATTCATCTGTTGATGGATGCTTGGGTTGCCTCTCCCTAACAGCCAAGTGTTTTTGAGAAGCTTCATGACCCAGTCCCATGGATGCTTCTAGATAGTGAAAGCCAGGCTGTGCTTCTTGCACAGTTCCTTCTTCAGAAGTTATAATTAACCCTTCTCACAAGAAAGCATACTAAAATGAAACTGAGAAAAAAAAATGTCCAAAAGGAGGGCCTAGAGTCTTGCTATTCCCTTTTTGTTTTAAAGATTTTATTTATTTATTGACAGAGAGATCACAAGTCGGCAGAGAGGCAGGCAGAGAGAGAGGAGGAAGCAGGCTCCCTGCTGAGCAGAGAGCCCGATGCAGGACTCGATCCCAGGACCCTGAGATCATGACCTGAGCTGAAGGCAGAGGCTTTAACCCACTGAGCCACCCAGGCGCCCAAATCTTGTTATTCTTTAAGAGTAAATAGTTTGCTGCAAATGTTGGTACAAAGCTCCATGACTGAAAACAAAAGACCTTTATTGCTTGTCACGTGTCAGGTGGTTGGCCCAGTGTTTTGAGGCCACAGGGATGATTTGGCCATGTGCCCCTCTTCATCCAAGAGAGTAGTTCACCCTGTCACCTGGTGGTGGTAGTGGAGTTCCCAAGACAGCAAGATGGCAAGCCCCAGGGCCCAGGTGCTGTGAGAGTGCCTGAGCCACGTTCGCCGGTATCCTGTGGCTCAAGTCACTGGCCCCAACCCAGAGTCAACAGGTGAAAAAAATGAATGGGATAAGTGGCAGAGTCACATTACAAAAAAAGAGGGGGAGGACACGCAAGGAAGGGCAATTTATGGTCACTCTTTGCAAGCTACCACAGTACTTTAGGACAGAGTCAAAGGAAAATAAACTCAGCGTGAGTTCAGAGGGCAGGAAAGGTTTTGCACCGGTGTTGATGCAGCGTCTTGAAAACTGTTAAGGCTTCGAATAAGGAGGTGGAAAGAGGTGAATTAGATCTGGAGGAAGAGTGCAGGAAGGCATGTAGATTCAGAGGCAAGGAGGGCAGAGCACAGGGTGTGACTGAGGCTCACTGAACAGGACTCTTTGATGTAAAGGTTTAAAATGGTGCCTAAGACATGGCCAGGAACAGGCCTAGAGTATCAAGTTAATGAATTCAGAGATTTTTGCACAACTGCTAAAGGGTAGTATGGTGAGTAACTTCACTTCGGAGAATTAACCTGACATGATAGTTTCATCAGAAAACTAATCATCCACGAGGAGGTAGGTGGAATTCTGAGACGGCTCCCAAGACTGCCTATTGGCCTGCACTCTGTAGATATAATCCATTTGCCTTGAGTGTGCGTGGGACTGTGCGTCTCATCGATTTCCCTCCCACCATTAGTCTATGTTACATGACAGACAGGAAGGATTTCGCACATATGATAAAACCCCAAATCAGTTACTTTTGAGCTAATCAAAAAGGAATTATCCAGAGTGGGCCTGACTGAAACAGATCAGCCTTTAAAAGGGCCTGGGTCCTTATGAAGTCAGAGATCCAAAGCAGCTGATGCACTCTCCCATTTGGCTTGAAAAAGCAAACTGCCATTTGCGGAGAAGGCCACAAGGAAGGAAATGGTTCGCAGGAAGTTCATTTGCCAAAAACATCCAGAGTTAGACAGGATTGCAGCCCTGGCCAGTGCCTGGACTTCTGCGTGGCGAGACTGAGCATAAGACTCCACTTTCCTCGAGGCACCATGGAATCTCATTCAGTTGAACATCTAACTTTTGGTTTTGGCTCAGGTTATGATCTCAGGGTCATGAGATCCAGCCCTATGTTGGACTCTGCACTCAGGGGGGAATCTGCTTGAGATTCTCTCTCTCCCTCTGCCCCTCTCCCGACTTGCACACCCACACGCTCTCTCAAACAACAACAACAACAAAAAAATTTTTTTTAAAGATTCCTCTAACCTAGATCCAGGCTTCTGACCAACAAGAACTGTGAGATAAATTTGTGGTAGGTTTAGAATTTGTGGTAATTTGTTATGCAACTGTAGAAAATATGATCCAGGTGAAGAATTGGAATCAAGCATTGTATCTTTGCAAGGATTGTATGGATAGAAGTCACTGCCCGTACTGACCCAAGGCAGACTGAATCAGATGTGTTCAGTGTCCAGTGTGAGGACACATGCCAGGGTAGCAAAGTGAGTGGCCCAGCAACCGTCTAGACTGGGCCCAGCCGCTGACCTGTGCTTTCTCTTGCCCTATACCCTCATCTTAACACATGGCCACATGCACGTAAGCAGGGATAGAACGTTGTAGACTGGTAGGGACCTAGAAAAGCGGGTGGGCACATCTGCATTACTTAACAAGCAGATTCTCATGCAAATAGTATTTCTCTGGTTTCTTCTGTACTCAATGAAGCAATGTATTGAGGATTTCTTGGTTTTGCTTTGCTTACAATGTATCATGTCATTATGCACCTTTACAGAATACCTTCACTGCTTGAAACTCCCTTATGCTCTGTCTGCTCATCTCTTTCCCCCTCCTCACCCAAACCCCTCACCACCACTGATCTCTGTATTATCTGTATGATTTTGCCTATTCCAGAATGTCATATTCTTGGAATTGTTCAGTATGTAGTCTTCTTAAATTGACTTCTTTTACTAAGCAATATGCATTTTAAAATCCTTCTTGCCTTTTTATCGCTTGGTAACTGATTACTTTTTAGTGCTGAATCATATTTTTGTTACCTGGATATACCAAAGTTTATGTATCCATTCATCTCCTGAAGGACATCTTTTTGACTTACACATTTTGTCAATCATGAATACATCTGCTGTAGACATTTATGTGAATGTTTTTGTGTAGACATGTTTTAAACTCATTTGGGCAAACACTAAGGAATGTAATTGTTAGATCATGGGGTAAGACTGTGTTTAGCTTTGTGAGAAACTGCTAAACTGTCTTCCAGAGTGGCTGTACCATTTTACATTCCCACCAGCAATGAATGAGGGTTCCTGTTCCATCTTTGTCACCATTTGGTATTGCCATTTTTTAAAAATTTTAGCTATTCTAGTAGGTACACAATGGTATATTGTTTAAATTTACAGTTTCCTACTGGCATATGATGTTGAGCATCTTTTCATATACATATTTGCTCTTTGTGGATCTTCTTTGGTGGGGTACCTGTTCAGTTCTTTGGCCCAGTTTTTAATTGGATTGTTTGTTCTCTTATTTTGTATATTTTAAATACAAGTACTTTATCAGGAGGATAATGTGTTTTGTAAATATTTTCTCCCAGTCTGTGGCTTGTCTTTCCATTCTCTTGATGGTTTCTTTTTCAATGTAGAAGTTTTTTGTCACTGTTTTTTAAATTTTCTTTCCTTTTTATTTAGCCTCTCCCAGGACAGTGGATCCCAGCAGTAAGTGCTGAATGCCAGTACTCACAGCCCTGCCACCATCTCGAGGCCCCAGAATTTTTTTATTTTAATGAAGTCAACTTACCAATTTTGTTCTCTCATTATGTTTATGGTACTATATCTAGATAGAAGGTCTCCTAGATTTTCTCTTACGTTATCTTCTAGAAATGGTTTACATTTAGATCTGTGATCCATTTTGGGATAATTTTTGTGAAAGGCAAAAGGTCAGTTTCCAGATTCATTTTGTCTTTTTGCTTGTGGTTGTCTTATTTGTTCCAATACCGTCTGTTCAAAAGACTACCCTTTTTCCATTGAAGAGTTGAATAGTTTGTGTGGTCTATTTCTGGTCTTTCTAGTCTATTCCATTGATCTGTTTACCTGTCATATTGTAGCTTCATAGTAAATCTTAACATCATCTAGTGTTAGTCCTCTGACCTTGCTCTTCTTCAGTACTGTACTGGCTCCTCTGGGTCTTCTGCTTTCCATATCAACTTTAGAACCAGTTGGTCAATATCCAGAAAAATAACTTTCTAAGATTTTGATTGATACTGTATTGAATCCATAGTTGGGATTCAAAGGGGCACCTGGCTCGCTCAGTCAGTAGAGCATGTAGCTTTGGATCTCAGAGTCATGATTTCAAGGCCCACATTGGGTGTGGAGCCTACTTTAAAACAAAAAAGAAAAGAAAAGAAAAAAGAAAAGAGAGAAAAGAAAGAAAAGAAAAAGAGAAGAAAGAAAAAGAGAAGGAGGGAGGGATGGGGGAAGGAAGGAAGGAAAAAGAAGAAAGAAAGAAAAAGGAAGGAAAGAAAGAAAAAAGAGAAACAAAAAGAGAGAGAGAGAGAAAGAGAGAGAGAGAGAAAAAGATTACCAGGACAGGAAACAACAAGTGTTGGAGAGGCTATGGAGGAAGGGGAGCCCTTTTACACTGTTGGTGGGAATGCAAGTTGGTGTAGCCACTTTGGAAAACAGTGTGGATTCCTCAAAAAATTAAAAATAGAGCTACCCTATGATCCTGCACTACTAGGTATTTCCCCCAAGATACAGATGTAGTGAAAAGAGGGGCCATATGTACCCCAATGTTCATAGCAGCAATGGCCACAATTGCCAGACTGTGGAAAGAGCCAAGATGTCCTTCAACACATGAATGGATAAAGAAGATATGATCCATATATACAATGGAATATTACACCTTCATCAGAAAGGTGTAAGGTTTTTTTAAGTGAATGAAAGAGACCCCAAGGCAAAATGATCCATAGGATGAGCTTTATTGCCAGCACCCTCGGGCAAGGTTCTGCGACTCAGGAGAGGAGAGTCAGGGAAGTCACGCCCAGGTTGAAGAGTGTGTGTGTGTGTGGGGGGGGGGGGTTGGTGTTTAAGCCTTGCTGGTTCGGATCTGGATTCTGGTAGGTTTTTTCCCATATTAGGCAAGGGAACATCGTGTCCCTGGGTGATTGGCTGGGGGTGGGGAAAGTCCAGATGAGGGTGGGTGGTCCCTGGCTGGAAAGTCCCGGATGGAAAGTTTTGATTTTCCATTTAGGTTTTAATGTATTGGAGATGATATGGTGGCCACGGCTGCTTTGGTGGGAAGATCAGCCATCTTGACCCCGTCTGTGATGTCCGCCATTTTGGGTGCCCCTGTCCCTCAGCCAGCCCAACAAAAGGATGAATACTCAACTTCTGTAGCAACATGGATGGGATTGGAGATTATGCTGAGTGAATTAAGCCAAGCAGAGAAAGTCAAGTATCATATGGTTTCACTTACTTGTGGAGCCTAAGGAGTAACATTAGGAGGACATTAGGAGAAGGAAAGGAAATGTGAACTGGGGATAAATCAGAGAGGGAGACGAAGCATGAGAGACTTTGGACTCTGAAACAAACTGATGGTTTTGGAAGGGAAGGGCATGGGGGGATGGGTGAACCTGGTGGTGGGTATTAAGGAGGGCATGTATTGCATGGAGCACTGGATGTGGGGCATAAACAATGAATCTTGAAACACTGAAAAAATAAAATTATTATTAAAAAAAGAAAAGAGGGGGGAAAAGGAAAGAAAGAAAAGAAGGAAGGGAGGGAGAAAGGGAGGCAGGAAGGAAGGAAATAAAAGATACAGAGTTGGGAATTCAAGTTGGGAAAACTGATATCTTAAAAATGTTGAGACTTTCTATTCCTGAACATGGAATACTTCTTCATTTATTTAGATCTTTGATTTCTTTCATCAGTTTTGTAGTTTTATCCTGGTAGTTCTTCTACATATATACTGTTATATTTATTCTTTAAGTATTTTTCTTTTTTGGTGCTAATATAAATATATTGTTTTTAATTTCAAAATTCAATTGTTCATTGCTGCTATATAAGAAAGCAGTTGATTTTTTAAAAATTTACATTCAACTTAATTAACATCATTGTATTATTAGTTTCAGAGATAAAAGTCAGTGATTCATCAGTTGCATACAACTACCCAGTGCTCATTACTTTAAGTGCCCTTCTTAATGTCCATCACCCAGTCACCCACCCACCTCCCCTCCAGCAACCCTCAGCTTGTTCCTATAGTTAAGAATCTCTTATGGTTTGCCTCCCTCTCTGTTTTAATAGTATTTTATTTTTCATGCCCTTCCCTATATTCATCTATTTTGTTTCTTAAATTTCACAGATGAGTGAAATCATATGGTATTTGTCTTTCTCTAACTGACTTATTTCAATTGGCATAATAACCTCTAGTTCTAGCCACATCATTGCAAATGGCAACATTTCATTCTTTATGATGGCTGAGTAATATTCCTGTGTGTGTCTGTGTATGTCTGTGTGTACACTACATCTTCTTTATCCATTCATATGTCTGTGAACATCTGTGCTCTTTCCATAGTTTGGTTATTGTGGACATGGCTACTATAAACATTGGGGTGCATATGCCCCTTTGAATCATTATGTTTGCATCCTTTTCATGAATACCTACTGGTGCATTGCTGGGTCGTACGGTAGCTTGATTTTTAACTTTTTGAGGAACCTCCATTCTGTTTTCCGAAGTGGCTGTACCAGTTTGCATTCCCACCAAGAGTGTAAGAGGGTTCTCCACATCCTCACCTACATCTGTTATTTTCTGAGTTGTTATTTTTAGCCATTCTAACCAGTGTAAGCTGGTATCTTATTGTGGTTTTGATTTTTATTTGCTGATACCAAGTAATGTTGAGCCTTTTTTCAAGTGTCTCTTGGCTATTTGCATGTCTTCTTTGGAGAAATGTCTGTTCATATCTTCTGCCTATTTCTTGACTGTTTTGTTTTGTTTTGTTTTTTGGTTGTTGAGTTTAGTAAGTTCTTTATGGATTTTGGATACTAGCCCTTTATCTAATAAGACATTTGCAAATATCTTCCCCCATTCCATAGGCTGCTTTTTAGTTTTGTTTCCTTTGCTGAGAAAGCAGTTGACTTTTATATGTTAACCTTATATCCTGAATTATTGCTATAATTATCATTAGCTCCAGGAGTTTTTGTTGTTGATTCTTTAGGATTTTCAACACAGATAAGCATGTCATCTGTGAGTAACAGTTTTATTTTTTTCTTCCCAATCTATGTGCCTTTTATTTTCTTTCTTACTGCATTAGCTAGGATTTCTAGTACAATGTTGAATAGGAGTAGCGAGAGGAGACATTCTTGCCTTGTTGCTGATCTTAGGGGGAAAGCATCTAGGTCTTTGATATTAAATATAATATTAGCTATAGGCTTTTTGTTCTTTATCTGTTGAAGAATATCTGTTCTTTATCAAGTTGAAGAAATTCCCCTTTATTCTTGGTTCGCTAAAAGTTGTTATCATGAATAGGTGTTGACTTTTTTTATATCCCTTTTCTGCACCTAATGGTACAGTCATATGATTTTTCTTCTTTACCTTGGGATGTGATGGATTACATTCATTGATTTTCAAATAATTGAAGCAGCCTTCTGTACCTGGGATAAAATCCAACTGGTCATGGTGTGTAATTTTTTTAATACATTCTTAGATCCAGTTTGCCAATTTTTTTTTTTAAAGATTTTATTTATTTGACAAAGAGAGAAAGCACAAGCAGGGGGAGTGGGAGGCAGAGAAAGAGGGAGAGGGAGAAGCAGGACCCCCGCAGAGCAGGGAGCCCAGCCCGGGGGGCTCCATCACAGGAACCTAGGATCATGACCTGAGCCGAAGGCAGACACTTAACTGACTAGAGCCACCCAGGTGCCCCAGTTTGCCAATATTTTTTGAGAATTTTTGCATTTATATTCATGAGAGATAGTGATCTATAGTTTCCTTTCTTATAATGACTTTATCTAATTTTGGTGTAAGGGTAATGCGAGCCTTACATAATTAGTTAGGAAGTGTTTTTTTGGCTTCTATCCTCTGAAGGAGATTGTAGAGAGTTGGTATAATTTCTTCTTTAAATGTTGGGTAGAATTTGCCAGTGAATCAATCTGGCCCTGGTGCTTTCTGTTTTGAAAGATTATTTATCAATTATTAATTCAGTTTCTTTAACATATGTAGTTCTATTCAGACTGTTTCTCTTTATGTAAGTTTTGGTAGATTGTGTTCTTCTAGGAGTTGGTTCATTTCATCTGAGTTATCACATTTGTGAGTATAGAATAGTTTATACTATTCCTTTATTATCCCTTTAATGCACATGGGATCAGTGATTGCCATTCACTCAGACGTTTATATATTTTCTTTTTCCCTCCTTGGTTAGCCTTGTATTATGGGTTGAATTTTGTGTCTCCCAAAATTCATATGTTGAGGGGTGCCTGGGTGGCTCAGTCAGTTAAGCATCTGCCTTCAGCTTAAGTCATGGTCTCAGGTTCCTGGAATTGAGCCCGGTGCTAGGCTCCCTGTTCATTTGGGAACCTGCTTCTCCCTCTTCCTCTGTCTGCTGCTCCCCTCCCTCTACTTCTGTTCTGTCTCTCTCTGCCAAATAAATAAATAAAAACTTTATTTAAAAAATGCATAACTTAAAGCTCCAGTGCTGCAAGTGTGACTGTATTTAGAGATCTGACCTGTGAAGAGATCTTCTAGGTTAAATGAGGTCATAAAAAGGAGGCTTTAATCCAATAAGGCTGGAACTTTACAAAAAGAGGAAGAGACACCTGGCTAGATGTTTATCGATTTTGTTGGCTTTTCTTTTTTCAAAGAAACAGTTTTTGTTTTGTTGATTTCCTCTATTGTTTTCCTGTTTTCACTTACTGTAAATTCTATTATTTCTTTTCTTCTGCTTACTTTGGAATATTTTCTCTTCTTTTTATTTAGTTTCCTAAGGTGGAAGTTTAAATTGATGATTTTATTTTATTTTATTTTATTTTATTTTTTTAAAGATTTTATTTATTTATTTGACAGAGAGAAACACAGCCCGAGAGGGAACACAAGCAGGGGGAGTGAGAGAGGGAGAAGCAGGCGGGAACACAAGCAGGGGGAGTGAGAGAGGGAGAAGCAGGCGGGAACACAAGCAGGGGGAGTGAGAGAGGGAGAAGCAGGCTTCCCGCCGAGCAGGGAGCCCGATGCGGGGCTCGATCCCGGGTCTCCGGGATCATGACCTGAGCCGAAGGCAGTCGCTTAACCAACTGAGCCACCCAGGCGCCCCTAGATTGATGATTTTAGACCTTTCTTCTTTTCTCATATATGTGTTCAGTGCTGTAGATTTCCCTGTAAGTCCTGCTTTTGGTGCATCCCACAAATTTTGGTAATTTGTGCTTTCATTTTCACTTGGTCAAAGTATTATTTAATTTCTTCTGAAACATCTTCTTTGACCCACATGTTCTTCAGAAATGTGTACTTTTAGTGTCCAAATATTTTGAGATATCTTTATCTTGATCTTTAGTTCAATTCCACTGTAGTCTGAGGGCATACTTTCTATGAATTCTGTTCTTTTAACTTCTTTGGGGTATGTTTTATGACCCAGAATTTGGTTTGCCTTGGCAAATGTTCCATGTGGGCTTGAGAAGAATGTGTATCTTGCTGTTAGATGGCATATCCTATAAATGTCAGTTAGAGCCAGTTGACTAGTGATGCTCTTCGCTTCAGCTATATTGCTTGTTTACCTGGTGGATCTGCCAAGTTACTGACAGAGGTGTGTTAAAGTATTCAACTGTAATGATTGATTTACCTGTTTCTCCTTGGAGTTCTATCAGTTTTGCCTATGTATTTTGGTTCTGTGTTGTTAGGTGCATATACGTTAAGGATTTTGTGATATTCCTAGGCATAGTTTTTTGGATATTTGTCCTGCTTCATGTTTTCTGATCTTTTGGTGTCTGTCATTAGCTTTGGAAAACTCCTGGCCATTATTGCTTCAAATACTTCTTCTGTTCCTTTCTCTCTTCTTCTTCTGATATTCCCATTATTTGTATGTTACACCTTTGTAATGATCTCACAGTGTTTGGATATTTTCTTCCTTTTTTTTTTTCATTGTTCTTTCTCTTTGCATTTCATTTTGGGAGGTTTGTACTAACATATCTTCTGGCTCATTGATTCTTTCCTCAGCTATGTGTAGTCTGCTTGTGAGCCCATCACTGATATTTTGTTTTGAATTGGATGTTTATGTTTTTGGTTTTGAAATTAGACAGACCATTTTAAATTAATTATTCTTTCTAAGTCCCTGTATGAAAGAATCAGATTGTTCTTCCTTCTAATTATAGTACCCTAATTGAAAATCATGTTCTATAATTCCTTTTTGATTCAGCCAAATTATTATGAATGCCTCTTAGGCCCAAAGCTATGCATTGTGCAGTATGGGGTTGTGGCAATTTAAAATACGGCCACAATTTCTTCAACAGTCCTCTTGTCAAAAGATGGGGTCTATGTCCACTTCCCTTGAATCTGTATAGGCGTATAAACTACTTAACTAAATGGAGCATAGTGGAATTAATGCTTTCTGACTTTGAAAGTTAAGTTATAAAAGGCCATGCAGTTTCTGCCCTGTTTGCTAGACTACTCGTTCCTGAAACCCCGAACCATTATGTAAGTAGTCTGAGTCTGCTGTGCTGAAGAAATTATGTATAGGCACTCTAGACTGTGGTCCCTGTTGGGCCAGTCCTTCCAGATATCTTCACCAACCTGCCAGACATGTAGTGAAACATTCTTGGACTGTCTTGTAAACTGCATCCACCAGCAAAAGATCACCAGCAAATCTCTCTCAGTTAATACATGAAGTAGAAGAATCACCCAGCTAAGCCCTGCCTGATTTCTTGATCCACAAAATCATCACTTATAATAAAATGGTGGCTGTTTTAAGCTACAAAGTTTTGGGGTAGCTTGTTCTGAGTCTGTAGATAACTGGTAAAGGACTTTAAATATTACCTTAAATATTTACCGAGCACCTACTCTGTGCCAGCTACTATTTTGCTTTTACGGGACTTGTGATCATACATGTAAAAGGGAGAACCAAAAACGGACAAATAATCTGTGTAAAAAGTATAACAAAGAATAAGCATGTTAAGGGTATAAAGGAGGCAAGATGCAATTTAATATAGGATAATCAGGGAGAGTCTTTCTGGTAAGATGACCTTTGAGTAGAGACTTAAAGTAATTGAAAGATGGCGCCTGGGTGGCTCAGAGGATTAAAGCCTCTGCCTTCGGCTCAGGTCATGATCTCAGGGTCCTGGGATGGAGGTCTGATCGATCTCTGCTCAGCAGGGAGCCTGTTTGCTCTGCTCTCTCTGCCTGCCTTTCTGCCTACTTGTGATCTCTCTTTGTCTGTCAAATAAATAAAATCTTTTAAAAAACATAAAGTAAGTGAATGAATAAGCCACATTAAATTATACCCATACCTTTTCTATCACTTAACCTTCTTTATTCTTTGTCACCTTAATATTCACTCTGGTATATTTGTTTATCAGTTTGTATTTCCTTTCTCCTTTCTATATCTGGTAGATGGATGGGAAATATCTTAAGGAAGAATATACCAGGCAATGGGAATGGCTAGTAAAAAGGACCTCAAGTGGGAGCTTATTTGATGTTTCTAGGAAAGACACAAAAGCCAGTGCAGCTAGACCAGAAGAGGTGAGGGTGGAAAGTAGGAGATGGAGTGAGAGAAGTACCAACAGGCCAAATCATGAAGGGTATTGTGGGCTATAGGACGAACTTTGGATTGTGCGTTAAGGGAGATGAAGAATCACATTGGCTATTTAATTGAAAGTGAACTATTGGGGGAAGGGTGAGAAGAGGGAGACATTTGGAAAACATTACAGTGATTTCAGGGAGAGTGCCTTGACCAGGCTTAACAGCAGTGAGAAGTAGTCAAATTCTGGAGATACATATGTATGTGTGTGTGTTGAAAAAACACATATAGGGGTGCCTGGGTGGCTCAGTTGGTTAAGCGACTGCCTTCAGCTCAAGTTGTGATCCTGGAGACCCAGGATCGAGCCCCACATCAGGCTTTCTGCTCAGCAGGAAGCCTGCTTCTCCCTCTCTCAGTCCCTCTGCTTGTGTTCCCTCTCTAGCTGTGTTTCTCTCTGTCAAATAAATAAATAAAATCTTTTTTTAAAAAAGAAAAGAAAAAACATATACACATACATGACATGAGACTTCTACAACATTTCTTAAGACTTTATTTTTATAGAATAGTTTTAGGTTCACACCAAAAGTGAGAAGTAGGTGCAAAGATTTCTCATATACCTTCTGCCACAACATATACGTAGTTTTCCTCATTATCAACATCCTGGACCAGAGTGGTATGTTTGTTACAATTGATAGACCTTCTTTGACCCATCATGATCACCCAATAGTTTACGTTGCGGTTTACTCTTGGAATTACATATTCTGTGAGTTTGGATAATGTATGATGACATGTATTCATCATTATAGCATCGGAAAGAGGTTTTTCACTGCACTAAAAATTCTCCACGTTCTCCCTCTTCATACCCCTATCCGTGCCCCCTGGTTAGTAACAGCTGATCCTTTTGCAGTCTCCATAGTTTTAACTTTTCTAGAATGTCATTCTAGAGAATGGAATCATACAGTTCATAGTCTTTTCAGATTGGCTTATTTTATTGAGAAATATGCATTTAAGGTCCCTCCCTATCTTTTTTGTAGCTTGATAGCTCGTTTCTTTTAAGTGCTAAGTAATATTCATTACCTAGATATACCATAGTTTTTTATCCACTCACTATTATCCTATTGAAGGACATAATTGTGGCTTACATGTTTTGGCAGTTATGAATAAAACTGATATAGACATCCATGTACAGATTTATATATGAACTTGGTTTTCAACTCTGGGTAAGTACCAAGGAGTACAGTTGCTGGACTGTTATCAAACTGTTGTATAGTGGCTTTTTGCATTCCCACTGGCAATGAATAAGAATTCTTGTTGCTTAAGAGCCTGATTACCATTTGTTGTTGTCAGTTTTTTGGATTTTAGCTATTTCAATAGATATTATTAATATATCATATTATTTTAATTTACAGTTCCCTAGTGATATTGAGCATCTTTTCATACATTTACTTATCATTTGTGTATCTTCTTTGGTGAGCTGTTTATTCAGATCTTTTGCCCATTTTTAATTGGGTTGTTCATTTGCTTACTGTCCACCTTTAAGAGCTCTTTGTATATTTTGGGTTTAAGTCCTTTATCAGATGTGTCTTTTGTGAATAATTTTCCCCAAGTCTGTGCTTTTCTTCTTATTCTCTTGATATTACCTTTCATAGAGCATAAGTTTCTAATATAATGAAGTCTAGCTTATCAATTATTTCTTTCATAGATCATATCTTTGGTATTGTATCTAAAAAGTTATAGCCATAACCCAAAGTCATGTAGGCTTTCTCCTACATTATCTTTCAGAAGTTTTATAGTTTTGTGTTTTACACGTAGGACTGTGACCCATTTTTGAGCTAATTTTTGTGAAGGATATATGTTTCTAGATTCATTTTTGAGAAGTTATCATATTTTTAAATGTACTTTGTTGAGAAGTTATCATATTTTTTAGTGTACTATATAGTATTGTTGACTATAAGCACAATATTATGTAGGATATCTCTGCAACTTTTCCATCTTGAATAACTGAAACTTTATGCTCATTGAACAAGCCCCATCGACCTCTCCCCCAGCCCCAGGAAGCCACCATTCTTTCTGCTTCTGAATTTAACTACTTTAGGTACCTTAGATAAGTGGAATCAGTCAGTATTTGTCCTTCTCTGATTGGTTTATTTCATCTAGCATAAAGTCCTCAAGTTCATCCATGTTCAGATTATATAGCATCTGACAGGATTTCTTTCTTTTAATGACTGAGTAATATTTCATTCTGTACATTTACTAGATTTTCTTTATCCACTCACCTAGTTTTTTCCTATCTCTTGGCTATTGTGAATAATGCTGCAGGGAACATGGCAGTGATGATCTGATCTCTCTCTCTGAGATCCTGATTTCAATTCTTGTGGATAAATACCCAGAAGTGGGATTGTTGGATCATAAAGTAGTTCTATTTTTAATTTGTTGAGGAACCGCCATACTTTTTCCATAGTGGCTACAACATTTTACGACTCCTATCAAAAATACACAAAGATCTCATTTCTCTATGTCCTCACCAACACTTGTTATTTTCTGTTTGCTTTCCCCCTCCCCTCCAAAATAATGGCCACTTTAACAGGCATTGAAGTGATATCTCATTATGGTCTTGATTTGCAGCTCCTTGATGATAAATAATGTTGAAATATCCTGTCATATATCTCTTGGTCATTTGTATATCTTCTTTTAAGAAATATCTGTTCAGATCTTTTGCCCATTTTTAAATTGGATTACTTGGTTTTTGCGATTGAGTTGTAGGAATTCTTTATATATTTTGGATATTAACCCCTGATGATATATATGTTTTGCAAATATTTTCTACATTTCCTTTGCCATGTAGAAACTTTTTAGTTCAAAATATTCCTGCTTGTCTGTTTTTGCTTTTATTGCCTGTGCTTTTGGTGTCATACTGAAGAAATAATTGGTAAGACCAATGTCAGGAAGCTGTTTCCCTATGTTTTCTTCTAGGAGTTTTACAGTTTCAGGTCTTATGCTATATCATTTTCTTTTTTAAAAATATTATTTATTTATTTGACAGAGAGAGAGGAAGACAATGAGAGAGGGAACACAAGCAAGAGGAGTGGGAGAGGGAGAAGCAGACTTCCTGCCAAGTAGGGAGCCCAGTGCGGGGCTCAATCCCAGGATCCTGGAATCATGACCTGAGCTGAAAGCAGACGCTTAACTGACTGAGCCACTCAGGTGCCCCTCGATACATTTTCAATTGACTTTTGTGTGTGGCATAAGATAAGGGTCCAATTTTATCCATGCTTATAGATGTCCAGTTTTCCTATCATCATTTGTCCAAGGCTGTCTTTTCCCCATTGTTTATTCTTGACCAAAGATTAGTTGACTCCATATGTGTGGATTTGTTTCTGGGCTCTTTGTTCTGTTCCATTTGACTACATGTCTGTGTTTCTGCCAGTACCGTACTGTTTTGATTACTGTAGCTTTATTATATGCTTTGAAATCAGGAAGTGTGAGTCCTCTAGCTTTGTTCTTTTTTCTTAGTGTATTGTGGCTGTTCAGAGTCCCTTTAGTTTCATATGAATTAGGATTGTTTTTTTCTATTGCTATAAAAAATGCCCTTAGGATTTTGATAGGGATTGTATTCAATCTGTAGATCATTTTGGGATAGTGTGAACATTTAAACAATATTAAGTCCTCCAATCCATGAGCATGAGATGTCTTTCCATTTATTTGTGTTTTCTTTTTTTTTTTTTTTTAAGATTTTCTTTATTTATTTGACAGAGAGAAACACAGTTAGAGAGGAAACACAAGCAGGGGGAGTGAGAGAGAGAGAGAATCAGGCTTCCCGCCGCCGAGCAGGGAGCCTGAAATGGGGCTCAATCCGGGACTCTGGGATCATGACCTGAGCCAAAGGCAGACGCTTAACGACTAAGACACCCAGGTGCCCCTTATTTGTGTTTTCTTTAATTTCTTTCGACAATGTTTTGTAGTTTTCAGTGCATGGGTCTTTGCCACTTCGGTTAAGTTTCTTTCTAAGTATTTTATCCTTTTGATCCTATTGTCAATGGAGTTAATTTCCTTTTTGGGTTGTGTGTCATATAAAAACAAAACTGATTTTTGTATTTTGTTTTTGTAATCCACAACTTTACTGAGTTGTGGAATAAAATAAATGCATTTTTAAGTAATATACCCTGAAACCATTAGGGAGTGATTATAAATAGAACAGCCCAAGATTGACCCATATTCAAGGTCAGGAAAATAACAAGAATCAACAAAGGAATCTGAGACAGACTGCAGGAAAGACCAAGGAGAACTAAGAAGTTATGCTGTACATGCCAAGTGGAGTGTTTCAGGTGGTATCTAGAAAGATCAAGTAACCTTCCAGGTCACAAAGCTAGTCAGAGTTACAGCTATCATCCATACTGATAGATGCTAGAATTCATGCTCTTAATTTCTGTGCTCTATCACCCAAATCACAATCATAATGACAACAGTATCCTTTAATAGCACCAACTCTGTGCCAGGCACTGTTATGATAACACTATAATCTATTTATTCCTGGTACCATCACCATTTTACGGAGGAGGAAGTAGACACAGAGAGGTTATGTTCAAAATCACAAAATGTCTCAGTGCATTTTGAACTTGGCTGCCTAGGTCCACAGTCTGCAGTCCTAACTGGTATGCTGGACTATTTCCCAGTGACCCTGTCCTGCCTAAATAACTAGAGTGTCATCAAGGATAATATTTCATAAGGTTGAATAAAGAAGTTCACGAAGCAAATCAGATTCTTTAATTAGAAAAATAAAAGAAAACTAAGCTGTGACAATTTGACCTTTTGCTCTGTCCACATTGATTTTTGTGTCTTCAAGTCTCAAATGAGCTGCTGAAGTGCTATTCCTTTCTTCACACTTGAACAAAGGACTTGCAAAGTTGCTTTGTTCTTCTCCCCCTGGAGTATGACTGAAAGCAAAAGATAATGCTGCCTTTTACATTAAGTCAAATTAAGCCTTGGTTTCTCAAGGTCATAAAAATGTGATCACATAGATCAAATCTCATCCAGTGATATTAATTTAGCCCCTCCTCAAAGTTGCTTAGAAGGAAGTTCTTGTATTTGAGAAAGTCTTGCTACTGGCAATCACATTGTCAGGAATCCTAGGTTATAACTGTGCTCCTTTAGAATTTACAAAGGAGCTGGAAATGAATTCAGCATTGCCTCAGATGGGATGATGCCTTCAGATATTTCGGTTGCTTTTTTTCTTCACTACTGTCACTTGTTTTTTCCAGGACATGACCTCTAACCCTCAGTGCAAGCGGCCCCCTGAGCTTTTTCTTGCCACCCCACAGATTCTGACCTTTGTTCCCAAAGTAAGGTTATGTGTTACACTTTTGGAAAAATAGCCCAGTGCCAGCAGGTGGGGCCATCGTTATATCTTCTTTATCTTCCACTTGGCGCATCATTCTCCAGTTTTGCCTGTGCCTCTTGTTTTAGCTAATCTAATTTGGTCTGAAAAATCTGAGACTTCCCTTATCCCTACTTCGGCTAAAACTTGGAAAGTGCAGGGTCAGGTTTCCAAGAGGGCAGAAGTTCTAATACCTGATCATTAGCAAAACAGGCAGTAATCACAGTTATTGTTACTTGGTGTCTATGTAAGAGATTAAAAAAAAAACACCTCCATTGGCCATCTTGAACCTGATTCCTTAGCCTTTGCCAGCCCTCCCACCCTATTTGCTGGCCTGGGTCAGAAGAGGTGACCTGTAGCAAAGACAGGCTTGGGGAATACTGAGAAGGACTTGTGAGGCTCCAGCCTGAAGAACTTCTTTAAATATTTTTCACAAGACAGGTCTACCAATGAAAATTCCAAAAATTTCTGTTTGATTATTTATTATAGTTCTTAAGTGCTCATATGTATATTTATGTTTTCATTCATCTCAAATCAATTTGCAGAGCTACAAATAGGTCCATTTTCTAAGTGTTCAAATGTATGGACCTATTTTATATTTTATAATTTCCGCTGTGTCAATAATTATGCTCCTTTTCTCACTCATAATTTTATGTCTGCCCTATTTTTTTTATCAATTAACCCTATGTGGAATTTGTCTATTGATTTCTTCAAATCAGAAGAAATCTACTGGTCCCATCTATTGCTTTTTAAAAAAAATCTCATTCATTTCTGTTATTATCTTTATTATTCCTTTATTTCTTTCTTTGGTTTTTTTATGTGGTTCTTTTGCCAAGGCTTTAAATTTCTCTCTCAGTACTGCTTGACTTGCACCAAGTAACACTATCAATGTCACTCAGTTTTTAAATATTTTAATTTAATTGTGTAAAATGTTTGTACATAAGTATTAAACTTTCTTCTTTGATACAGGCATTATTTAGAAGTGATTTTTTTTTAAGTTCTTAAACACTGGGAGAAAGAGGGATTATCTTTTTATTTTAGATACCCAGTTTTATCAGATTTTTGGCAGAAAATGTATTCTGAACAGCATCTGTTCTTGGCCTTTGTTGATTGGTCATAGTAATGGCCAGTTTTCATAAATGCTCATGTGTGCTTGAAAAGAATGTATATTCAACTCTTTGTCAAGTGTAGAGTTCTATATGTTTCCATTAGCTCAAACTTATTCACTAATTTTTTATCTATAAGTTTCTGATCTCTCCAAATCTATTGTTAATTAGTATTGTTACATTCTTCCTGGACAATATAAGTCTAAGGTACTAAGGTACTAAGGTATCCTCATTTACTTCCTGTGGATCTATTTTCTTTTGTTTCTTTTGGTTTTTAATCACTGTCTAGTTTTTCTCAAATCTTTAGTAATTTTTGAATGCCTATTGTACAGGAGCATTTTCAAAGTGATTTCAGACCTAGGAAGTCTCCTCTGAAGAGGCAGAGTACTTCCGGCAGGTATCTGGGGCAGAAGCAATCTTGGATTCTTTCATCCAGGTATGAGGATTTTGATGGTTGAGAGCCAGACTTTGGTCCCTTTGACCACCAGACTATTCTGTTTCACCCTTATCTGCAGGAAGTAGCCCTTTGAGGTTCCAGTTCAAAGTGTGGGTGATTTATTAGGGTTCCCTTCTTTAGTAAACCTGAATGTTAGTTTTTATTCTCCAACTCTTGGGTGTTGTCTAAAGCTCTGTTCAGCTTCTCAGGTTCTCAACCCCCTGTTCTGGAATTGGCACCTGCCCTTCAAAGAAATATTGTCTCACATATTAGGTTTGTTTCTCTGAATTTCACTTTTTCTACATTTTGATCCTGTAATTCTTCATTACCTATCTCTCTAATGCTGTCAAGGAGATTTTTCAAATATATATTTTTGTTCTTGGTGTAAGTCTTCACCTGTATTACCTAGGATGCTATTAGGAGAAGCTGAAGTCCTTGTCACATGTACTTTTAAAAATAAATGTTATTAGTGCAGTATAGCATACACATAGAAAAGTGAACACATCATGATATACTGTTTGATTACTTACCACAGAGTGAGCACCCCTGGTAGCCCTGCCGTGTCACGAGATGGTATCACACCCAGAATCTACCTGTGTCCCCTTTCCCTTCTTCCTCATCATCACTTCCACTGACGTCTGCTTTTCTGAAGACTAAGGAAACCAGATATCATTTGGCCCCCTTCAGTTTTAATTATGAAGTGCAGAGCTTTGGCCAAGGTCTTCCTAATTGGGTTTGCCTTTTCCCCCTTTATTTATTTTTTCGCCTTTTCCCCTTTAAATCTGTTACTTGGAAGGTTTTTTCCCCTTCCATTTCATCTTTTTTTCCCCCATATGAGCCCTCTCAAGTCTTCTAACAATTTGTCTCTTTAGATTGCACACAGTACTTTTTTGTTTCCCTGTATGCAGTTACTAGAGAGCCTTCTAAATTCATGATTGTCTGCTGACATGTAGACTATGCTATTTCAGAATGTTGTTATGTTTTATACACATTTACAAAGAATCATCCAGAATATAAACCTGTTGCCTTACTTGCAAATCAAGAATGCATTTATTTGATATGGAATGTTCTCTTACTCTCTGCCTGCTGTAGACATGTTGTGAAATCACAGGAGGATTTGCAGAGCTGTGACCTCTTGTGATTGTCATCTTGGATCTCCTTTTGGCTGATATTAAAATTGACTAATTGAACTTGACTTCTAGTTCTCACCTTCTTTATCAGATTAACTTTTTCAGCTAAAGCACCTGGTACAGTAGCTGGCCTATGTTGGCATTTGATAATTTGTTAAAGGTAATCTGGCATGATGGTTCTAGAAGTCAAGATACAGGGACATACATGAGATGGAAAGGAATGGCCAGTTTTGTTTGTTTTTTTTTAAGTTAGAAATGAACTAGGCTTTTGTCTTTCTTACTTCTGACTCTTGACAGTTTGGTAAATGTAGGTTCTAACATCAAAGACATGACAAAAATGGCTATTTTGTTTTAACCCTTTTCCTTGAAAAGTGTTGGGTATGGTACACTCACTGTAAGTATAATTTGCACTTAACATCACTATATAACGTCACTGCAAAACCCCAGAAACCTGAGAGTTCAACCAGGAAATCATCATCCAAATAGGTGTGACCAGTTTTCCTGAAAAATAGGATACTTTCCAGAAAAAAGATACAGGCATACCTCGATTTCCTTGTGCTTCACTTTATTGTGCTTCACAGATTCTGCGTTTTTTACAAATTGGAAATCAAGACTTCCGTGGGAGGTAACTGCTGGTGTGGTGGGATAGCAGAGGACTAGAATCGGAAGCGGAGCCTGAAAGGCGAGCTGAATTGCTGCGCTCGCATGATAGAGCTGTAACAGATGAGGACTTGCTTCTTATGGGTGAGCAGAGTGGTTCCCTGAGATGGCATCTACTCCTGGTGAAGCAGCTGTGAAGGTTGTTGAGGTGACAGCAGAGGTGGTAGAAGAGTACGCAGACTTAGCTGATAAATCAGTGGCGGTGTCTGAGAAGACCGACTCCAGTTATGAGACAAGTTCTCCAGTGGGTGAAATGTTCTCAAACAGCATGGCCCGCTGCAGAAAGATCATCCATGAAAGGGAGAGTCAATTAACGCATCAGACTTCATTGTTTCATTTTAAGACATTGCCACAGCCACCCCAGCCTTCAGCAGCACCACCCCAGTCAGTCAGCAGCCGTCAACATTAAGGCAAGACTCTCTACCAGCAAAAAGATTATGACTCACTGAAAGCTCTGATGATGGTTAGCATTTTTAGCCATATTTTTAAATTATCTACATTGCCCTTTAAGACCTAATGCTATTGTGCACTTAATAGACTACAATATAGTATGAATATAACTTTTGTATGTACTGGAAAATGAATGACTGTTCTTTGACTCACTGTACTGTGATACTTGCTTTATTGCAATACTCACTTTATTGAAAGATTCTCTTCATTCTGGTGGTCCGCAATATCTATGAGGTACACCTGTAATCAGGGCTGAAAAGTCATCATAAAGGAAGATCAGAAACTACTCAGCTGTAGGGGTCTCTGTGCAGCAACAACGTGTGGGCAGCTGGGACAGGGTCAGCCTGCGGCCCAGGAAGAGAAAGGTTCCAGGCAGAGTGGGGTAGCTCTGTATCCGGTACTGATGTGCGGAGAGAGACACTGAGTCCAAGGGACAGTAACTGGGGAGGTGTCCCCCGGAGTGGGACAGTGGTATTTTACCACACTTCACCTGGCCTACCTGAATTCTCTAATATTTTATTAGGGTTAGACTTAAGGTTGTTCTACAAACTTGATATGCTAATATTTATAATAGTAGTGATCATTTCCATTTTGTTTGAGTGCCGTGCCAGCCGCTTTATATACATTATCTCGTTCATGACAGCAGTCCCATGCAGTAAGGGTGTTATTGTCTGCATTTTGCTGATAAGGGCACCCAGATCTCTTCAGGGACTGTGTTCCAGGGCCTTCCACACTCGGGAAGGGCAGGTGAGCCAGGCCGGCTTTCCTACTTTTATGACTCCAGAGCTCCCTCTTCTGTGGTTCTCCCATAGTGTTCCTAAGTATGGCTTCTTACTCTCTTCGATCTCTCACTTCTTTCCCTTCTTCCACTTTAAGAATCATAAGAAGGAATTAATAAGGAAGAAAGGATTCTTTCTTATTATCTCAGTTCAGCTCAACTCAACTTCTTTTCTGGCTGAACTCTCCACTGAATGGGTATTTAGACCAGTGAGGTCCTAGAGTCGCAGGGCCTGTGTCGCTGTTACTCCTGCCCCCACTGCAGCCCCTGTGTTCTCACCCTTGAAATTGGACCTGCAGACCCCCTCCAGATGGGCTGCTATCATTCCAGTATGAACCACCTGCCAACGTGGAGGCTCCCATGCTCTGGGGGACATCGTTTGTCTGTTTGCTGTCCTTCCCCTTTCTTCTGCGCAGTTGCAGGTGTAACAGGTTGGGTTGCTATCAAGAGTTAGTCACACTCCCTCATTCTGTCATCTGATTTTGTAACACATGTTACCCAGGAGTTTTTGGTTTGCCCCCCCAGTTCTCTTTCATTTTTTAAGTGAATTCTGAGAGATTAAAAAAAAGACTATGCTGGTACTATTTTCTTTTTCCCTTTTGATACTTCAGTAAGTTACAACATTTTGAGGGTGCTGTCCCAGTGGACCGGTAAGGTGTCATGCCCCAGCTCTCTGGGAACCAGAGAAGAGATGGAGGGAGAGGGGAGAAAAGAAGAGAGGGTGAAGGTGAAGAAGGGAGGCTAGTGAGAGAATGTAGCGGACCTACACTTCTGCCAAGGAGGGAACAACAGTCAGGACAAATCCTACTAGGAGTGTAGCAAAACTAGACCTCTTTCAATACAAATTTGAGATCTGAAAGTAGTTTATTTTGAGTGGGACAAATTTACCGTGGTTTCAGATGTTGGAGAGTAAACTCTGGGAGTCAAACCCTGGTTGTTTAAGACCCAAATAAGATAGGAGGGACTGAGACCAGGTTTCCAAGAAATTGGGGCTAATAGCAAACGGGTCTCAGGGAGAGGTCACACGTAGGTGTGACAGTCAGTAGGCCCAACTGAGCCTGAATTCATTCCAGCCCAGGCTCTCTGTGGAAGTGTAGGAACATCCGAACAGTCACAGTCCCCTGAGTCCCAGGTCACCCCTGGATGCTCAAGCTGAGGTCCCAGACCAGGGAGCAGACGAGCTGCCGGCACTGCTCCTGTCCAGGCTCCCAGTCCAGAGGAGCATGAGCGTAGCAAAGCTGTTGGCTGTTGTCCACCGCTGACTTCGGGTGAGCTTGCAGTAGAGCACTAGGTGACCAGAGGGTCAGTGACGGTGGGTTTGGCTGGTTGAAGGAGATTAGCCAGTCCAGACTTCCGAGAGGGTCGCAGTATGAGCCGAGGCCCAGAGAGAAGCCAGCACAGCCCATATCAAGGAGACTGGTAGTGACTCCCACCGAAAGTGGTTCATGTGTCAGAGTATAGCACGCACTTCAGGGCAAGGGCACATATTCAGGAGCTGCAGGGATCTTTTCTTCACCCCCAGTGTCAGCACACGGCCAGCCCTGCTCTTGCCTCCTACAACCAGCCACTCCAAGAGCAAGGGCCCTACTATTGTTCACATTTATAAAAGAGATATGCTGGGGGCCAGGGTGACGGGGCAGGAGTGTCATTTCAAGATACCTCCTTAAATTCTTTTCGATGAAATATGACTCTGAATTACTGAAAAGTCATCCATCAGGTGCCTGGGTGGTTCAGTCAGTGGAGCAGCCAGCTCTGGATTTGGGCTCAGCTCATGATCTCAGGACCGTGGGATCGAGCCTTACATCAGGCTCCACGTTGCCACTAGCTTTCGCTTTTGTCCTCAGAGACCTGGGTCCTTCCCATCTCCTTGCCCTGTCATCCTCAGAGCTGGCCCCATCCCAAGGCCAGGAGCAAGATGGTGGCCTCAGTGCTCTTACGGACTGAATGATGTTCCCTGAAAAATCATGTTGCAGTTCTTGCTCCCAGTGTGATATTATGTGGAGACGGGGTCTTTAGAGGTGTTGGGGTTACATGAAATCATGAGGGTAGAGCCCTCAGGATGGGGCTAGTGCCCTTATAAGAAGTGACATGAGGGAGCTCTCCTGTCTCTCTGCCGTGTGAGAACACAGTGATAAGGCTTCTCTGCAAGCCACAGAGAAGGTCCGCACTAGGAACCAAGTCAAACAACATCTTGATCTTAGACTTCCTAGTCTCTAGAACTATGAAAATTATGCTATGTAAGCCACCCAATCTGTGGTAGTTTGTTATAGCAGCCCAAGCTGATGAATACAAATACCAAGAACCTCATCTTGACACCACAAAGATAGAAAGACACTCACTCTTCTCCAGTCTCTTTGTTAGGAGCAAGGAAAGCCTTCAGCGGACTTCTCCTAACATCTCATGGACTAAAATTTGGTCACATGCCCATTCCTAAGCCAATCACTAGCAAGGATTATCATAATGGCCTGAGATGAGAGAATCATTACTGCAAGTTGCCAGATAGTTAATATTTCAGGCTTTGTTTCTCATCTTCCCACCCTCATCTCCTTTTCTCCCTCTTCCTCTTTTTAAATCTTAGCTCAAGGGTTGTACAAAAACAGGCTGTGTCTGGATTCCATCACCGCTGGCTTAGAGTAATTGTGATTTACTTCTGAACTGGGGTTACTTGAGGGACAAGTTGATTCCTGAACAAAATTGAGGTTCTGTGAAAGGAAAGAAAGGAGCTGGATATTGAATAGGCAACTACAGAGTTGCTACACTTGGTTAAAATAAGGGTTTGTGGATACAGGAAACAGGCAAAGGAGCTGTGTCCAAGGCAGAACTCAAGCTTTTTTTTTTTAATGAATAAGTATTACTTTTGTCATCAGAAAAATAATTAAACTGAAAACAAGCCCTCAAAACTGTCTTCTGAAAAAATTCTAAAATTTAGGGCACCTGGGTGGCTCAGTTGGTTGGGCGACTGCCTTCGGCTCAGGTCATGGTCCTGGAGACCCAGGATCGAGTCCCACATCGGGCTCCCTGCTCGAGGGGAGGCCTGCTTCTCCCTCTCTCACTCCCCCTGCTTGTGTTCCCTCTCTGGCTGTGTTTCTCTCTGTCAAATAAATAAATAAAATCTTAAAAAAAAAATTAGATTGAGGTTACACTATTCTATGAGTATATTAATAAAAAACACTGAGTATATACTTTAAATGATTTTTATGTTATATGAATTATATTGCAGTAAAGGTGTTGCTTTTTATTTAATCTTCCAAACTCCGAGCTTAAAAGTCATGTCATGCAGCTCTGTGGTGTTCGCCCTGTGCGAGCAAGGGCACGTTTGTTTATATGGCTGGTTTCATAGCTCTCACTGATGGCCTTGAAAATCTTTCTAGAGTGGGGATGCTTTTAATGACCGCTTTTTTGGACATATGTATTAAATATCCTTCAGGCCACAGAAAGTACTTTGTATTTTATAATCAAATTCTTAGCCCATGCTTATAACAAAGATAAAAATAATGATTCAGGGGTGCCTAGGTTGGCACAGTCGGTTAAGCATTCTGACTCTTGGTTTCATCTTAGGTCATGATTTCAGGGTGCTGAGACCAAGCCCCGCATTCAGTACAGAGTCTGCTCGAATTTCTTTCCCTCTTCCTGTCCCTCCCTCTGTGCCCTTCACACCATGCTTGTACTCTATCTTGCTAAAATAAATATCATCTTAAAAAAAAATAAAAACTTATGCAGAGGCAAGAAATTACTGAATATTTTTGTTCTTTTCACATATTTTAAACCTTATTTACTTTTTGTGTCCATTAGGACTCTTTCTGTTGTTCAGTGTTTATGTATTTTAAACCGTTCTAAGTCAAAGGGAGCTCTACTGGCATATAGCAAGAAGTCCAGTGGTAGAAGGTCCGCAGGCTGGCTTCACCCAACACTCAGATGATGCTACTAAGCTCTGACTCCTCCCTTTTGCTTGGTTCCATTTCTCCTGGATTGGCTCAGTTCTCAGGTCCGGCATCCTGGTGACCTTTGTCCCGGCGTGCTGCCTCTGATCCTGTCATTGGCTCTGACCCCCTCCACTGTCACTGTAGCAAGGAGAGAGCACCACTGGCTTGCCCCTGGACCCCATGCTTCACCCTGAGCCCCATCCAAGGTGGCTGGGTTACAGTAGGGGATGGTAGTTCATCAGGGCAAAACTGATGTCCCAGGCTGTTGGGTGGCAAACCGCCACACTTCCTTCTCTTCGTCCCTCACTTCTCTTCTGTATGCTCTTGCCTATTTTAGTCCTCCTCCTTCAGTTCCTTATGGCTCATTGTTCTTTTTATTCTCTTTAACTTAGATTTCTCATAGGCCTCTGGAAAAACCAAATGCGTTTCCAGGTGGGATTTGAAAAAGAACATTTGAGCCTAGTAGCTGAAAGGGAAAGTTTCACTTCAGTGACAGCTTTTGTTAAGAAATGTATCTGGACAGGTCAAGCAGATAAGAGAAGGAAAAATTCAAAAGTCACACAAAAAGCAAGACATCGATATGTTTGCTTGTACTCATATACTTAATCTCACCATTTTGTGTCCCGAGTTGGGAAACTGACACTGTTGCCTTAACGCACAAGAGAGATGGGAGGAGCAGTTCTGAGTCCTGTCTTTTATGACTTTCAACTAGCTCTCTAACTTTTTTTTTTTCGATTTTCCTTTGTTAGTGTAAATTTATTTTAATTTGCTTGTCATATTGATGCATAGGAAGTGTGTTTGAATCTGCTGCTTAAAACAATGCTTTTTTTTTTTTTGCAGTTATTCTCAGATATATTTCAGTAGAATTATCCTGTAGTTGAGTAAAATGTTCTTTTCCAAGTTGGTAGGAGAATGAATTTTTGTAATTTTGAGAACTTTCTCAAAATCATTTTGCTAAAACTTTAGTACCTGCTACTGCCTGCCCACTTAAAGATAAAATTCATGAGAATAGCAGATGAATAATAATGAGCTGTGTGGGAACAGCTGATCTTGTTAGCTTTGACAGATTTTTTTTTTTTAGCCACAAGTAAATGTACTGGTGGTTTGATTTTTATATTGCATACATATATTCATTGCTTATAAAAATGTTTCTAATGTATATGATGACATGAACTATATCAGTATTTCATGTTGTTTTGCAAAAAAGTTCTTTGTATTCCAGGAATGCCACCTTAAACATTGCAAAGCACCACTTTCTAGGACAAGTGAATCCCTGAAAGACTTTCTGGGATGGAATCATGGGACCAGCAGTCCTTATTGATCAGCTGTGTTATATATTACAAGGACATGCTCTGGGCACAGTGGTTTGGGAGCACTGTTACATCTGTAATCATGAGCACACGTAGAATTGGTTCCCACAGGGATGTGCTTGCCTGATGCTCCTGAACTCTGACACTGAGGAGATAAACCTTTTCCAGTGGTTGCCAGGGTCTACCCACTATCCTGGAAGGCCAGTTGGCTTCCCTTATTTGCTTGCACACATTCTGCCTCTTCTCCACAATTAACCCATACATTCATTCTTTTTTTTTTTTTTAAGATTTTATCTATTAATTTGACAGAGAGAAACACAGCCAGAGAGGGAACACAAGCAGGAGGAGTGAGAGAGGGAGAAGCAGGCCTCCCACCGAGCAGGGAGCCCAATGTGGGGCCCAATCCCGAATCTCCGGGACCATGACCCGAGCCGAAGGCAGTCACCCAACCAACCGAGCCACCCAGGTGCCCCCGTACATTGATTCTTAAGGATGAGTTGCCATCTTCCACTTTCTTGTTTCCTATTTTCTCTTTTTGTCTTTGGCTTCCTCTGAGGAGCTTCTTAGGTGAATGCACATTTGCATAATTAATTGACTCAGCTGCTTTGTCATACAGGATTGATCCTGTGAAGGGGCAGCAGCAAACCAAACCATCTTTGCAGCGATCCTGCATTAGACTTCTGCCATACTTGCCCAGCAGAAGACAATAATAGCCAAGGGTTCAGCCTCCTTCTGGCAGGTGCCCCACCAGGGAACTGCCACTCCCATTTCATTCTCATCATGGAGGTAGACCCAGAACTTAGAGTCAGAATCCAGAGAGGGAACTGGCCTACTCATCTGAGCTCTGCCTCCGTGAGGGTCACTGCACTTGACCCCATTCCTATATGTCGGTTATTGGCCTCCAAGGAGACTCACCTATCCCACACAAGTGGGATAACTTATTAACTTATTACAGGGTCTGAACCTGGCAAGCGCCTTCCATAAGCCCACCCACCACCCCATCGTGTCCTCTGGTTTCCCATCTCCTGGATTCCCTCATATGCTGTAGCCCTTGCCAGCCCAGTCTAAGGCTCCTCATCTCCTCTCTTACACATGCACACACTCACCTGCAGACACACGGACACACACACACACACGTATGGAGACAGGCAGGCATGTAACAGCACAGCAGAAATCTGATGCTTTGTCTTATGGTCCTCTACCAGTCATTAAAGCCCAGCAAAGATGATTCCACCTTGACAATACAGATGCCCTTTTATCAAAATCACCCCCTACAGCTTAATTATAGAACTGATTATGATAATGTCTAATAAGCAAAAATCTATTAATTTTGTAATATTTTTTAAAAAGATTGCATTTATTTATTTAACAGAGAGCACAAGCAGGGGGAACAGCAGACTGAGGGAGAGGGATAATCAGGCTCCCGCTGAGCAAGGAGCCAGATGTTGGATTCAATCCCAGGACTCTGGGATGATGACCGGAGCTGAAGGCAAATGCTTAACAGACTGAGTCACCCAGGCACTCCTATGTTCATAATATTTTTAAAACTTTTCCAAAATGCAGGGCCTGATTATATTCCACTTTTGAAAGACATAAAGTTGCATGGTAGTAAGACATTCACCCTCTCTGTGTGCTTTTTTGCAGCGGATATTCAAAACCCCGTTGCTTTAGGGGACCGGCTCTATAAATTTGTTGTGTGTGCCTCAGACTGGGGGGTACAGCCAGGACCCTAATGACGAAACCCCTCTGGTGACATGTCAGTGGTGATTTAAAGGAAATCCAGGGACCAAGAGTAACTATTTCTGGTCTTCACCCTTCTAGCAAGGATTTTTATCAACCACGGTGTTAAGTTTGGGATCCATAGCTTATCTTGGAGAAAAATGGACTGGAATGCTTTTGCATTTCACAAAGGATGTCTGCAGCTATAAGTCATGATTCTGGGCTACTAAAACTCCTTATAGGTTTAGGCTGTTTATCTCTGTTTAAGCGTAGAGAGAACACCCATTACAAATCCTCTCAGGCTGTCCAGTGCCTCATTAAGGAACTTGGAGGGGAAAAGGTGGCATGGGAGAGGGAGGAGTTCTGCGAATTAAAGTGGAACAGAATGATGAGGTCTGTTTTGAGGCCAAAATGGGGGAAAAGGCAAGCGTTTTGCTTGTGAGCCTCTGCTACAATACAGAGGACCTTAACACAGACAGACGGTACCCTACAAAATGTAGCCCATAATTCAAACTGTCAGCTTAATCACACTTGTTTCCAGGTAAAGAGAAGGAGCCCTTGTTTCCCGGGTAAAGAGAAAGAGCCTTGTTTGCTGACCCCTGGTCCTCAGCCTGCCTCAGACCGCCCCGCTCTGTTGGCCTTTGTGTCACCGTCTCCTCCTTCCCTCCTTTTTGGCATTGTGCTCCCTTCAAGTGGCCCCCTGGAAGGGACCACCCAGGGGGCTGCACAATGGGGACCGAGGTAGCCACCAAAACATAGGTTTTGTAAGACAGCCTGTTAAAGGAAAAATACTGTTTAACTATGTATGTGTTTGTCCTTTGCACAACTGTTTTGTGTGGCAAACAAAACCCCATGTACAAACTTCACTGTGGCCGCGCATACAGCTGCTCCAGCCATCGGTGTCAGGCTTGAGATAGTCGCTTCCAGTTCATCTTCCCAGGGCACAAATTCTTGATGCGGTTTATATTTACACATTTGGATTTATGATCAGGAAGTTTGATATCAAAGCAAACAAATTGCACTGGCTTTTTGAAACTTTTTTCAGTAGTCCTCAGAGTTGGTGGCTCAGCGTTGCTCCTGGACGAGATTTGTTTGCAATGCTACTTAACAAAAGCTAGCCGCCCGGAATTCGGTTCTCAATAGCCATTTACACCTCTGTAAAAGGATTAGCTCTGGCCGATTGTTAAACTGTTTAAATCTTAATTTGCATCTTTATGGAGGTAGAGCTTCTGGAGATCTCTCTGGTTCTCTATTGTATTTGTGTACCTATGGGTGGGAGGTCACTGGAGGTTTTCTCTTGTTGGCGAAGGTGCTAAATTGCTTCAGGAGGACCAGTAAGCTACACAAATTGAATTAGCGTCTCCTGTTTTGACCGACAACAGTGGGCTTTGGTGCGTTAGTTATATTTTGTAGCAGTTGTGGTCTGAGTGTTTGGTACATGAATGCGCACTCTGTTAGTTCTGTTTAAACTTAAGAGTCCTCAGCGTTCTTAGGAGGCGTTAAACATTCATCGGAGTTACCAAATGCCCATGGGAAGGAAATGTAAAAAACCAGAACTGGATAAAATGATGGTTTTAAAAGTAATCTTTTCTATCCAGACATGTGTTCTTAGCTGAAAGATCAAAGCCTTCTAATGTTAAGGAAGAAAGGTGCGTCAGACCAGTAAGGAGGAGGAAGTTGAGGTTCCCCAGCCAGTGTTGCTGTAGGCCCTGGGACTGGAAACAGAAGCCAGTTGTATTGCCCCTTCCCCTCCTTTCTGGGTGTGGATTATTCCTAAATTACACGCTGCTAACCCGTGGACCACCTCTTGGAACGATGCCTTGTGGCTCATTTTGGAATGCAGATTTCCTTCCCTAAAACTTTGTTCTAGATCTGACCCTCTCTGGTGCTTTGAGATCACACGGTGGCATTAAAAATCCAGTAAACGTATACCATAAAACCTTTTATTTTTTAAAAAGATTGTATTTATGTATTTGACAGAGAGATCACACGTAGGCAGAGAGGCAGGCAGAGAGAGAGGAGGAAGCTGAGCAGAGAGCCCGATGTGGGCCTCGATCCCAGGACCCTGAGATCATGACCTGAGCTGAAGGCAGAGGCTTAACCCACTGAGCCACCCAGGCGCATCCACCATAAAACCTTTTAAAAGTAACATTAGATTACCTAAATGTTGTAAGCCAACTTATTACCATTTATGGCCAGGGATTACCATTCTCTTCTGAGACTGTTGTTCCCGAGAGAAGATAGAACCTGAAGGTCGAGGCTGTGTGCTGCAGCTGCAACACTTAAGTTCTGAGTCCCGGGAGAGCTGGCAGCCACAGGAGTGGGATATGCTACCAAGCAGAGTTAAGGAATAGTTGACACTCGGTAGCCCTCATGCAGTGTCTGTTTTTATTTGTGTTGATGTTTTCATCTTGCCAAAAAGTAATTCTCAATTTGCAATACTTAAAGACCAAGCATAGCACTTTTTCTCTCTTCCTCCTTTATCAGAAAGAGTGCATATTAATTTGAGCTCTTGCATCGGCCTGGGACGGGCTTGTTTTCTTTCACATCATCTCCAAAATTCTCTGTGACTAAAAAATGAAGATGCAGCTAGGACACAATTACTTTCAATTTGATACCCCCCAAATTTTATGCATTGTATGCTTTAACCAGTGCTGGGTAAAATGAAATACACCTCTTTAAAATTCCATTTGTGTTTGTAGCGATCCTGGTCAGCCTGCAGGTTTGTCCACTCGCTGGACTTCACAGAACAAACTGGCCAGGTGTGCTGATGCCAGACCAGTCCGCATGTTCCCCAGGAAAGAGTGGACCCAGTCTCATCAGACTCATGTCCCTCTAGCAGGAATTATTGTGGTTAGAATGCAAATGGAAGACATGAAAGAAGTTGAGATCTTGAATTCCAACGTAGGCAGTGTTTCCATAAGACACAGTCTTTATCTTTAGCTCCAAAGTGTTTGAATTCTTGAATAGTTATTTTTAGCAAAGGACTGATGAATATTTTGTCATCTAAAACCAGGCAAAACTATTAGAAATCCTCAGCACAGACCCAACTCATCTTTTAGCCAGAAAAGCGCCTGAGTTTATCTAGAGTAGACCCAACGCTGTTCAGACAGTCCTTCTTACTGATCACCTGCTGCCCAGCTCTGGGAGTCTGGGCTGGGATAACAAACACTGTGTGAAAGCATGCTGTCGGAACAGGTGGGTCACGAATTTCTCTAATCTGGGTTTTAATCTTGGCCTGGCATTCAACACAGAGTTGTTAAATGTGTCTTCAGTGTCATGCTGAGGGCTACATGAAACTTATAATAAAATAAAAATCCGCAAGTCCAGTGGCTGTTCCCAACAAGCTTTTGATTTTGTAGACAGACTAAGCAGACAGGATATAAGTAGAGGGCAGTTCCGTACGATGAAAGATCCTGTCTGTATGGCGAGGGCTAACAGAAGTCGGGGGTAAGAAAGAGCCCTGAACGAGCTAGTAGAGAGGGGCTTCAGCAAGCACGAGATGAACTAGTTTAGGTGAGCCCGACATACGGATCGCTCAGACTGGAGAAGGACCAGGGCGTCCTGAAGCGTGGTGCACCAGGCTGGAGTGTGGGCGAGATGCAGTGGTAGCAAGGCGCGTCGTCAGTACGGAATTTAGAAACAGTAGCCAAGACTGTCTGCTGTCCCCTATCACCAGTCCCAAGAATGGCACAGGTACAGTACTCCTCCCTGGTGGACTTCCCGCCGCGACACCGCCCGGGGCCTGCCTCGCTACCTCGGCATCCCGGGTGTCTGCTGCCTTCCTCTGTGTGCCTGCATTCTGGAGGAGCGGCGAAAACATCAAGCTGTGGCCCCTGCTCCTGGTGTACCACCGAGTTCAGGGGGTCAGACGGGGGCCAGACGGAAGGCATTCTAAGCTGAAGGCCCCACGCTTGCCGGCGGCTTCTGTTTGTCCAGCATAGTATTCAACCTTCTTTTGAATTAATGGCCACATGTGCAAATTTGGGAGATGTCTTATGAAAATAACCCTTGCAGTGGGGGATTTCTGGCTTCTGTTGAGCACTAGGAAGATCAGCAGCCCTGAGGACCGCAGTGGGAGCTGGGAGTGGCGAGCCCTTTGCTAGAAGCATGGCCCCAAGCCTTCCGCAGTCCCACCCCAGCGGCCCCCACTGTGGGCGCTTGCTCCCTCCTCTGCCACCCCCACTGCTGCTCCCACACTTCTGCCAGTGAGAGCACAAGCTCGGCCTCCTGGTTGGTTGGGGGCCTCGGGTTTCTCCCTTCACCAAGAGCATCAGCCCATGGCTGCCAGGCTAACCTCTCGAAAACATTGCTTTTCGGAAACCAGCCGTAGCTTAGAAATCTGAAAGGTTTATTTTTGTTTTCTCACCAGAGTGTTACATCGAATTTTATTTTCCATTACAGTTGCCCCTTGAACAACAGGTTTGAAGTGCACAGGTCCACTTATATGTGGCTTTTTATCAATAAATATGGTATTGTAAACGTATTTTTCTCTTCCTCATGATTTTCTTAATGAATTTTTTTCTCTAGCTCTGTTGTAAGACTGTAGTATATAATACATATGCAAAAATGTGTGTTAACCAACTATGTTGGCAGCTGAGAGCAGTCAACATTTATATACGGGGGCACCTGAATGGTGCAATCAGTTAAGCCTCTAACGCTTGCTGTTGGCTGAGTTAGTGATCTCAGGGTCCTGAGATCAAGCCCTGCACCGGGCTCCACGCTCAGCCCTCTCCCTCTCTCTCCGCCCCTCCCACTCATGCATTCTCTCTCTCTCTCAAATAAATAAATCTTATAAATAAATAAAAGTTATGGATGGAGTTTTGACTGTATTGGAGGGGGGGAGGGATTTGTGCCCATAACACCTGTGTTCTTCAGGAGTCACCTGTACTGTCACCACCAACAGCAACCCCTGTCTGGCCAAACCTGTCTTCTTGCCAGTCCCCACGCCCCTCTTTCTCGGCATCTCCTGTCACCGTTACCTGTGCCGTTCCTAAGCTGGAAGTGTTCTCTCTCCTCTGTCTAAATGCTGCCTGGCAGAGGGTCCTCCTCGCCATTCCTGTTTGTCTGTGCACTGATTCTGAGCTCCCCTTTACATCTCTAAAATTGGCTCACCACTGCTTGGCATATCTTCCCCTTCTTTTTTTCTCATATCTTCCCCTTCTTTTTTTTTATTTTTTTTAAAGATTTTATTTATTTATTTGACAGAGAGAGAGAGAGATCACAAGTAGGCAGAGAGACAGGCAGAGAGAGAGGAGGAAGCAGGCTCCCTACTGAGCAGAGAGCTCGATGTGGGCCTTGATCCCAGGACCCTGAGATCATGACCTGAGCCGAAAGCAGAGGCTTTAATCCACTGAGCCACCCAGGTACCCATATCTTCCCCTTCTTAAGAGCAAGTGTTATTATGAGAATTAGGGCCCAGATTTTGCCCATAAAAAGTATTCAGAGGTACTGTAAGTAAGCCAGGAGTAAAGGTCCCAACCTAGGGTCTGGCCCACAGGGACTAAGAATCCAAACTCAGAGCCTAGACAGGAAGTCAGGACTTGGTAAGGAGCTGGGGCACCGGCAGTGTGACCCAGAGCCCAGAATAGGTCCCAGATCCAAGGTGTTCATTTTTTTTTTCTGCTCGGAATAAAAGCCTGCAGGAAATACAGAGAGATAGCAGTAGAGTATGGAGATGGGGGGCGGGGGGAGGAGTGGACTATGCCTGGAGTTGTCTCTCACCCTCCCCTAGGGCAGAGCACATCTCCTTTATCCCCGTGATACCAGGCACAGAGCTATCAAATGGATCCAGTAACTTAACCAACTATGGAAGTAATTATAAATTAGTAATACTTTGCTAATTAACATATTGCTTTAAGAGTTGCTTCATTTTGGGGGGGGTATATACCAACTGTGATCATCTCCTTTAAAGTAGAAATACCGTTTTGTTTTTGATATCCTCTCCAATAGTTTTTTAGAATCATACTTTCCCCCAAATAGACATTTTTTTTTTTTTTAAAGGAGGTTACTAGCCAGTCTCTTTGGAGGCTAATGGTACCATGACAGACCTAACTAGAAACAGGAGCCAAGTTGTTACACTTGGCTGGTCCCCCGGTATCCTGGGAGTAGATAATGAAGGCTCATTCCCTCTTCCCACGCCTTCCTGTTCTTACTAAGAATAAATAAAATTGTATTGTAGTGGGATCTAAATGGAGAAATGATAGTCATTTTTCTGCATTCAGAAATAGAGGACATAACCTACACTTCAGCCAGCAGTTTGCAATTCCTTAGCAGTGACAATTTAAGTAAATTTCACATGAGTTGTGGAGCTCTAACTTTGTTATGATTGACAGTATAAAATTAGCCTTTTCCGCTGTTAAGATTATCTAGCATTCCTATCAGTCAGGTGCAATGTGGAGTGAGATTGCACAGCTGTACACTGAACAACAGTAAAGTCTTCAAAGGGTTAAAAGTTGCTTCCTCTGATGGATTTAAAACTACTGCATACACACAAACAAGTTTTTCAAACTGCCCCATTTTACATTTTTGTTGAGAGACAGTCTAGTTGCTGCATTTTTATGTCTAGATTATATTACAGATATATTTCAATAAAGCACGAAGAACCTCCGTAGATTCTAGAAGCGGGCTGTCTGTGCTTAAATAAACATCTCGTGCAGCACCTGTTTTATTTTATAGGCTCTGTAGTCACGGTGACATTGTGAAAGAAGACCTTGAAGCCGGCAGAGCAGCTGTCCCTCAGCAGCTCCCAAGACCCTTCTCTGTGGGTGGCGCTGATGGACAGCAAGTCAGGTTCAGTGCTGCGGGGGCAGTGGCCTCTCTTGCTGCAGGGTGCTTCCAGACGTGAAGGCTCAGAGTGGCGGACCCCTAGCTCACCTGGTCACCACCGGCGTAGATGCTTGTAGTCCTCAGTTTAACTTTTTTTACAAACTGTAATCACAGTACATTTACTTCTTTGTAAGTGTATCTAACTGTTGATTGGATATATCCACTCGGTCCCTGAGCTTAGCAGTGTTTTAAGGGCTTATGCTTGAGGGGAGGGAGTGCAGGTAGCCTTGGTCTGGCGTATTAGCATACCTTGACAACAACCCCAGGATATGATCCAGTATGACCACCACCTAGAGGGCTGCGTTCCTCGATGTCCAAGGTCATGCTAGTGACACAGGCCTCTAGTCTGTAGGTGTCGTTGCTGGACTAGCAGCATCAACAAGACGTGGGAGCCTGTTAGATGCATGTGTTCTGGGGCACCTGGGTGGCTCAGCTGGTAAAGCTTGTCATCTGCCTTCAGCTCAGGATCCCAGGATGGGATCGAGCCCCACATTGGGCCTCCTGCTCAGTGGAGTGCCTGCTTCTCCCTCTCCGTCTGCCTGCTACTCTGCCTACTTGTGTGCCCTCTCTCTTGGTCAAATAAATAGACAAATCTTTTACAAATTAAAAAAGAGAGAAACGTGTGTTCTCAGTGCCCACCTTGGACCCCCTGAATCAAGAATCTGGGGGTGGCCTGGGTCCATCTGGATTTTAATAAACCCTTAAGGGAACTCTGCTTTTCAAGTCTGCGAGCCGCCATTCCAAAGATATGCCTTAAATGGCCACAGATCTGGGATGAGAGAAAGAGGGGGTCAATTATTTGCAGGGTAGTTGGCACATATGAACCATACATGTATGCTTGTACATTTTTCCTAAGTCAGAAATCCATTGCATACCCTCTACCCACCTTTTAGGCAATCTGGATTTCTGTTCATGGTCTCAAAAGTCTTGTGACATTGGGCTACTCTACTTCCTGAGTTCATAACATTACAAACATGTAATGTGCTAATGGTCTGTCCAGGACTCTAATCTGGTAGGTGCCCAATTCATGTGGCATAAATGTTGCCAGTGTTCTAACTTTGATTGGCATTTTGGGGATTAACTATATTTCCTCTTATAAAAATATGTCCTAGCATTTACTAGTAGAGAAGATATTATTCCTCAGGCCTGGTCAGCAGATGGGTGTCTGTGAAAGCCCATCTGCAGGACGTGGTGGGGCTGGGAGCTCAGGAGGGGCTCTTGAGGTCTGGTTATCTTACCTCCAACATCATTTTCTCTACCTTTACTGCACCATGTGTGCTGTTTTATGTTCACCACTTTCGTTAGACTGGAATTCAGCCTAAGCCTAGTGCGTATTGGATCCCATCAAGGCACAAGAAGTCAGGATAATGGTCTCTAAAAGCGCCTATCACAAAACAAAACAAAACCAAGCAAAAAAACAAAAGTGGTCAATCGAATGGTTCCATTTCACAGACCGCGATGAGCTTCACAAGTCCTGAGTGTTTCCTTTACCCTCTGCATCTCCGCTGGTGACCCCCAAACTATGGGAAATGTTGGAAATGACCTTCCCAGCCAGTAGCTTTTCAACCTAAAGCAGTGAAGGCCAGAAAATCCGCTTCCATGTAGTTACCAGGTGAAATAAAAGAACAGCCTTAAAATACTCCTTTACAAGGTGGTGGCAGGCTCTGCCTGGGAGGAGCCTTTCTGCACTCCACAGGCCGTTCGGTGCCTGGATGTCGTGAGGCTTTTTGACCAGGCCCGTGTTTCTTTCTCACTGCCTTTTATATTTGTTGATATACTATTCGGCATAAACCACAGTTGTGGCGTGCGGCATAGGAAGCATATATTCATTTATAATTCTCTGTGCAAGCTGAATTGTTAGACTAAATGATCCATTGTTTGACTCTCTTAACATGGGCTGCCAAACTGTGATTGCGGGTGAGAAGATATAATATCTGCATCTACTACACTAACGTTCATTATGGTTTCTCAACATGCATGATAGAGCATTGATTTCCATTATGAAAGGTTGCATTTTACACGACTATGGATCTACAGTTGTGTATAAATCAGCCTTCCCTAAGAAATGATCCTTCTTTATGACCAACACAAATTTTAAAATTAATATCTGGAGCCTTCAAGACTGTTTGGTTACCACAGTCATTTTTTAAAGCCAGATAAAGAAGTCAGGAATGGTTACTAATATCAGTGTTATGTTCTGTTACAATTAGAATTGTCCCATGTACTGTGACTGGGGATAGTGTGTAACACACACTGATTGTCACTGCTTTGCTCTCTAGCCTTGGAAAAAGTGCCAGGTTTTATAGGACCTATGAGAGGTTGTAGGGTGTTAAATACATGTTCTTTCTAATGGTTTTAACCATGGCATTGGGCTCCCCCGCTGCCCTCCTTGCTCTAACCACTTCCCTGTACCCCTTAACACCCGGTAGCTGTTGCTGGGTACTTCCCTAAGTGGAATGCTCCTGCCTTCTTGGTGATCTCCCCTGGACCAAACTAGTCAATTGGATAAACCATTCCAGAAACACAGATTTGGAGAGAATGATCAGCTTTTGTTCCTTGATTGCTAACGATTCTGATGTCATAGAAGTCTAAGCCAGGCAGAGTGGGAAGCCTCTAGCAAGTTATGACCTCCTTAAAGCCTGCTGAGAGCCATATTGGGTGTGGCCGAAGTCCTGCTTGTGCCCCTGACCAAACCATGGCAACCAATATCTGTTTCTTTATTCTCATCTGTAAAGTAAGACACCTGCCCCCAGCCTACTCTAAAATGTAATGTAAAGACTTCCAAATTCCTGCTCATAAAAGGAAGCATCAGCAAAAGATGAAGAATAGAAAACAAAAAAGAACAAGACCAATACTATCATCATTACTGATCTTGTTATATCAAAGATTAAGTGTTCAAAGACCTTCATTTGAAAGAAAGGCTTTTTTATTAGGTGGAGGACCAAATCACTATTTTAAATATTTATGAACTACTAAAATGCGACTCATGTCATTTGGGGTACTTGATAAAAAATGTTCATCATTGCCTTTGGGAAAATATATTTTAAGATGAAAACAGTAGCTTAGTAAGTAGTTTTATCTTACATGATGAGCCATTATAAGACTGTGATTTTTTTTTCCAGGTGCAATTAATTGTCTCTCTTAGTGTTTACTCTCAAATACAGCTCCCCAATTCTGCTCTCAGACTCATGCTGGAAAACTGAGTCAGCTTTATATTATTTGGGTTACAGTACGTAAAAAGCTCTTTATTTTATTCTGACTATATTCAGGATAAAAATGAAGATGTTTATTTGTCTGCATTTAAAACTTTGATCAAATGACCAGTCTGTTGTAAATCCGTTGTGGTTAGGAAGCATGGGTACATTTGTGTTAATTGCAGTTTTCTGACTGGAAGCTATTCCAAATATATGAATTAATTTATAGATTCAAGTCCCTCTTTTGTTATATTTTTAACTACAGGAGTGTATCATTTAACTGACACCAAACTTTGTTTTCTTTCTGTGGCACCGACATTATAAATCTTCCCATGAAAGTGGATAAAAGAGAAAAAAAAATTTTAAGACCTTTGTACCACTTTGCAAATTTTCTGATTTGGTATATTTATGTAGAAGCATGGACAGCACTTCCTGCAAAGACGGCCTTGGCTCTTGCCCTCCTTGCCCAATCGATCCTGAAATACATCCGCAGAAAAGCCTGTTTTGTGCTCTCTACATCTTGGCGTAGGTGTTCCCAAGTCACAGATTCTAGATGCTGTTCCTCCAGTAGCTCATTTGCTCTTTGGCCCCATGCAGGTCAGTCAATGGTTTTGTCCTTTTGTGAAGTTTGTACAGGAATCGTGGGAAACCTTAGCTAGTTCCTCATCCCAGGACCTGAAGGATGGTTATAGTTGGCTTTGCCTCTGTGGAGTGTATCAATCACCTGAGAGACTAGTCTCTGAACATTCAATCCATCCCAACTAATTTAATTAATGTAATTTATCCTAATTAACTTATTTTCAACTTTAATTCAACCTAACTAAACATGCTTTCAGCTCAGAAAAACAATTGATTTACTCATTATAAGAAATAGAACAGTTGAATAGACTAGAATTTGCTCGTGTCCTCTGAGTGCATTTTCCCAGTAGGGAAATCTTTTGTGAAAACAAATGCAGATGGATGTTCCTTCATTTGTATAGAATCAGAACAAAGGAACTGGGTGGCATTATGACTTCAGTGAAGTCTGGAAGAAACCAAGAAATTGAAATTGCTAAAGGGGCTTTGTGCCAAACCAGCTAGAAACTTTGGAATCATCCTGGGAAGTTTCTAAAGAAGTTCAAGGATCCCCATGACACATCCTACTTTAGGCAAGTCTTGATTAAGTCAAACAAAGATTATAACAATTAAGATTCATTAAAGAAAGGTCTCAATTGTACATAGACTTACCTTTTCCCCCAAACATTTTATTATGAAAATTTCTAAACGTACAGAAAAATTAAGGGAACTGTACAGTGAGCATCCCTATGTCTCCCCCTCCGATCTACTGTTGGCATGTTATTGCACGTCCGAATCTGTCTTTCCATCCTTCCGTCCATCTCTCAATCTCAATCTCAATCTCTTATTTTTATGCATTTACAAGTTGTTGCAGACATTAGTACGCCGATTTTTTTGAACTTTTTACTTTGAAATTTTAAAAAATTCACAAAAGCAAATATAACAACATAATGAAATCCTATGTGTTTATAACCGAGTTCCACCAATTGGCAACACTTTTTTGGTCTTGTGTTATCTCTTTTCCTCCCCCCCACTTTTTTAAAGGCATCTAAAACAGACAACGTATTTCATTTATGACTACAAATACTTCTGTCTAACAGATTAGCATTTAATACATTCCTGCTTACTGAGATTCCTTATCTAATACCTATTCTCTGCCATTTGGCCTTGATTGTCTCAGAATCTTTTTACATTTGATTTGTTTGAAAAAGGATCCAAGTGATGTTACCCATAAACTGGTGGTTCAGTCCAGATACAAGATTATACTGCAGACCAGTTATTTCGTCAAGACAGCATCTTCGGTGGCACTGGTCCCTCTGTAACACGTCTGCAGGCAGCGTGGGACGGCTGGCTGTCCCACTGTTAGTGGTGTCAAGACTCATCTGTGTGTTCTAGTTTATGCCTTGAGTATGACGTTTACCACTGTGCAATTTTCACAAAATTATCATTTCTTGGATGCATTCATTAATTTGGACTTACAGAATGGTGACTCATTCATTCATTTGTTGTGCATTAGTTGGAAGAACTGTGCCCATCAACTTCTCATTAATCCTGATAATGCATTTTTTTTGATTGAAAGGGTGGGATAAATGATTCTGTCCCTTTACTTACCAATTTTCAGAATAAGTTGTTGCCCTAACAGCCTCCAAAGTCTTGTTGGCTGGTTGGTTTATATTATTAATTGTGGTAAAACACACGCAGCAAAAGTTACTGTCTTAACCATTTTTAAAAGATTTTATGGGGGCGCCTGGGTGGCTCAGTTGGTTAAGCGACTGCCTTTGGCTCAGGTCATGATCCCGGAGACCCGGGATCGGGCCCCACATTGGGCTCCCTGCTCGGCGGGAAGCCTGCTTCTCCCTCTCTCACTCCCCCTGCTTGTGTTCCCCCTCTGGCTGTGTTTCCCTCTGTCAAATAAAAAAAAAAAATCTTAAAAAAAAAAGATTTTATGTATTTGAGAGCACGAGAGAGAGAATGAGAGAGAGAGAGAATGAGAGAAAGGGAGAGAGAGCATGAGTCGGGGGAGGGACAGAGGGAGAAGCAGACCCCTTGTTGAGCAGGGAGCCCGATGCAGGGCTTGATGCCAGGACCCTGGGATCATGACCTGAGCCAAAGGCAGAGGCTTAATGACTGAGCCACCCAGGCGCCCCCATCTTAACCAGTTTCAGGTGTTCAGTAGCATTGAGGACATTCACATTGTTGGCCACCAAATCCCCAGAACTTTTTCCTCTTACAAAACTGAAATTCTACGTTCATTAATCAGCTCTCCATTTCTCCCTCCCTCCAAGCCCCTGGCAAGCGCCATTCTGCTCTCTATTTCAATGAATTTGACCATTTTAGGTACCTTATGTAAATCGAATCCTCTAGTATTTGCCTTTTTGTGACTAGCTTACTTAACTTAGCATAATGTCCTAAGATTTATGCATTTTGCAGCATGTGGTAAGACTTGCTTTCTTTTTTAAGGCTGAATCCAAAGGTTTTTATTCCTTTCAAAGCTTCCTTCCTTTTTTCTTTTTTTTTAAATGAACTCATGATTTTTATATATCTGCCGTGTGTCAGTCCATTGCAGTCGTTATTCTCTTTGGTATTCACGTTGTCTCATCTTGGGCCAGTAGGGTCCCCTTCACAGTAGCCTCTGGGGCCTTTAGACTCTACTCAGTAGTCTCTGAGAGCTTCCTCTATGATGCCAAAGTGTTCATTTTGTCCGTCTCCTACACCAGAGGTGTACTGCATGCCATAGTCTGGGCATATAATTTAGACCATAGTAAGAGTGTAACAAGAATAAACTGTTTTTGAGAATAAAATGTGATCGGTTTATTTAACCACATGTAAGAAGAGCCTGACCATCTATGCCATGATTTGAAACCATGGCTACATAGTAGAACCACTCTGTGAGCCTTTAAAAAAATCCTACTGGGGTGCCTGGGTGGCTCAGTCATTAAGCATCTGCCTTCAGCTCAGGTCATGATCCCAGAGTTCCGGGATGGAGCCCCGCACGGGACTCCCTACTCGGTGGGAAGCCTGCTTCTCCCTCTGTCACTCCCCCTGCCTGTTTCCTCTCTAGCTGTGTTTCTCTCTGTCAAATAAATAAATAAAATCTTAAAAAAAAAAAAAAAAAAACTAACAGCCAGGGCACACCCCAGTTCAGTTTTACTAGATCCTTAGGAGTGGTGGCACCAGGCACTTAGAGTTGGAAAAGCTCTCCAGGTGGTTCCACTAGGCAATCAAAGTTGAGAATGCTCATTAAACAGTGAACTCATAAGCAAAATAAATGAAAAAAACAAAAAAAAACAAAAACATAACCTGGACTCTGGAAATTACCTTGACCCAAATATACTAGGTTCCAGACTTTTCTGGAAAAATGTCCTTTGCTAACTTGATTGTGGCACCTCTAAAAATGAAGGAATCTCCTAGGTAACACAGTACTGCCAGTATTTAATGTGTCTCCTCTTTCTGTTTTATAGATCTAAACAAGCATCAGCAGCAGCCTTAAGGACACACCTGGGTCAGCATGTGGCCACCGTGCAAGAACGTGATAGTTGTATTAGAGAAAAGGGAGCTGAGACATCTGAAATTTTCCCAGTCAAAAACATGAACCAGCCGACAAGGGTCAGTAATATTTTTCTTAAATAAGTTTCAAGTTTATGCAAATAATTAATTTGTGGAAATAGTCACAGTATTGACAATTGTTAAAATATTTGAAAAAATGTTCCATAATAAGTGAGGTTTTATGGTTGGTTGGTTTGCATGTGAGGCCTTTTGCACAGGGTTTTGTGTAGGCATCTCGACTCCTTCCATACAGTTAATTCAGATCCTAGAGGTAACCTAATTAAACACAAGCACGACATTTTTCAAGGAACTTAGAAGCATCTTATTGCATTTTGGTTTTCTTTTTCCACTCCATACTTTAAAAATACTGAACATTCATAAATGCTAATTCAGCAAATATGTATTGATCCACCTCTGTACATAGATCCCGGCCCAGATCCATTGGAGAGAAAGAAAGAAAGAAAAACATGGCATCGCCTGGGGAATGGCATAGTGGGATGGGTGCACTAAAAAAATAGCAAAGGACATGGGCCTTCAGAAAAAAGAGCCAAGCCATCCAGAGATCCAATGAGGGCACACTCTATAGTGAAGGGAGCAGAGAGGTATGAGGTGACCCTTACAAGAGAGACAGAATTTTGACAGGCTGAGCCCAGGGAGGTACATCAAGCAGGCATGGCAGGGCAACAGGAAAGGGCGGCTGGGAGCCAAGCTCTGGCCCTTCTGGCTGGGGGGTGGGCTCCAGGCTGGGGGTGATGGGCGCGAAGGTCCAGGGTGGTCCTGGGGCCCGTGTGCGGCACCCGTACAGTGCAAGTAGGGAGCTTGGGTTTGGTTTAGCAGACTGGAAAGCCCTGAGAGCTTGTCAAGCAAGGAGGCACCTGAGGGAGAGTATGAAGATGCTGAACAGATGGAGCAGATCCCCAAGGAGAGCAAGGGCGGACCCGGAAGCCCAGCTCTAGCGCAGGCCCAGTGTAGTCTTGGTGATTCCCAGAAGGCCATCTATTCAGAGACATGGTGCTTATTTAAGTTTAATATCTTGTCCCTGTGTCTTGTTTCAAAGTGTATTTTCTCATCTTCATCGGTAATGTAGGCTTTCCTGGCTTTGATCCTTATTAAGAGTGTATTTGTATCATGTTCAAAGTTCAAGGATTCCACACATGCCCCTTCTGGGGGCAAGCCTCGCCACCTCGGCACCGAAGTCACACTGCTGTCCCTGTGCGGTCTAGTCTCTGCCATTACTCCCTTCCCCAAGCCTGTCAGAGCACCTTCAGTCCTTCCCAAGCCCCCTTCCTTGCCTCTTTAGTTAAAAGAGAGGAGAAAGGTTTTTTTAAAGGATGTCGTACATGAACACATAGAATGATGTAATGATCCAAACAGTCCCATATCGGTCCAAGTTCGTGTGTGTTGTTACCATTGCGCTAGGTTTGTTTTAAACCTCACCTTCTGCTTCCTTGTCCTCTCAACCCTGCCATCTCCCTACCCCTCCTCTCTCTCCTCTTACCTGCTTCCTTCTGAAATCAACTATTGCGGTTGTAGATATAGCCCCCATGTGCCTCTCATGGATCCTCTTTCCCTTTTCACAGATAACCTTGGATGTATCCTTCCCGCACACACTTGCATTTTACTGCATTTTGTGTGACTCAGTAAATCAAGAACAGTGTTCTTTAGGAAAAACAGAACCTGTGTTTCTAGGTCCATTCCATATCTGTTGATAAATGTAGTTCTTAAGAAGAATTTTGTTCTCAGGTTTTGTTGTTCATTTTATTCAGTACTATTTTATAACAGCATCATTTCCCATTCATTCCATTCACTGCGAGCGCTTCAGATCTCACGCACATCGAGGGGGAGAGAAGTATTGATCCACCACTCTGCTGTCTAATCATCTTGTTATTTAAGTTGTTTATAGCAGAATACATATTCCAAGTTCCAGACTACCAGTTCACTCATGATCTTTCAAATAATGACTCCAGTATTAATGGGATGGGGGCTGCCTGATTAAAAACTGAGGAATCAAATGATTTTCTGCCTCCGCAGTAGGTATTTGTTCCTTTTTAAATCATCATGATCTCATCTTTATGACAATCATAAAAGCTCCCAACAAGTAGAAGTAAGTAAGCAGTTTCTGTTAGTTTGGGACTGAAGAAATGTACAGCCCTAAAGAACTGTGTTACCAAAATGACACAAGCAAGACAAGCCTTGTGAACTTTACCACAAAATGCTTCTGTGAGTTCTAGGACTGCTTTGGTTTACACAATCATCCTGTCACAATGAGCAAAATCAAGTGCCTTTGAGCTGTTTCTCTGCATTGAAACAGTATACACATTTAGTAAATAATATGGGTTAAATGTTTCTCTAATTGTTTAGATAAAAATCATAAAACTAAGAGATTTTCAAAATTTAAGAAAGCTCTACTAGAAATTACTTGGTGAAGAATCTAATGAAGCTCAGAAATATTTACTTTGATCTCTTGGGTAAATGGCTAATTAAACAGCCACATGTAAATGATGTTTACCTGTGGGTCCCTTTGCTGTCAGCTGGAGTCAATCCTGTCTCTTGAGTAAATACATCATTAAAGCCACCGAAACTCGGATTATGTCCCCTCGAGACCAGATAAGATCCACAGCACCTGCATAACCTATTAGGTAATTACATAATTGAGCTGCATGCTTTTAAATTGGAAAAATTTGTAATTACTTTATGTGGAAAAAAGACTGAGTTGGGTGCTTCATTAAAACACTAAGTGCCTTAATACTCCTTTTTCCTACGTGTCGTCTCTTTGTGCCTGGGAGGACTCCTCCGGGCAAAGCAGAGTGGCTTGCTGGTGTCACCCACAGAGCTGGTCTGTCCTGGTCCCCACCGCACATGCACCACCCGAGAGACATGTGATCGGTCACAGAAGTCCCCTCACCTCTCCGTAAATGATGGGCGGGATTTTTCATTTTATCTCTTAAATATACATTTGCTGGCTCATATGAATACTTTCCCGTTTCTTTTAATTGCTACATAGATTAAAACCCCTTTTCCCATCTCCTTTTCTCTTCCCCTCCTATAACTTAGGAATAATAAGAGCATTTTGCTTTAAGTTGTGAATAATTACTTCTGGTGTGCAAGAGGAAGGTCCTTGAGGAAGATCAGTTAAATCTGTGTATTAAGAGAAAATGCCACCTGCTGTCTGTAGCCATAATTTTCTTGCCTTTTTGTATCTGCACTAATAGCACTGATTGACGTATAGACGAGAATTTAATTTTACTAAATGCTTTCACATTTACTCTCTCTTTATATTTGGACCACCCATCACGAAACTGGCCTCTTTTAAGGGTAGCATATGTTTAAAAAAAAAAAAAAAAAGAAAACTAGCAGAAAAAAAACCCCTCCAGATTTGGAATATTAAAGTAAACAAAAAGAATAAAAGAAAATTGTCCATGGGCTTTGCAGTATGTGGTTTTCAATATTTAACATATTTACAGACATGGGCTGTTCTGTCAGTGTACAAAGCTACTTTTTTCCCCACTTGTCACAAGTGGACTTTCCTTCATATCACCCCATGTTCTTCTACATTATTGCAAATGGATGTACAGAGACCCCTATAGGGGTGCTCCAGTCTCTTTAAACATATTCCTGTTGTTGAAGTTTGTTTTTAATTGTTCCTCTAGTTAAAAAAAAATTTTTTTTCAAAGAACATGTGGGCCATTCGGTTTTCACAGCTGTCCACACTGTTTCCTTAGGATGAATTTCTAGATGTGGAGTTGTCAGGTCAGAAGGCACACGCATGCATCTCATGCTGTAGCAGAGCACCGGTACGTCTCACTCTAGAAGGGGCATCAGTTGTGAGAAATGAATGAAAATGTCATTTCCCTGAGCTTTTTATGAAACTGGATACTATTGACTTTTTTTTTTTAGCACCAACATTGAGAAGTACAAATGACATCCAATTTTTTTGTCCATTTAACCTTTATATTACAATTGAGGTCAAATTTTCCCCTACCTATTTCTTAGCCATTTGGATTTCTTCTTTAATAATTTGCAGGTTCATGTTCTTTGCTCATTTTTCTATTATGTTAGTAATTTTTTTCTTATTGACTTGTAAGAACTTTTTTCCCTATAAATTGGTATAATTTCTTGCAATATTTTCAGCAGTTTGATTTTCTCCCTTCATTTCTTTTAATAGTGTTTGGGAAATAATGTCTTTTCCAGTAATACATTCATCTATCTATGCATGTGAATATCACAATTGATTGTTTCTGGATATAAATTAAGAGCTGACTCTTAATTTATATGGGGCTCTAGACTTAGCAAGATTCAGTATTTAAACTGAAGTTTGAGAAAAATTCTAATGCATTGAAACAATAACTGTATCATTCATGGGATGATTTATCTTTTATAAGATCTGAAATGTGGAGATATCACCATCAGTCATTCTGCAAACAGTGTGTCCCTTGGCATTGAATTTCCCTTCCTCCTGGCTCCGGAGAAGGCAGAAAAATGAGAGACTAGTTTATTGGTATTGACTTAAGCATCAGACTTAAGTGGTGAGACAGTTTCCATCCCCCTCTTGGGCTCAAATGTATGCAATCAAAGACAGCCTTTATTAGCTAAGGGATAAGTTGAAACCCAAGCATAGTCCATTCATAAGCACCATCAGGAGGCCAGTAGGAAAAGTTGTTGTCTGGTGGCTTTTTTCACGTAGAGAGCTCCAATTTGCAGAGCCCATTCAATCCCAGCATGAGCTGTGTAAAGCGGCTTGTTCGCTTTTCTCTGGGCTTTTGTTCCTGTGCAGGTATGGGTTAGTGTTATAGCCTCAGGCCACAAGCTCCTTCAAGTTGGGGGCTTCCTTAAAAATATGCCTTTCTAGAAGGTCTGCAAACAATACAGTTTGAGACTGTATTACAGATGTTTCTTCTAATTCTACCAAAGTTGTTTTTGACTCAAAACTTTTCCTTGTCGGAGGAACTAACTATTCCTTGTCTGAGGCTGACGTTTCTTTCTGCCCTGCTTGTCATTACTCCCTGCTTGTGAGGGCCTTATATTGTGGATTCCTTTACGGTGACCCACTGGGCACATCTGTTGCTCTGTGTTGGCTCCATGGTCCAATAAAGTCAAGCCAGCCATTCTCATGCAGTAATTTGACCTTCTACCAAAATCCTTACAGATAGAAAGAAACTCATCTTTGAGAAAATATCTATAGAATTATCTTAGAAGATGAGTCCTTTTATAAATGTCTCTATCAAAAAAGGTAAGAGAAATCCTAGAGATAGGAGTATTGAGTAGTGAAGATCCACTTATCTTCATCCATGAAATATACAAAGTAAGGACCTGCAGCATGCCCACCACTCTACTTACCCCACCCTAGTAGAAAAAAAGAGGGCTCAGTGTAGAACTGTCAGCAGGGCTCATATGAGTGTCACGCATAGAAAGACTTATTAGAAAGACATTTGCAGTATTATTTTTTTTTTAAGAGTTTATTTATTTCTTTGACAGAGAGCACAAGCAGGGGGAGCAGGAGAGGGAGAGGCAGGCTCCCCACTGAATAGGAAGTCCGACGTGGGGCTCGATCCCAGGATCCTGGGATGATGACCCGAGCCGAAGGCAGATGCTTAACCAGTTGAGCCACCCAGGTGCCCCACATTTGCAGTATTGATATAGCATTTTATTTTGAGGACCAGTTAGAACGCAGTTAAAGCAGAAGGGAGTCTCCTATGAAAAGGGATGTGCAAAGCCGTGAGATAAATTGTATTCATCATCGAGGGCCTAATGAGAAGGAATCTGAGTCACTGGCAACCCCAGTTTTTGTTGCTGCAAATTCTACAGCACAAAGTGCAGGAAGCTGCAACAGTCCTTGAATAATTTTATTCTTGAGATGTGTGTGAAGACAGAGGCCAATTATGAAGTCATACCGAGACATTATTGTTACAGCTATTGCATAAGGTAAGATATGGAAGAAATACATCTTTGAGGGATTTTCAGATGTTTGGATTATTTTAACTACCAGAAAAAGAAGACTACAGCTTTCATGACAGACTCTGGGCCAGTTCTTTTTGTTCATATTCTAAAATGCTTTTCACATAGCCAGGATTATTGGGCACACAGAAGTGGAGCCTAACTCTCTGTGGGAAGAGACTAGATTAGGATGGGTGGAAATCTAGAAATGAGACATCCCAGGCTGCTCCAGAGACCATACTGACAGTTGAAAGATTGCAGTTCAAGGACGTGGTCCTCCTCCTACACTTCATGCCTCTCTTCCTGGACAGATCTGGAAGCAAGTGCAGCACAGTGGCCCATGCAAGCAGCTGGGATGGGGGCACTGTGGCAGCCAGGGGCAGGAACCAGCCCTGGCCTGAGCTCCAGGGGCAGGGCTTCATACCCGAACCCTAGTCTGCAGGGATACTGTGCAGATCACCCCAATATAGAGTTACAAGCATTAGAATAAGATTCAGGACTAATTTAAACAAATAGAGGAAAAGCACCTAGTTACTAGCAGTAGACCACAGAGAGGTCTTGGCTGCAAGTCTAACTTGCTGCCAAGTCCTTTAACCGAGGAGACTAGAACTCCTTAAATCCCCTCCAGTCAGCTGCTGCAGCCCCGAGGATGGGTGAAAGTCCAAGAGGCCAGCCGGTCCTAGAGAAGGCAGAAGGCAGGAGCCTGGCAGGGATGTCACGGCCCACCGCAGGGACTTCAAAGTATGTTCCAGCCCAAGCTCAACAAGGCTAGATGTTCCATACTCTGCCTCAGTGATTGTCCCTGTCAAGGCATCTTCACCTTCTTTCGTATTAATCACAAGGAAAGATTATTGTCTCCCCTCTTCTTCCCCAGATAATCATAGTGTCACCACTTTGTGCTTAGACTGAGGTGACCCGTGAGGCTTTGTCTGGTCCCACTCTTCATATTGACTTGTAGGGTCTCATGGCTGTTCCCCAGGGGCGGGGTTGGACATTGCCCTGTACTTATTCCTGTCGTCAGACACCAGTGGTAGGTCAGCACCACCCAGGTTTTCTGTGGGAAAAGTGGGGGAAAATCACTTACAAGTAGGAAATGAGAGAGAAACATACACTGTGGAAGGAGGTGATGTCTTCATTTGTTACCTCTTGTTACCAGTATATTCACATTTCTCGGGAGGAAAGTACTGACCTGAAAATGAACAGACATGAGTATTAACTTGTCCTATTAATTGCCACTTGTTCTCTACCTCTCAAGTTGGCTGTGATGAAATCTGTGCCCACCTGCCTGCTCATGAGACAAGGGCTGATATGGGTAAGACGGTTCAAGGCCCTTTGAAAACAGATGGTATGGCAGGCCAGTTTTCTGAGCTCCCAGCAGACTGAGGGGCAGATTGAAGATTATGATTTAGAATGAGGTTAGTTCTCTTTTTGTTTTCGTGTATCCTCCTCAGCCACAAAGTTTTCCTGTAATCCTCCCATTTGGGAAATTCAGGGGTCATTTCTAGAAGGATGGGGATACCTCAAGGTCACATTCTACCAGATCTCTTTCTCATTCCAAATCAACTGTCTTCTGTGCCTGAAAAATGGATTCATGCAATGAAAGATAAATCTTGGATAAACCAGCCCAGATGAATGGAGGCGGTCATATCTCATATACATATTTCACGAGTCAGAGAACACTTCTGTATCCCATAAGTCCTCAAAGGAGGTATCACAAGTGCAAGTTGTTATAAAGAAATTATGCTGGAAAATAATCAGATGTTGTCTCATCTTGAAGATATTTTAATTTTAGTTAAATGTCAGGAAGCAAATTAAATCCCAAGTAAAGCTTAACCTAAAATTACATTTGAAGGCTGGGTTTTTGAGACCAAGGGTAATGTGGTTAGAGTTTGTTTTTATTTCTTTGTGCTTTCTTTTAAACACTCTAGGCAACAGCGTTATTGAAAAAAGCCCTTCCAGAAGAGTGTGAGGATAGGTCAGCTACTCACAGTAATGAATCATCTTGCAGCCTGCCGTCTGTTCTGAATGACAATAGCAGAATAAAGGAAGCCAGGCCCCCTCAGTGGCTCCGCAGTGTCTGTACAGAGGAACAAGGTGACTATTGCTATAAATTCTGTCCACAGAAAACATGCATTCAGAGTCAACGCAACAGCCTCTTTCTCAGGGTATAGCTATCAAATTAAGCTAGAAAATACTTCTGATTTTAATATGCATGATATATTCTCTGTTTCTTACCACCTTTTAGGAACTGTATTTGTTTTCATTTAGTCTAACAGGACTGGAAGACCTAATCATAGATAAGCAGTTCTGCTGAATTTCCGATAAGTTTTTTTTTCCCCCCTAAGACTTTATTTATTTATTTATTTGGAAGAGAGATGGGGCACAAACAGGGGGAGGGAGAAGCAGACTCCCTGCTGAGCAGGGAGCCCAGGGTGGCGTGGGTCCCAAGACACAGGGCTCTATCCCAGGACCCTGACATCATGACCCGACCCGAAGTTAGGTGCTTAACTGATGGAGCCACCCAGGCACCCCTCCAGTAAGTTTTTACAAGTAATAAAATGTTAGCAGAATGAATCTCTTGGCAGTAGATCATTTTGGTCATGTCACAAAGATGAAGGTGATTCCATTAAAATGATTCCATAAAATAATGTGAAGTTTTTTATATCACTTAATAAATTTACTCATAATTTTAAAATTCTTTTTAATTATAATGGAACCTTATACAAGTTTCAACAGATGACTAAGAATCAATGAAATTATGCCCCCCAAATTTAAGAGACAATTTTTAGTATCCGGGAATTGTGATTATCTTAGTAGTACTGTTAAAGCATGCCAGGAAACTGCTGTAATGGCATTTCTCAGCCAGCCCTGAGTTGTCGGGATATAATCAGAACTCAATATACATGCACACGATTTAGAGCTCACTTGTTTTAAGCCCTAGTTGAATGTGATAGATGCTGCACTACAGTATTTTGCTTGAAGGCAACATAAAGATAGCTTAGATTTAGAACAGGTTTCCTTTGGGGGCGCCTGGGTGGCTCAGTCAGTTAAGTGTCTGCCTTGGGCTTGGGTCATGATCCCAGGGTTCTGGGACTGAGCCCTCGTTGGACTCCCTGGAGCCCCGCTTCCCTCCCTACCTGTAGTGCCCCCCCCATTTGTGCTCTCTCCAGCGCTCTCAAATAAATAAATAATCTTTAAAAAGAATAGGTTTCCTTTCAGAAATGGTACAATTTCAGACGAAAACAAAAACAAAACAGAAAAACAAGGAAAGGGGCATGGAGAGGCAGTGAGAATAAAAGGACGGGCAGTCTTTTAAAAAAGGTAAAAAGGTCCACTCCATAAATATGTCCTTGAGATACACTTTTATCATCGCATGTTTTGTTTTTAGAAGTTTCCAGTGGCTGTGGAGATGAGAGCAGGGAAGAAAGCATGGCGGCGAAGATCCCAATCACAGGTAAAGTCACAGTTTCAAAAGGGATTCAACCTTATCATGTGATCAGAAGCTTTTAGGTTAGTGGTTTGTGAACTCCACTACGAGCGAGGGTGCTCCACTGCTGCGTGCTGGCGCAGGCGATTACTCGTGAGAACGGAACGTCTGAGCTCACATTAACATGAACTACGGTGGAAAATAGCCGTGTCTATTGAATTCTCCATAATCATGCCATACATTACACGTGTGAGCACCCCTGTCCCACAGCCTTTCAGCACCTGCGTCTGGGTGACAAGGTCAGTCTCCACGGGGAACACCCAGTCATTATATGGCAAACTACAGATGTTTCTGATGTGACTCGTTTCTCGCCTGTGATCACTGAATGTGTGTCGTTAAATTAAGAGCGGGGGTGGGGGGTTGCGCCGGAGAGGAAGCTTGCCCGGTACCTCCAATGACTTAAAACTAACCAAAAATAGGAGGTAGTTAGCTCCTCTGATAATTTAACAATTTTAGCACTAAGGTTTCATCAAGACCTGTTAAGATTTCTGCACATGTATTAGGCTTGTTTAGATGCAATCTGAATCGCATTACCTTTTTTTAGTTTTAGGATATCAACAGCAGCAATTAGTATTCTGAACGGAGCTCTATTTGTCGTACGTCTAAATTTACTAGTACCTTATTTTGTAAAGTGGTGTGCTACTTCATTAGAAATTCAAAGGTCTGACTTTAAATATTTATACAAGTAAATACACCATTGCACCGAGGTACTGAGGCATGCATCTGCATATGTGGTAGTTTTGTTGTTTATAAGCAGGAAAGAATGGCTTTCTTTTATGGCAGTGCAATTCATGGCCTGATGATTAATTTTTTAAACCCATGTTTCTGTGATGAACTCCAGTTTTGAAAAAGGAGTTTATACTAGAGCAATTATTGTGTGTATTCTGCATCAGATAATATTTCACTCCAAAATACAGCGGTTTCCTTTTCTTTTCAACATTTTCCCAGTGATATAGTTTATTGCATTTTTATTCTTTATTTTGAGAAAACTCTTAGGGTCTCTTCTTTATCTTCTTTTTATTAATAGAAGTATAGATGATCCCAAGCTGCAAATAACCAAGAAGTTATTTGAGTGCTTTTCCTTTGCAATTTACCTTTGAATGCAGAAGTATCTAATGACCTCTGAATTTATTTCAGTTAAAATGACAAAGGCTTACTAGGTAGAAATCACGCAATGACCCAGTTGCCCATTCTTACTTCCCCAGTATTCTTCCCAGTATTCCTTGCAAGTAGAGGACTCTCCCCCAAATTAAGGCAGATGGCATTTTCCACAGATTTCTTTAGAGTAGAAGAAATAGTTAACTACTGGACTTTCACTTTTTTCTCCTCTTCGTGCTGAAAGAGGTGTGATGAGTCTAACAAGGTCTATTTGCCATTAAGTTCTTCAAAGAAATTGCAGTTCCAACAACTTGCCATTGACCCATCAATAGTTGACGGTTTTTTAAAAAAATGCCTTTTGCAAGTTGTGTGTCAAAGTAGTAGACATATAGACCACCTTGGGAAATATGTAAGAAGAAAAATAAGACTTTCAAAGCCAATGAGTTTGTTTGAGCCTTGCCAGTCCTGTCCTGGCTGCCCGCTCTCTTCCGTGCCCCACTCCCCGCCCCCCCAGGCCTCCCATAAAATTAATGTTTGAGGGCTTCAGACACCTTGGCCCTGCTTAATACTGTTGTCGCGCATGTTACTGAAGTAACTTTAATCTTAAGTTCTTTTTCTTCCCCACTCCTTTGTGAGATATAATCGTCATATAACATTGTATTAGTTCAATCTCCAAGTTCTTGACCATCTTCTTTTTATTAAATCTTTGTGTCTTTTAGCATAATTATTTGGAGATTTGGCCCTCAGTAGACTTAGGGCAGGTATATCGTTGATTTAAGATAGAGTCCACCTCTCCATTCATAATAATTTTTTGAGGTTTTCCTGTTGTATGAGCTGCATTCCTTCTAGAGTATTCTGAAGAAGGAATATTCCAGAGGCTGTCCTTTGGGAGTTGAGGAGATATGGCAGCTGTCCCTGGGCTTTGGCATCAGCCATCTATATCAGCTCTTTACTCCCGGCTCTGTCTCTCCACCTCTCCGAGCCTTTCTATTGGGTCAGCAGACATATTACCCAGCAAGGTTGTCTTAGTGAAAATGAGATCATGTGTGTGAAAGTGCCAAGCACGTACCACACACTCAATATAAGAATGCCACCTCCTGAGCTGCTGTGGGCACTTGGGGTCAAGACCCACCCAAGCCCTGTGCTGCCATAATTCCTCATACACAGCACTTTTCTAGTGGTACCACTTAATTAATTTCTGCAAGAAATATCCACTTGAAAACTCCATGGATGGTCTGAATCCAGGATTTTTACTTTATCAAAAAGGAATTTTAAGGAGAGTTTCATGATATTTTAGGAACTTCTAATTACTCCCATGAAAAACCCATTTAAGAGCAATAGCAGAAGCCGGTGAAGTGATTCCTGGAGGTCTCCCTGGTAGAGGCCACACGTCTCTGCCTGTGAGTGCTCATGCACCACACGCCTGACATAGCCACCGTTGAGGACAGTGCAGGGCACTTGATCACCCTGGCGTGCTCTAACGGATGTTGCTGAGCCGAGGCAGCATTTCCCCCATCTGTTCTCTGCTGTACTCCACCCAGAGGAAGAAGATACTTTAAGGAACATGTATTTTGGGACCAAACCCTATGTGACCCCTCTTTCCCTCTTTCCCTCTATAGCCAGCACAGTGTGCCGAGGCATGTTAAAGAGCTTTTAGAACTTCCAATAAAGGAAACATTTAAAAGTGTGAACCTAGAGTTTCAAATGACTTACCTCCTATCTGAAAATGGAATCCTTCCTGAAATGGCCAACAGAATTAATATTCTGTGGGTCACATTTTGGGAAATGTAAATACACAGAAATCCTTCAATACACACCCATACACACATGCATGTGAAATGTTTATTAAAACCTTAAGTTTAGGGGCACCTGGATGGCTTAGTTGGTTAAGTGTCTAACTCTTGATTTCACGGTCAGGAGATCAAACCCCATGTTGGGCTCCATGCTGGGCGTGGAACCTACTTGGAATTCCCTCTCTCCCTCTCCCCTTACACCTCTCCCCTTCTCTAAAAAAACAAAACAGGAAAACAAACAAACAAACACTTTAAGTCTAATGAGGGCACCAGTATTCTCAATAGTCTAAATTTATCTTCAACATTTTCCTACAGTTATCTTTTGTGGGAACATCCGTCATAGATGAGGTTACTTTATAATATCATAATATTTAGTGTAAATAAACCCAGATGATGTCGTGACTGAAAGTTACATGTTAAAGCTGCTCCCCGAGGGGCGCCTGGGTGGCTCAGTTGATTAAGCGACTGCCTTTGGCTCAGGTCATGATCCCGGAGACCCGGGATCGAGTCCCACATCGGGCTCCCTGCTCAGCGGGAGGACTGCTTCTCCCTCTCTTACTCCCCCTGCTTGTGTTCCCTCTCTGGCTGTGTTTCTCTCTGTCAAATAAATAAAATCTTTAAAAAAAAAAAAAAAAAAAAAAGCTGCTCCCCGAACTGACAACCAGCAGGTTACAGTAACTTGGAACAGTCCAGAGCGCTCCTCTTCCCTCTGGGTCCTCTGTGTAACGTCATGTACTTTGTAGCCAGCTCAGGAAAGCTGTGGTAAAGAGAGAGGCGAATACAGGGCAGGCCAGGAAGCCAGGCAGGATGGGTGGGAGGCCCTGAAGTTCAGCCATTTTCAGACTGGTGAGGGTCCTGCGGAGGTTGGCCCACAAAGGGCACAAAAGCTGTCTGTAAATACTTGTGGGGCCGCCACAGACCGATACTTATCAGGTGTAACTGCAGAATGTAGCTTAGGGGGACAAGCATATGAGTGTTGCAAGGAAAGAATTCTTGGTTGGGTCCTGGAAGAATTTCCTAGCTCTTCATTCCAGCAAAAACACGGCAAGTGACTTCCAGCTGCTGCCCGGCCGTGCCGTGGCGGGCACCCGCTCTTAGAGGGGCACCGTGGGAGGCGCTCCTGTCTCTGGGAATCTAACATCCCTTCTGATGCTGGGAGCCCGTGATTCTCAGCCTGTGGCAAAGGAATCAAAGGCGCCAACATTCTCATTCCCCGTTACTTGGTTTTTCTGGCAGAGGGTCTCATTTTTAACAGATTTCTTGTCACTCTGAAAGGCATGTGCTTTGTTACTCATCATTTGGGAGAGTGTGAGTTCCATGACTCTGGCCCCACAACCCGTGCTGGAATGTACACAGAGACCCTTCAATACACGCCCATACACGCGCAGCCCTCATGGTCTGCATGGTTGGTACACGCTCCTGCTTTTAGGAGTCTGGCTCTTTACACCAAAGAATCCAGGCACAAATCAGAGATTAATTGGAATGTCTAAGAACGTGCGTTTTTTTCTGTGTAAAATAAATAACGCATCATGTGCAAGTATGCTACGCCTTTACTTGGGGGGCACCCTGGAAATACCAGGACGCCAAAGGCTGTGACCCTCCCTTCACTAAACCTCCATCCCGTCCAATCTCCGTAACAGCCCTGTGGGGTAAACATCAGTAACTCATTCTATAGACAGTCCAGCAGAAACCTAGAAAGCTTAAGAGTCCTGCTCAGGGCCATGTAGCTAGTGTGTTGGGTCTGGAACTCAAACTTGAGGATTTAAGCCTTCATCTCCTTCCACTCCACCACCCTTCCCCTTTCATGTGACAGGAGAGAGCGCCGCATCAGGATGTCTGCATCGGTGAAATGTCAGTGTGTACCCCACAGAAGATGAGCTCTGCGAGGATGCTTGGAGAGCTATGATAAACAAAGCCATACCTTTTCTTTCCCTATGTCAGGCCTGGAGAGGTGGGCAGCTCGCAAGGATTTCCAGGGACAGGCTGTACCAGGGGTTTGCCCTTCACAAAGAGGGGCAAGCCCGAGTGCTGCTGGGCCTGAGACCATGTGCAGGTAGTAGGCTGACCAGGTCAGTGTTTCCCTGAAACACGGAGGCCAGGGTTAATGTGATACCTACTTAGCTGATGAGAGAAAGTCCCCCTCTGTACTACTTCTACCCCCAAGTAAAATTTCCCATGTTGGCGATTTTATTTGGATTTACACTAAATTTACCTTTGAGAGGTAAGTGGGTTTCCATTTTAGCCAGTGATGCAGCTTATGCTAAATGTCATAAAAACCCATCACCTAACACAGTATCCCGCACACAGTGGGCACTCATTTCGTCAAACGAATGAATAAAAATGAGAGTATTAAGGAGTTTCCTTAGTGCTTGTTGATTCAGGCCAGAATACTATCTCTTTCAGTCATTCACTCCACCAGTACTTTTTCCCACCCCACGTGCCCATCCTGGCAAAACTCATCTCCTTAAGCTCCATGTGAAAAGGCCTCTCAGCTTTTATCTCAAGAGGATTAAGCCTCTAAGAATGTCCATTCAGCCTCTCATTCTTTTGACACCAATTCTCTTGGTCAAGCTGTGTTGAAAGTGGTTGCCTGACTGTGCCATTTCTCACCGATATTCTTTGGAAGCTGAAATATTCAAGGTCATACTGAGGTACGTCCGCTTAAAAGCTTTGTGGGAGGTCAGCATTGATTCCAGGGAGCCACTTAGGGTTCTGGACAGTGCTTCCCCAAACGTGATCGCTTGAGTCTTCCATCACACTGCAAAAGAGCTGGGACCCTACCACAGCCAGCCTGTCACTGGCGACTAAATTTATCCTGGGAGAAAAGACTGCAGTGACAATTTTTGGTGCCCAGAGAACAGTGGTACACTCCTCTGCTACCAAGATGTAGAATTCTAAGACCGTGTCTCACTTGTCCTGTCTCCGAAATGCACAGGAATCATGTAAAGACATGTCACCTGCTGTACTTGGGACCAGGAACCCCCAACTCATGCAAAGCCGAGGGAGCCACCACGTGCTACTGGGCTGTCCACTGCTGGCCACATGGCCCTCTGTGTGTGGGGGGGGGTCAGGCTGCCCAGCCTCGCCGTGGGGCCTGCTGCCTACTGCTTGCTCCAGCAAAGCGTTCCTCACTCATGGCTTTGAGGGTGGCCATGGGGATTTAAAGTGGTCCGTAAAGAATGAAAGGCAGCTTTCCGAGGAGTGCTCTTGGTTGGAGGCTCCTGTGTCCTAAGTGCCTAGAGAAATCCTCCTCGGTGGCTGAGCAGTAGCATCCCACGCAGGCTTTTAAACATGTCCATGCCCCAGCCGCAGCCTTGACCACTCCCATCAGAACCTCTGGGGCTGCGCTCCAGGCACCAGTCTTCTAGATACCCAGGTGACTCTCCAGGTAGGAGAACCATGAAGCAGGAGGTCTCGGAGCTGAGAGAGCCCTCGTGGGTCATGCTGTGAGACACCCTCATCTTACACAAGAGACCCAGGTGAAGAGAAGGGAAGAAAAACTTTGAATAGTTCAGTAAAATTGGGCCTCAGGGAGTGTATTATTTTCCCAGGGCTGCTATCACAAAGTACCACAAACCCTAAACAACAGAAATGTACTCTCGCACAGTTCTGGATGCTAGAAGGCTAAAATGAGAATGTCAGCAGGGCTGTCCTCCTTCTGAAGGCTCCAGGGCAGAACCCTTCCCTGCCCGTCCCAGCTTCTGGTGGCCCCTGGTGTGTAGCAGGGCCGCTGCAGTCTCTGCCCGTGTTCACACTGCCTTCTTCCCTGTGTCTCTGGTCGCTCCTCTTCCTACCAGGACCACAGTCACTGGATTGAAGGCCCACTGTAAATCTAGGATGATTTCATCTTAAGGTCCACACCTGATGATGTCTGCAAAGAACCTGTTCCAGAGATCACATTCTGAGGTTCTGGGTGGTCATGAACTTGGGGGAGGGGGCAATACTTTGCGACCACCACAGTGGATGAGGAGGGATTTCTGCATATTTTACATTTCTAGCACCCAAGTCATCGTATATGGTGATTTTCCTGGCCCTACTGCGAGTGATCCTGGTGATAATATTCCTGTCTTTATTTCAGATTTTTCTCCTATAAATCATTGCACGCAAAGCTGCTAAAAATCACGTTTTGCGTGCCAATAAAATACATCTTCCTGATCAGATGAGTCCGTCTTTGAAAAGTTGAAGCTTCCATGACCTTCAGAGTTGGACACCGTCCTCCCAGACTGTGAATTTACATGTGAAGTGGTACCTCCAGAAGTGTTCTGCTTTGGTTTTGCAATGTTTCTTCAAGGGCAGTTACAATCCTGCCATTTATTTTCAGGTGTAATTGTTGTTGAATTGCTCCATAGAAATTAAGAATCTGATGTAAATACCTATATTAAGAAGCAGCTTCCGGCAACTCATCTGGATTAGGCATTTTGCCTCTTCTGTATGTATCGGCCCTCTCTTTGGCGATAGATTTACGGACCTAGGATGACTGGTGGAGTGCGGTTTATTGCAGAAAATCCGGACATGAGGGGCGCCTGGGTGGCTCAGTTGGTTAAGCGACTGCCTTCGGCTCAGGTCATGATCCTGGAGACCCGGGATCGAGCCCCACATCGGGCTTCCTGTTCGGTGGGAAGCCTGCTTCTCCCTCTCTCACTCCCCCTGCTTGTGTTCCCTCTCTGGCTGTGTTTCTCTCTGTCAAATAAATAAATTAAAAAAAAAAAAAAAGAAAGAAAGAAGGAGAGAAGGAAAGGGAAAAAAGAAAATCTGGACATGAAAAGTGATTCTCATTACGGATACCACCTGTGTGTCTCCTCTTCACATCCACTTACGGCCTTTAATTTAAAAAATCCTAAATATAGACGAGTTTTCTGTATTTTCTGGATCATGGAATCACCTATATCCTAATATTCTCTCATTTTCATTTGAGCAGATTATTAGACAATGATTTCTGGATTTTAAGCGGTAGTCTTTACCTTTAGAATTAATTTTAGAAATATGTCCCATAATTTTTATTTTCTTTTGGAAAACTGACTGGATTTGCCACAATCAGCCACACCTCTAGCACAGTGTGGGGGGGAAATTGCATGGGTGTAGACCTACGTGAAGGGTTACAGCACTGGGAAACTCAGCGGACAGAAAGTACTTTTGAAATTTCATTTTAAGATTACTGCACACTTGGTATAGGAATCGTAATCATCCTCCTGCACTTGAGGACACCCAGTGCTTTGCCGGTTCAAGGTCGTTTTTTCCTAGCGGAGTGGTAGTATTGTTTGCATCCCCCTTTGTTATTCCGTTTCTGGGCCCAGCTCTTCCCTTTTTTCATGAGGGATTTCTGCGAAACTCTGCCTTGGAGACAGCCCTTCGAGGCTGGTGAACCCCGCGTTTACTGGCTCTTGTAAAGGGTTGTTAAAAGCACTTGTTCATCAGATATTTTCTTTTTCCCTTTATTTGTAGATTTAGAAGTATTTTAGCAGGTGTACATTTGCATATAAAAGAGAACGAAAGATAAGAAGTTGAGGCTTTTTCTCTCTCCCCTTCTCACCAACATCATCTCTCCTATGTCCCTTTATTCAGCATGTTTTCTCTTTCTTTCTATGGCTGTTCCATTTTCTAGACACAAAATGTATATCAAAAAGAAAAACACAATCTCAATGACCCCTCACCCACTTTGCAGGAAGACAGATGACTGGGTTCAACCAGTTTATGTAACAAACTAGGGAAAAATGTGTTTATTGTTGTGTTACTGGTCTGGACTTAAAGCCAGGGATATTAACCCTGGCTATTTTTATACCCCCTTGCCTTGTTTTATGTTTTAAACTCCACCGTTTTCTACTTTTTGAACTAAATGTTGATGTAGATTTGAGTACATAGCAGATGCTTAACGGAGAGATCCAGAACGGAGCGCTTGAGCTCGTGTGGATTTGTTTCTGTGTACACCAGAACATTCTAATCAAAAGAGTTGTATCTGTTAGAAATATTAGAAATATTTTAGAAATATTAGAAATATTTGTTTTATTGAATTATTTGCACTACTCAATAATTTCCTGAGAGTCTGACAATGCTGATGGGGGAAGCATTTCTCTGGAGTTCTAAGACACAGGCTGGAAAGTGAACCCTTAGGGGCCACCCAGGCCTCCAGTTTGCAGCCTTCAGTTACCTTGCAGTTGGGAAAACTCAAGTCTTTTTCTTTTTTTTTTTTTTAATTTTACCCATCTATCTGAGAGAGAGAGAGAGTACACAAGCGGGGGAGAGGGGCACAGGGAGAGGGAGAAGCGGGGCTCCGTCCAAGGACCCTGACATCACGACCTTAGCCGAAGGCAGACATTCCACCGACTGAGCCATCCAGGTGCCCCTGAAGTCTTTTTGCTAGGAATGACATGAGCCTTGCCCCTGCCTTGTTTAAGAAGACTAACTTGTACCTCTAGGTTTGTTTCTTTTGATCCTTTGTCCAATCATTAAATAACTATGAATTTGCAGGGCAACACAGTGCAACTTCTTTTTTTTCAAAGATTTTATTTATTTGACAGAGAAAGACACAGTGAGAGAGGGAGTGAATACAAGCTGGGGGAGTGGGAGAGGGAGAAGCAGGCTCCCCACTGAGCAGGAGAGCCTGATGTGGGGCTCGATCCCAGGACCCTGGGATCATACCCTGAGCCAAAGGCAGTTCCCCAACCAACTGAGCCACCCGGGCGCCCCACACACTGCAACTTGTCTTACTGATCCCTCCTTCCAGAAAAGCCTGGCCTGAGTTGCCCAAAACCTCATGCCCGTGGCTTTGCCTTTTTCCTTTATAAAGCTGACATCCTAGTCTTCTAAGCCATTCCAGGAGACTATCTGAATTATTGGAGCACCCCTAGCAAAAACTGCACCCTTGCCTTCAAAGACTGTGCATCCTTTGATACAAAGGATGTATTTGATACAGATGGCTATTTAAAAATCACACAGCACTTGTAGTCCCGCCACCCCCTCATAATATGTTCCAATTTTTTTTTAAGATTTTATTTATTTATTTGACAGAGAGAGAGATCACAAGCAGGCAGAGGCAGGAGGAGAGAGGAGGAAGCAGGCTCCCTGCTGAGCAGAGAGCCGGACTTGGGCCTCGATCCCAGGACCCTGAGATCATGACCTGAGCTGAAGGCAGAGGCTTTTACCCACTGAGCCAACCAGGCGCCTCATTCCAATCAATTTTTTTAAATTTGCATAAAGTATTTATTTTTTTATTTTTTTTTTTACTTTAAATTTATTTTATTTTTTCAGTGTCCCAATCAATTTTTAACCAAGAAAACTTTTCCTGACCTTGAACTTCTACCCTTGACTGAAGTTTTTCTCTAAGGGATCTTGTGCTTATACTATAGTGAACACAGAAAAACTTGCTCACTGCCTTCAAGTTATAAGGTTGCAGGTATGTTGCAGGGTTTTATTTAAAAAAAAAAAAAGATAGAAGTCTGACAAGAAGTCTGTCCCTCTTTCCCACCTGGCATCAGTTGGCTGTCGCCAGATAACAGCTGTCCTCTCTGGATGAGGCACGTGCTTTCCGGCCTGCTGGAGAGCGCTCCTTCCCACCACCCAACCCCGCCAGAGCCCCATATGTGTGGCACCTGCTGGGCCCCAGAAAGGGTCTGCATTTATAGTCCTGCCCTGGCCAGTCTGTTGGCAGTGCCTGTGTACCCGAACCCTCTTGCCCTGTTTCTGCACAGGCTGTGCAGCCTTTAGCCTCTCCTGATTATCCTTTTTCATTTGGGGGTGAGCTCCCAGTCCTTCCTATGTTGTTTATTGCAACTCTACTGGCTAAAATAAGGGTGTGGACGTCCCACGGGAGAGCGATTCCCAGCTCTGACAGCTCATCCCCAACACAGACCTGCTGATGGCCAACAGCACAGTGTGCCCCCACTCCTCCAGCTGTCTCTGTGTCTCTCGTCCTGGCTCCATTAGTATTTATTCCTCCAAGTGAAGAGGAGAGATGAGCGCTCTCTCAAAGCAGACTTGGAGCTGCCTTGAAGGGAAAGGCGACAGCCCAGTCACAAGCCCAAGTCCCCTAAGAAGGAAGGAAAGGTAGATCTTAGAAGTCCTCATCACAAGAGGAAAAAAGTGACTATTAAGGTGGTGGACGGTGACTGTCCTTACTGTGGTGATCATATCACAGTGCGTACAAATACCGAATCATTATGTGCTACACCTAAAACTAATATGATGTCATATGTCGATTATACCTCAGTTTTAAAAAAGAAGGAAAGGAAACCAGAATAGAAAGTCCTTGAACATGGGACAGCTGATCTTTCCAGAGTGGTAAAAGGGCCCCTCACTGCTAAGAGTGAGCCCACTTCACATTTCTCCCTAGCTAGACTTAGAGCCGTAACAATGTCAGTACTGTCTAATATGTGGCTGGAACATTTAATCCCCCCAAATCTGAAATTACCTTTCAACTACTAGCTTGCCATTTTTTTGCAAAAACCCTTTCCTGAAAATAAAAGGCACGTGTCTTCCTGGTCTCTGAGAAGCAAGAGGAGAGCCAGCCCACGGGAGTGAAATGATTTACCTTCAGATAATAGAGGAGAGGAACCCCATCCCAGCCTCCAGCTGCCAGGAGCCTCTGTGTTTTGTTGTTGTCAAATGTCTGTCTTTGCCATCTCTCCCTTGACCAATCACATGTAACTGAATGCAGAAATAGTGTAAGGTCACCATGCTCTGGACTTTAGATCTTAAAAGCTGGGAAGTTTTTATAAAATAAAAACAAAACAGTATGTTTCCCCCTCCTTTACAGTGATGTTTTACCTACGTAGAAACCAGAGGCTCTTTAATTTTTATTAATATCTCACCTCTCCCCCAATAACCTTACAATAAGTCTGAATATGGACATTAAGATTAATTGAAGAATATGATGATGCCAACCTAAGACAGTGAGGCTAATCTACAGCCAGAAACACTTTCTGTCCCAGGCCAACATGTGTGCGTGTGTGCGTGCGCGCGCGCGCACACACACACACACACACACACATATACAGGACACACAGCAGCACTCTCCTGTTCTACATGTTCTGCATCTGGTGTTTTCTGTATTAAATTTCTCACAAATCTGGTTCCAATGAGCCAAAAAGTGTTTAAAAATGTTGCCTTAGAACTTATTATTTTCAGAGTTAAGAGTCCTTGATCTTACATATTTTAATTATATATCATTTAGCATTCCAAAATATGATGTTCATTTTCAATACTTATTTTATCTTGATTGATTCTCAGTAGGGCAAAAAAAGTTATATTCTTAGTCTTCAGTGTGACGGTGGTTTTAATCCAGTAATAAGGGGCTCATGGTTAAGTTCTTAAATGGAGCCAGCAAACGCAGGAACGCAGCCCCTGATGCTGACAGCAGGAATCCTTTTATTTTTGTGGCCACATTGAAGATACAGCCGTGGATCCTGTTTTGTTATGTCTGTGCTCTCAGTGTCATTCAGGTGCCCTGGAGACTTGAGATGATAGGGAAGGTTGTGTCACTGCGGTCCTTTACACAGTTTTATTAGTCGTTGTTCCCAACAGTCTTCCCGTATTCACTTGCCACAGTCCCGCAGGGCCCCCCCGTCCTGTGGACCTGGTCTCCGTCCGGGCTGCTGCTGATCCCTCTGGGGCACCTGGCTTTGCTCTGTCCCTAGGGTAAGCCTAGGTTCAATGTTCTCAGCTGTGGGCCTCTGCACGGATCCTGTGGCTGCGGGGTTTCCTGGCCGTCCTGTGTTCACCAAGCCTTTCCGCAGCCCTCACTGCCCTCCAGACCCACAGCTGCCCCGGAGGGACTGCGAGACCGAGGCGGTCAGTGCTGTCTCTTGGATTTGTTCCTCTAGTGGCTTCTGCAAGGCCCAGAGGAGAACCCATTTTACTAGGAGGTGGAGCCTTACCTATAGCTCCACTCAAAATAATGACTGGAATTTAGCCACTTCAGATAAACTCCTACAACTTGTCTTCAAGTCTTAAAATCTGGGTTCAATGAAATTGCTTTTTGTTTGTTTTCAGAATTTCTTACAAAAAAGACAGTTCGAAAAAGAATTTGTATGCATCTGAAGTGTTAACGTCATTGTTCCCAACAGTCTTCCTGCATTGTGAATAACGCTGCAGTGAACACAGGTGTGCCGATATCTCTTCAAGATCCTGCTTTCAGTTCTTTTGGATATAGACTCAGAAGTAGGATTGCTGAGTTATGTGGCAGTTCTATTTGTAACTTATTGGGGAACCTCTGTAGTATTTTCCAGAATGGTGGCACCTTCTGGAAAGCACTCCCGCCAGTAGTGTACAGGATTCCAACTTTTCTGCATCCTTGCTAATGCTTGTTATTTTCTGTTCATTTGATAGTAGCCATCCTGATGGGTCGGATGTGATTATCTCATTGTGTTTTTCATTTCCATTTCCCTAATGATTAGTGATTTTGAGCATCTTTTCTTGCGTTTATTGGCCATTTGTATGTCTTCTTTGGAGAAAGGTCTGCTCAAGTTCTTTCCCCACCTTTTCTCTGGGTCATTTTGTTGGTGGTGGTGGTGGCGGTCGTGTCGGGTTGTTGAAGTTCCTTATATGTCCTGGATATTACCGCTAATCAAATATGTTGTTTCAGTCATCGTCTCCATTCTGTAAGCTGCCTTTACACTCTGTTCATTTTCTTCCTTTGACATGCTACAGTCCATTTTTAATTTTGTCACCTCAGTTTCTGGTGTCATCCAAGAAATCATTGCCAAATCCAGAATCCAAAAGTCCTGAAACTTTTCTGCTGTGTTTTCTTCCAGAGATCTAATAGTTTTAGGTCTTGTGTTTAAGTCTGTAATGCATTTCAAATTGATTTTTGTGTGGTGTAAGGCAAGGGTCCAAATTCATTCTTTTGCATGTGGATATCCAGTCATCAGTGTCTTTTTTTAAATCTGTAGAAACAAAAGCCTACCAGTTGCTGAAGCAGTCCACCCTGCAGAATAACACAAATCGCACTGAAGACAGATTCCAAAAGGCGGATGTTTCTGTGTTACAACTGTCAGGTAAGCAGGGCGTAGGTGGCGCTCAGAGCCAGTGTCCGGGGGCCTGGGCTGGGGGCCTGGGCTGTTCTGGCAAGGGCGGTCATCCTTTAAAGGACTCTGGGCGTTGCTGTGTGGCAAGCTGTCCCCAGGTCAGACTAAACCAGTACTTTTTCAGTTCTGAATGAATGACAGCTTTGAAGTCTTCCCTCCTAAATACGTGCTGGCTCCCCAGCGTGGCAACAGCCCAAAAAGACCCTCGGATTTTACCGGGGGTGTCGTGACAGTAACGTGTCACTAAGTACCGCTGCTTACATCCCAGATTCCTTCCCTTCCCTGCATCTCCCAGGTCGTTAATCCTCAATGGGAGCATCATGCTGGGCTACGGACAGTCTACCCCCAGAATGTTGGGGGACTTAGGGCTCTTTAAATAAGAATACTCTGAATCGCAGTAAAACTCAATTTTTTAAACTTGAATATAGTTCCTTCAACCTAGGATTTTTGTTGGAACTGTAATTTTGTTTGTTTTCATACATTCTGTTATTGTATTTTTATTGTTCTTAATGGTTTTTCTCTTATTACACCTTTTTTTTTAGTTCCCTTTGCAAAAGTAAGTGTATTAAAGTATGCTTTAATGACATTCTTATTTTTACATAAACCACCATGTTGTAATTTCACCTACCAGAATAGTGATTTTTTTTTAAACCACATAATTCCTAGTCCATATGCAGATTTCCCAATCATCTCTTGAGACAAACCTTTTTTGAGGGGCATACTTATAGTGGTTCAGACTTCACTGTCTGTCTTTGGAGAGCTATTTTCTAGATAATATTAATGTTAGAATCAGTTGCTGCGAATTCAGTTATTTTGGTTGTTTTGAAGATTCGGTGAGTCACTGCAGGTTAGATGCCCAGCATAGCGCCTGTTAAAGAAAAGCCCTCGGAGAGCAGTGGTGGTGGTGGTCTCGTCTCCACAAGCACCACGTGCCCGAGTGGAGGTCTTCAGCACTTTGGAAAGATATGAGCCCTCAACTGGCCTTTTCATTACCTTCTTCACATTTAAGTCACAGAATTAGAGTCCAGAGAGATCTTAGAAAGTATTTCTCTCATCCCTCATTTTGCAAATGGGGCCCCAAGAGAGTGAGGCGGCTCTCAGGCCGGGACAGCCCATCAGCGGGCACACACGTTTGGAAGGCGACTCCACAGGATTCTGTGTGGAGGGTATATTTGTGCTACTTCATTGGGCAGCTTCAGAGGGTAAGCGGATTCACCATAAGTGATGGTCCCTTCGATGTATATCCAATGGCGTGGTGCTGTTTAGAGTAATAACTCATCTGTTTGTTGATTAGCCTATTCATAAGTGAAGTGATAGGTTGTATCGTCAGGCACCCCTACATTCAGTGTCCTCAGCCTGCCCTCAGAGTGCTGCTGTGTGCTTTGGAAGAGTCTAGATTGTCTAGCGGTGGTATCCCAGACGTGCTACTGTCGTAGTCAGGTGCTGCTTCTGGTATCCGCTTTACCTTTCGTTACACTTACTTTTTCACACTCACACCCACTGTGACCCCAGGGACTCCTCTGAACTCCGAAGAAAGCAGGAGGTGGGCTGGGAGGACACAGGGAAATGGAAGCCGTGCACCTGTCAGACCTCACACGTGTGTTACAGGTAGCAGGGGCATGTGCGCCCCAACTCGGGGGCCACCCCACATCTAACTGTGGAAGAAGTGCGGATTTCAGTTCCTTTTTGTGTCCGGTGTCTTAAGCTGTGTCTGTGGGCGTGTCACGAAGGCAAGCCACTTAAACCTTACGCTTTCACTTTCACATCTCGAAAAGACCTTGTCTTGTTAAGCATGTGAGGCACCCTGTTAGGAGCATGGAGGTTCTGTGAGGCGAGCAGGTTACAGATCAGAAGCTCAGGCAGTGCCTTTCCCAGCCATCCCCGTGACTCTCCATCTGTGACTCCAGGGGCCACCAGTCTGGAATCAGACCCAGGAGGTGGGGGTCAGGCCTGCCCTGGGGGACAGTCTGGTTCCCCCTCTGCAGGGACGAGCTGGATTGTGCGTCTTACCATCCGTGCTCTCAGGCTCCTTAAAGAGGTTCATTCTCCGCCACAGATGGGAAAAAGAAGATCTGGCAGAGGGGTAACTGTCGCCCTGGGGTGTCAGTGACTTCTGAGACTTAGTTCCTAGCACCCGTCATGTTGGTGACCTCTCACTGCCCCTGTGCACATGTTACAAGGTGGGTTATCAGTGCTTAGTGCCAGCGGAGAGGCCCACGCATGTATGCGTGTGTCTTGGTCATTTTAAATAGAGCTCTTGGAGGGATTTTTGCTTTTTGTGGCTTCTGTGTGTCCCAGGAGCACCCGTCACGCTGACACACACACTTCCTCCCGGTATTCTGCCAACATTTGCTCCCTTGCTTCCGTGGCTCCGACGGCGTCTTCCCCGCAATGTTTGTTCCACCAGAGTCCTGTGCGGCGGCGGCATTCACCGCGTGGCTCCCCTGGGCAGCGGCTGCACTCACTCTCGCATTTGTGCTCATCTCAGGTCTGAACCTTGGCAGCGGGACGTTCAAGACAAAGACAACTGACAAAATCACTTCGGAGGCTAGTTCTTCATCCAGCGAAGGAAGTCCTTTGTCAAGGTAAAGTCATGAAAGCCTTTCTAAGCAGCAGCGACAAGATGAGAAATGTCATTCCATAATGAATGAAACTCTGGCTGCATGTTATTTTGTTGTGACTCGAGGGAAGGTTTAGGGTTTTGTTGCTCTGAAATCACAGTTGAAACTTCAGTCTACCTTTGAAAATATTTGCACCAGAGCCAAGCATTGTTTTGCAGCTGTTGTTTCGTTGGTTTAAGACTCAATTGACACCTCAGTGAACCACAAATTAGCGTCTACAGCTGCTCGCAGTAGGGCTGCTTAGAGACCACACAATGGAGGGTGTCCAAAAAGGGCAGAGAGAAAACATGGGGCCTTAAAAGAAATAAAGTGGCCTGTTTCTTCTTCCTGAGGCGGCTGACATAATATCCTGGCAATCGCGGGGCATTTGTTTTCGTATTCCCCTTTTCCACCAAGCCTTTGGGCAGGGTTACCCTTTCCTTTCCTGCAACTTCCCTGCTTATTGTCCATAAAGAACAAAATTTATACTTTCACATCTGTGGAAACTGTAGCCCTTCGCGTAAGTTTTCCAGGCAACGATAAGTGAGTTGGTGACTTGTGTGCTGTGGGGCAGGAGGGATTTATCAGTGGGAATGGAAGCAGTTGAGGAGATCCTATCATTTTGGCTTCAGGCTGCGTGTTGCTTAAAACTGCACAAATTTCCTTTTGTGATAACAATTCTCATTAAAGCGATGTCCTGTAGATGATTGCATTACTTTTGAATTAACTTCTTACCCTAATGAAATTTTAAAGCAGAAACGTTATATTTCTATTGTCACAGATAGTGTTCTATAAGATAAAGTGATTTGATCCAGAAATCTAGTATTTTTAAAATGAAAAATAAAATCCTGCTTTCACTTTTATTTCAAAAACCATTGTAAAATTTTTAGGTCTCAGAATATCTTAAAATGACACTGATTTTCTAAAATTAGATCGTTGCATTTAGAAAACTTGACAAGTTCAGTTTTAGAAAATCACTCACATACTTCTCAGAAATTAGCGTCTGTAATACCTGGGTTTTCATCTTTGCTCTTAAAAGCAGTAAGAGGAAATGGGTCACGGGACAGGAAGAGGGCTCAAGTGTTACATTTTTGGGGATTATACTGTAAATTCAGTTCTGGGTCTTCTAAAGGGAATTTAAAGGTAGTCAGTTCTACAGGTAGTTTCTGGGCTTCCTATTAATTTGGCTCAATAACATATTCTGTAGTTGTTAAGGATTATTAGAAGTCCCCTTTCCATTATACCTTAAGGGCACAAAAAAGCTCAATTCTTCTTTAACTTGGCTATGTAGGTAGGTATACACACGTGAGGCAGTTTTAAAATACAATTAAAAAGAAAGCAGCTGGGCCTCAAAAACATTTCCTCAGTCTTGTGTATTTCACTAAAGTAAATTCACACTTTCTTCCCCCTTCATTCCAAAACAAGAACCTATTGTTCCTGCATGAAATTAATTTCCTAAATAAATTACAAATCATCTCATCACCCCTTTTAAGAAGGAGGAGAAAAAGGTCTTCAAGGAACCTTTGGTTCTAGACCCTTGATAATAATGCGGTGATGAAAAGGCCGGGGCACTGGGTGTGTGAGCTCTGCGTGCTGTTAGTCGTGGTGTGGTCCCCGCGCTGGTTTTGGTGGCGGCACTACAGCGCCCTGGGCTCTGGAGAGCTCCAGGTTTGCAGTTTGTGCCTGGATTCACTGAAATTTCTTAGAGGCTTACATTTAAGGATCCCACTTACTGCAGTCACTCCTCGTGCTTTATTGCTTTTACAAGTGGTCTCGAAACCCAGTACTTGAGAATAAACATAACAGTGCAGTGCTGCTGTAGCACTTTTAAAAATTCTTCTTTGCTCTATTTTGTCAGTGAGCTGATGAGCAACCTCAAAAAAAAAAAAAAAAAAAAAAAACCCTGCTGGACCTTAAAAAAAAAAAAAAAATGGCTTCCTCTGATGTCCTAGAGACAATAATTATGATGTGCTAGTTAAGCCCAAACTACAGCTGAGGGATTTTACTTTAAAGCAGCGGCTTGGGTGCAAAAATGCATTTATAGCTCTTTGTCTGCACCTCATTATGTGTGGGCCTGATTCATTAAGTAATTGGTTTGCAGTTGTTTACATGAGTATTAAGGCCTTCTTTTCAGCCGCCTTTGAGAGATACATTGTGCAAATGTTGCCTGTGATGAATGCAGAATGAGGGCCAGAGGGTCCGTCCTATTGGCTAAACAGTGCACTCTGTTGAAAAGCCAGAGAAAGGGATTGGGTGCTGCTTTGCATAGCAATGACTTTCTTAATAAGCGTTACAGATTAATACACACAAGCTATAAAAGATGCAAAGAGATACTCTTAGCACATTTATACATGCTCATTTCATTGTGATGGTGGTGGGATCCGGGTGCTTTCATATTCCGTTTTTCAGAGCAGCAGCCTCAGTGCCTGACCGTAATAGAATCCGATGTTTATTGTATTATAAATCACGGGCAAGTAGGCAGATCGGCAACAGTTTATTATTAAAGATTCTTTCAGTGTAAATCTTTTTCTACCATTGTATTTGCTTCAGCAAAATCATTTTGTGGTTGAGTGGGGATGAAAGGCATAATGTACGAAGGAGTGAGTCCTAATAGGAAGCCGCTCTCCGAGTAAAGACCACTTGTTCCCTTTTGTTCGGGGGTGCATGCCAGAGCTTCCTCTCCTCTGCAAACATTGTCTCGCTCTACCTTCCCCAGGAGGCGGTTTTCACGCTCCGGGATCCATTTATTCAACGGAGGGTATATTTTAACAGCCGGCCGTGTAACTTCAGTCTAGACGCTGGATCGAGATAACATTTTACTGGAAGAAAAGGATGTGTGCTTGCAACATAATTGCCTGGGGGAAAGGTAGCAGAAGTCACCCAGCCGTGGCACCCTGGCAGGGCCGCTGTGGGTGGCATTCTGTGCCCACCCTGCAGCCTCAGGCATGGCCAGTGGAGGGCGCCAGGCTGCAGCCGATGCTCTGGTGGGCACCGTGGGGCCTCTCTTCTTGCCTGCTCACTCTGTGCCCTTTTCCCTTGGGACGACACAAAGCTCACAAGGAATCGGTACCAGTGAAGTTTTAAAAATGCCGTTTTCCTGGAAGTCCTTTAGGTTTCTCCAATTAAAGCCCCCATTCTCCGTCTCTGGCTCTGCAGATTTCTTTAATCTGCATTCTCCTTAAATGCTCTTGAATAAGCAGCTGCCTAAATATCCTACAGGTTTCTCTCGCCTCACAAACCCACATACCTTATTTTTTCTGCACAGACAATGCAAGAACATTCACTTGCTTGCCGCGCTGAAGGGAAGGTGTTAATAAGTTGACCCCAGGCAGCTTTAAAAAAAAAGAAAAAAAAAAAGGCATCTGCTGCAGGGTCCCTGGCTAACCATCAGGGGGCGCTCGGACTTTGTCAAATTAAAACTGTGCTTTCTGTCTGCTCTTAAAATGACTTACAGAGCTTTGTTGGCATACTTGTGGGTTTTTTTCCTCTTTCTGAATTATTTTATGCCTTCTGTTTTTCAGAAGTATATCCCTTCTGAGAAAAATTCTAGCTGAAGATGCTGTGTGAGACGTTTTAATGCCGATTCTAAGTAGCAGTCAAATCATTAAAAGTTAGAATTCAGAGTCTATAGATCACATCTTCGTATTAACTATTTTCAGTCTTAGAGTAAGAGCCTAGAACCGGAAGGGCACGTCCCACTAGGGGCCCCTCCTCATTGTCCCCACCTGCCCCCGGCAGGACCCATCCTGAGAGTCTCACCGCCAGACTCCGCAGACGTGACCTCAAAATCACAATAACTTGTGTCGTTTTTTAACAGGCTATGGACACTTATCTCCTTTAAAACAATGATATTGATCATGAGGTTGAGAGTCAATCTGTTACTAATCTTGGGACATCCCCCAGGTCTGACTGTTTTCCAGAGTTCCTCCTCCCACAAGGCCAAGACTTGAGCGTGTGACACCGTAGCCTGACTCTTGTGCCTCAGGGGTACCTGTTGTCCCTGCCCGCACTCAAGTACCGTGTGTCCCAGTGCCTGCAGGGCCCCAGCCTGCTCCCCCATATCCCTATGCCCCCTGGACGGCCCACTCAGGTACCGTGTGTCCCACTGTGTGCGGGGCCCAGCCTGCTCCCCCATATCCCTATGCCCCCTGGACGGCCCACTCAGGTACCGTGTGTCCCAGTGCCTGCAGGGCCCAGCCTGCTCCCCCATATCCCTATGCCCCCTGGACGGCCCACTCAGGTACCGTGTGTCCCAGTGCCTGCAGGGCCCAGCCTGCTTCCCCATATCCCTATGCCCCCTGGACGGCCCACTCAGGTACCGTGTGTCCCACTGTGTGCAGGGCCCCAGCCTGCTCCCCCATATCCCTATGCCCACAGGACAGCCTCATGTCATGCCTTCATATAACCTGCTGGGTCGTGTGCCCCAGCTTCTAGTCTTGCTCTTTTGCTGGGATGTTTCTGCCCTACTCTTTCACCTGGCCGATGCCTACCAGACTGTCAAAGCTTAACTATTAACCTTCTAAAAGTTTCCAAAGCAGAGGATCTGGTCATACAAGATGCCCTCCTGTGGCACCATGACTAGTTCTAGCATCATCTGTAACGTAGGGGTGGTAGCCGTTTGCAGGTACCTTGCCCCCACTGTGAGTGCCTCACTGGGGCCTGGGGGCTTTTCTCAGCCACAGTGCTCAGTAACCATAGGACTTGCCGAGTGAGCGAACATCTGTATATGACTCCACCCATCACTCAGACATTTGTCTTAGATGTTCTCACCTGTGGGCAGCATCATTACACAGCCACGGGGATCATGTGTGCCACAGAGGTCCCCGCACAAGCGTGTGGCAGAGGAAAGACCATGTGCACGGGCACATTTCCCAAGGGAAACTCTGGCACACAACTTTGACTGCATGCTCTCTGCTCACACAGTCTGCATTTGGCTTCTTCCAGGAAGCACACGGGGTGTGCACATTTTGAGTGCCTTCCTGGGGTCCGTACCTGACTGCTATCCTGTCTGTCGGGGAAAGGATGTCTGGCTCCTGGCCCTGAACTTGACGAGGGCTTGTGGGCTCTGGGCACATGTTGGGGGCTTGGATGTTGCCCCCTAATTCTGCTGCCATCAGTTCTCAGCCCACTCTGCAGTTGCCTTTTTTGGCTGGTGTCACAGTTCTTATTTTGGTGTCTGTCTCCCCACTGAAGCACGAGAGGCCCAGGCAGAGGTGAAATGTGTCTTGCTTATTGCTGCAGCCCTAGCACAGGGCTGATGTGCAGTGCCACCTGTATGGCATTTATGAGAGGGTGAATGAGTGAGTGAGCAAACGAATGAACAACCCATTGCAGAGGAGATGTTTGGCCCAGCAGAGGCAGTTTCCTGGTCTCTTCCCCATCCCCAGGCCTCCCACCCATCAGGCTCCTCAAGGAGGAGACTTCATGCATCTCAGGCCTGTTTCCTTTCAGTCTGTCCCCAGACTTTCCCTTTCCTTGGCCACGGTGCCAGAGGACACGACTGCACATCAATAAACCAAGCACATGCCCTTGTTCACCCGAAAGCTGCAGCTGGATGGCAGGGCCGCTCCCCAAGGCCTGCTGGTCCCAGTTTGTTGAGCATGATGTCTCAGAGCTGACCAGGACACTGCAAGGAACACCTTACTACCCCCCATTTTGCAGACAGAAAACGGATGCTCAGAGAGGTAGGGAACTTGCCCAGGGCCACACAGGGAGCCGAGTTGAGCAGGGGGGCTGGGGCTGGGGTGGGTAGAGGCTGTCTGGGCCCAGAGCTGACAGTGTCTCCCATAAGCAGTCCATACTTCCCCTCCATCTGCTAGCTCTGTGTGTCTTGAGACACATCCTGCACTCAGCCTCCCTGGGCCCCACCACCCGGACAGTAAAAGCACTGGATTGATGATCCATAAATGCTCTGCTATAATTCAGTAGTAGATTTCCTAGAAACTCACAGGGTTTTTGCATCTCATTTTTGTCTCTATTTGTTGGTTCCACAAAGCAAAACTTCATGTTTACAGTAGGCCTTGTCGTCTGTGTTGATGTTGACTGTGTCGACTAAGTAGTTATTTCTAGCTACGTTAGCCTTTTGCTTGTATAAAAGGAGCAGCTGACACCCCCAATCTGAGCTATTTCTTTAACACCCTGTGTCACCATGACTGCATACATAGTGTCGGGTGCTGCTCTCAGGCTACGACCCGTTAAGACCCCGGCCAGCCTGACCTCAAGTTTAGCAAGGATGAGCACAGAAGTGACTTTGACTAGAGTTCTCCTGATCTGGCTTATCAGTGGATTTTCTACACAGTTAGTGAAATCCGTCACAAAGTAAGGCAGCTTGGTGGACAGGCAGAGGGAGGAAGGTTAACAGCTGAGCGTCCCCTTCCTGGGTACGTGGTGTTCACTGTACAGCTAAGGGGAGAAACTGCCAAACCTACTGGCACATTCTGCAGAATTTAAAAGTAAAATCTAAAGTCTAACCAGAGGAAAACGTCAAATCTGCTGTCTTGGATTCCAGGAGTTACCCATGAAAGACCATGCAGGGGAAAGGCAGGCCCTCTGATGGGCTGCAAGTACGGCCCGCGTCACCCGCGCGACAGGCTTGGTGCGCTGTGGCCCCCCGGCCGCGTCTGGGCCTGCCCCCCACCTGGTCTTGTGAGCCAGCAAGCTCGGAGTAGTTTTTACAGTTTTAAATGGTTGGGAGGAATCCAAAGAAGAAGAACGTTGCATGGCACCTGAAAGTCCTCTGAAACTCAGACTGTAGTGCCTGTCGGTGAGGTTGAATCGTAACCCAGCCCTGTCTGCCAGTTACACGTCGTGCCCACTGTTGTCATGCCACAGCGCAGAAGCGAGCCGTCGTCACTGAGGCCGGATGGCCCACAGCGCCCAAGCCATTCGCTCTCTGGCTCCTTACAGCAAACCTCTGCCAAGCTGGGCGTTATGAGATGGACATATTACTTGCATGCTCTCAGGGAAGATGAAGCAGTCCGGTTCCAAGCACATGTGATGGACTCTGGTGACCCTATCTCATGGCCTACACGGCTGACTCTTCCGTTTCTCCTGCTTTCCAAACGGAAAATGTTTTGTCTCTTATTTCCTATAGTAACTAGACAGATTGGCTATATCCAGTATCCCAGGGAGCATTCTCGCACCATGCCCGTGGGCCTCCTCTGAGCTGTACACATTAGGCAGGGCTCCGGAAGAAATGCTGACCCAAAGAATCGTGTATTCGTGATGCAGATCAACTTTGTGGTGTCACACACTTTCTGGCGTGCAGAGATGGTTTCCTGCAGGGGGAAATAATTGCCCCAAAGATGTGCGGATAGAGTAGGAAATACCTAGAAGCATTCTCTGCCTTTCTCAGTGGGTGAACTACACACATTTAGTTCTACAACATACTTCTTGCACATTTCTAGTAAGAAACTTGAACAACCTGATTCTGAAGTCCCATGAGCAGAAATCTGCAAATCAAATACGGTGTCAGCACATATTGGTCAGGTGTCTTTAAGCAGGGCCTGCTCTGAGTGACGGTCCTCTTTCATCCCATACACGACCCCTGAGCACCCACTGAGTGCAAAGCACCGGGTTATCCAGGTGAGACGAAACAGGTAGGGTCTCTGCCCTCATGGAGTTCATACTCCGGAGGGGGAGTGATCTCGCATGCGTCAGTTACACACATGCATGTGAAATGGCAGCTTGGATGAGGACTCAGTGGCAGCAGGGTCAGAGGGAGTCCTGGGGAGGTTGTAGCAGAAGGACCCAACCAAGTCTGGGGATCTGCCTTGGGGTGCTGTTCAGGATTTAGGACTTTTGCCAAAAAAAACATGGGAAGGCATCAAGGGGCTTTAGCAAGGAAGTGCAGTGATGAGGTTTGTGTTTTGAGAAGTTCGCTCTTGCTCCCGAGTGGAAAATGGACTGTAGGGGACGTGATGTTTGTGGCAGCACCTGCTAAGGCCGTTACAGAGTCCAGGCAAGACGCTGGTGTAGTCGGCAGGGCAGTGCAGAGGGAAGAGCAGGGCCTTCCTGCAGGCCTGGGCGGTCTATTGGCAGGACGTCGAGGCTGATCGGGCACAGGAGGGCACAGGAGTGGGAAGGCTTGGGGAGGGAGCAGAGGGTTCAGGTGCTCCTGGCTGAGACAGGAGGGGCCCGGCCCAGTAGGAGAGGGGAACTACACTGGGGAGATCGTGAATTTGGTCATGGATGGGCATGTTGACCACAAGGCATTTTGGAATCATCCAAGGAGAGCCCGTCACCGCCCTGTGCTCCAGGTTCTCCCAGCCCTTGGCCTCTTGCCCTCTTCCCCTGCAGCTCTCATTACTTTGACTACAGCTGGAAAATTAGCCTCTGTACCCCACCAGCATTGTCACAATCTGCCTCTGCCCCGCCTCTGGACCAGTGTCCTCATGAAATGGGAAGTCAGTAAACAGTAGACGACACCCAACCCAGTAGTTGCATTTAGAGTGTGTGTGTGTGTGTGTGTGTGCGCGCGCGTCTGTGTGTGTGTTAGGGGTGGGGAGGGGACTAGTACCTCATGTCGGACAGACCCGTGTGGGTGATGGCCCCCTCCCTCCAGCCTCCGTGTCACACAGACCCATGTGGGTGACGGCCCCTCCCTCCAGCCTCCGTGTCACACAGACCATGTGGGTGACGGCCACCTCCCTCCAGCCTCTGTGTCACACAGACCCGTGTGGGTGACGGCCCCCTTCCTCCAGCCTCCGTGTCACACAGACCCGTGTGGGTGACAACCACCTTCCCTCCAGCCTCCATGGCTTCTGATGGTCCCCAGGCCCTCCCCATGGCCACAGGTCCAGCCCCTCCGTGTGGGGACCGCTGCGGGCGGCCGGGCAGTCACGGCGACCGTGAACCAGGCACCAGGCTTGGAGGAATCATTGACAGATACTGCGCCTGGAAAAGTGATACCTGAGAGGAGCTTGTCTTGGAGAGAAACAAACCAACCAAACCCATAAATCACGGGAGGCCCGGCAAACAGCGGGTTTTTAAGCCATAGGTTAGCCCCAGGGAGGGCGATGGTAGGTTCACAGTGTTTCCTGTGTGGAGAGGACCGGGTCCTAGCTATGAGTGGGGACCGTGCACATTGGGGACTGTCTTTTCTTCATTCTGCTCATCTAAAAGTCTGGATGGAATCTGTTTTAATGACATAGTCTATAAATCTGAATGCCAGCGAATACCTTGGCAGGAGCGTGTTTCTAAGTATTAGACGCCATAGACACTAGCGTTTTGTGCATGGGATACCCGCCTACAGATCGGTGTCCAGAATACTTGTGTTCTCCCCACCGCGCCTTAGAATATTTATTAAGCATGCTGAGAGCTTATTCTGAACTCACTTGTTAAGCTGTAAACGACTGCCATCACTGACTTAACTTCCTCGCCAGCTTGTCCTTGCATTCCATCCTGATTCTCTCCAGCAAGTGTTTTACTTCTAGCTTGTCTCAGAGTGCCAGAGCTTTGCCTGTGTGTGTCTGAGAGGGCTGTTGTCGGGAGCTCGGTGCTCTGCCTCAAGGCGCAGTGCTCCTTGTTCAGCACTGCGAGAGGCGCCCCCGGGGGCCGTCTGACCCCGCCTCTGCCGAGCCAGCAGGGGACACACTCCGGGGCCCTGTGATGCCATCACATAGGGACCCACCCACCACAGCGTCAGCAAATGCCTCTGGTCTCAGTGGTCCTAACATCTTGCTCTTAAGACTTCGGGAGTATGGGATCCCGGAGGTCCTGGGATCGAGTCCCATGTCAGGCTCCCGGCTCAGTGGGGAGCCTGCTTCTCCTTCTCCCTGTGCCACTAACCCTGCTCATGCTCTGTATTTCTCTCTGTATCTCTTTGTCTCAAATGAATAAATAAAGTCTAGAACGAACAAACTTGAGAGCACACGTAAAATGCCTGGCCTTTCAGCACATTGCGTGTGCTTTGCTGATGTCTCATTGCAGAAATAGCAGTCTGATAGGACTAGTTTTTCAGGACTTAGGCTCTTTCTTTATTTTTCAGGCATGAAAATGAAAAGAAAGTAACTACCAATTTAGAGTCCAAAGGTAAGAGAATCCATTCTGTGTCTTAACCAAGAGCTGTTGGGGATCTTTTGTTTGTTTTCCGCACCTTCACGTAAGGGCTGGGAAGGCGCCTGTGATCACGGGGGGCCTCGCAGCTCTCCCCCGGGGAGTGCAGTCTCTGGGGGGCTCGGAGGGTCTGCTCGAGGCACTGTTCCTCAGTGACAGGGCTGAGCCCTGGCAACACCGGGGTGCCACCAGGCCACCGTGGCTTAGAGTTCTAATCCACAAGTATGAATTTGCAGAGTACCCTGGCCTCCGCATCCAGCTGATCGCCCGCACTGGTATGTTCTACCTGTGAAATTTTTTTGCCTCTATCCCCAACCTCACAGCTAATGCCCCGCAAGTGCCCAGTGCTCATGACATGACAAGGCTCCTAACTGGGCTCCTCACATCCAGCCCCTCCCCAGGTCCTGACTGCCCTCCACCTGGCCACCAGCATCTAAGACGTCATTGAACCTTCTTACTTTCCTAGTTAAAAATTGCTAATGCCCCCCAGTAGGTGCAGCATGTCTCTAACTTTATCCCTTGGTGGTCTGGCCCTTCCCGACTTTCCAGCTTCGTTCTCTCCGAGGTCTTGTCCTCTTCAGGTCAAGTCACAACAGCTTTTTCTGAATACAGGCGTGCCTCGGAGGTATTGCAGATTGGGTTTCAGACCACTGCAATAAAGCCAAATAAAAGTTTTGGTCTCCCAGTGCCGATAAAAATTGTATTTATAGCATTCCGTAGTCTCTTCAGTGTACGACAGCTTTCTGTCTTTTAAAAAATGTTAATTAGCATTAATTAACTTAAAATACTTTAAAAATAAACACTTTATTGCTAAAACATGCTAATCATCACCTGGGCTTTCAGCAAGTCGTAATCACTGATCACAGATCACTGTGTGAAGTATAATAACGGAAAAGTCTGAAATAATGAGGGGATTACCAAAATGGGACACAGACACGAGGTGAACAAATGCTGTTGGAAAAATGGCACCAATAGCCTTGGCTGATGTAGGGTTGGCGCAGACCTTCAGTTTGTAAAAAACACAGTCTCTGGGAAGCGCAGGAAAATGAGGCGTGCCTGGGCACGACACTTGCACCTCTGTGCCTTTGTGCATGCTGTCCCTTCTCTAGCACCGTGCTCCTGTTCAGCTTGGACCCCCAGCTCACAGGGAGACTCCCACCTTGCAGGCCAGCGCCGTGGCATGTCCCCTGTGGAGCTAGGGCGTGCTGTCCTTATGCGGCTTAGACCCCTTCCCAGCGGGCCGTGACCGAGAGCATGGGTGTGGGTCCGACAAGCTGCGTGGGTAGCTTGAGCGCCCACTCATGCCGTGCCTGGGGCCAGTCTCAGCCTGTTTGCTCAGGAGGCGGAGGCATTCCCAGCTTGGTACAAGGATGAAATGGGGCTGGGGGTAAGAAGGCATCACAAAAGGGCAGCGAGTACCACGCACCTATCGGTGGTCGCGGAGATGGTCAGTGTAGCCGACTGTGTCCGCCCACGTCCTGTCCAGCGGGCACCTGTGGCCTTCGCTGATGGCAGGCCGTTGCACATCTGCCTGAGGGCTCCGTGTGGCCACGGGAGCAGGCCTGGCCCCCGCAGGGCCGCCCAGAGTACCAGGGCCTGAGTGCCCTGCTTTAGAATGCCCTTCAAGCAGTGAGAAGTGGGGGTTGGTCAGTAAGTGACCCCAACCCCTTACTCTTTTTTTTTAAAGATTGTATTTATTTGACAGTGAGAAACACAGCTAGAGAGGGAACACAAGCAGGGGGGGTGAGAGAGGGAGAAGCAGGTTTCCCACCAAGCAGGGAGCCTGATGTGGGGCTCGATCCCAGGACTCCAGGATCATGACCTGAGCCGAAGGCAGATGCTTAACAACTGAGCCCCCCAGGTGCCCCCAGCTCCAAACCTTGTTGGGACAGTTTGAAGAGAGTTCTGAGTTTCTCCGAGGGTGCCCTACAGGACTGAGCCCTGCCCGCCCCCTGCGCCCTGCCCGCCCCCTGTGCCCTGCCCACCCCCTCATGAACACACCACCTGTTGGCTCCCTCTCTTCCTGCGTCACTCTTCCAGCCTCTCCTGTCATTCCCAGGACCACCTCCCAAGTAAGCCGTGTACCCCCGCAGCCCACTCTCCGCACACACCACCCTGCTCTGCTTCCCCCGCACCTTCCCTCCTCCTCTCTGCTCTTGTGGAAACTCGAGGGGACCAGAGTGCAGGAGCGGCTGAGCTGAGGCTTCCCCCTGATGAAAACCCAGCTAACCCTGCTTCCGTGGTAATCCTGCCCTTAAGGCCCCATCCTGCAGCAAAGAGTAGGGAAATATTCTGCAGTGTTTTCCGTAGAACATGCTTAAATGTGCAAATGCGTGTGGTACCGACACGCATTCCCAGATGCATCTGTCAGGCCCGTCCCTCCGTGTCCCTGATAGGCCTGGTGCAGGCCAGCGGTCCGATTAACCTGTTGGCCGATGGAGTCCAGCTGTTCAGACGGACAGATGTTGAATAGCCGCCTGGTTCTCTCTTGCAGCCTTCTGGGGCGAGTCTGATGACAGTGACTCAGAAATTGAAGCTGCTTTACGTCCTAGAAACCACAACACATCCGCCGATGATTTTGATGACTTTTATGACTAATAAGCAGTAACAACTGTTGGAAATAAAGTCATTAAACAAAGTAAACCCCGTGTTTGTATGTGATATCCTAAATAAACATGTCTTTTTAAGCTTTCTAATTGTTTGATGGGAAAACTTGGGACCACATCGCTACTGGAGCAAAATTTCGTGGCATAAATATAGACTAGCATACTCATTTGAAGTGCCTTCAAAAAGCAAAATGATGACTACAATGCCTATGAAATCCAAGTTGGTTTCTCTGTAGAAATTGACAGGCTGATCCAAAAATTCATATGGAAATCCAAGGGAGCTGGAATAGCTAAAACAGTTTTGAAAAAGCACACCAGAGATGAAGTACTCACATTTCCCAATTTGGAAACTTACTCGAAAACTGTACATTGAGACAGTGTGGGACTGGCCTAGACATACAGATCAATGAAATATCGATTCGTATATAATCTAGCATTGATAATTCAGAAACAAATCCTCGCATGTATAGTCACTTAATCCTGGCAAGGGCGCCGGGCCCTTCAGGGGAGAGAATGGTATTTTCCACACAGGGCACTGGGACAGCTGGGTAGCTACCTGCAGCAGAACGACGTTCACACTGTATACAAGATCCACTCAGGGTGCATCAAGGACCTAAGTAAACTTAAGGGCTAAACTATAAAACTTTTAGAAGAAAACATAGGTGTAAATCTTTGTGACTGTGCGTTGGACAATGGTTTCTTTGTTAGGACACCAAAAGCCCTTAACAGAGAAAAGCAGATATATTGGACTTCACCAAAATCAAAACATCTTTGCTGCAAAGGACACTATCAGGAAAGCAAAAAGAATGGGAGAAATATTTGCAAACCATATACCTAAGAAGACACTTGTATCCAGAGTATATAAAGAATTGTTATAACTCAATAACAAAAAGAAAACTAACCCCATTTAAAAGTTAGCAAGGGATCTGAATCAACATTGTTCCAAGAAGATATGCAAATGACCAACAAGCACATGAAAGGATGCTTGATTAACATCCTTGGTCATCAGGGGAATACAAGCCAGAATCACGGGGTACCCCCATCCCCATGTGATGGCTAGAGTCACAGAGGTCAGACAGGTGTTGGTGAGCATATGGAGGAAACCCCGTCACACGCTGCTGGTGCGTATGGGAGGCAGTGCAACAACTTTGGAAAGCACTGGCAATTCCACAAAAGGACCGAAAGGTGGGAAGCAGTGGCCCCAGCCCCTGTGAAGCCCAGTGGGATCTCAGGACAGCTGGCACAGCATCTGGAAATTCTCTCTGTGTGTTTGTGTGGATCCCACCTGCAAAATAATAGATGAAATTAGTAAGAGTTTTCTCCCCTCTGACCCAGGAAGTGATTCCTCCCTCTCCCTCCTCCTGTAACGTGGGCTGGACCTGGTGACTCACCACCCTACCTACGGCCAACACCACCGTAACCAAGTGACGGAGATTTAATACTGCCACTGACAGGTCACAGCTTGTCACGCTGCCACTGTGCCGCTGTGAGGACATTCACCTGTGTCGTGTCCTCTCCAAAAACTCATAAACAGAGTCTAATCATGAAAAAAAAAATCAGAAAAACTCCAATTGAGGAACATTCAGTGAAATATCTGGCCTGTTCTCAAGACTGTCAAGGTCACAAAATAAAAGAAGGTTTCAGAAACCAGAGGAGACATGATGACTAAATACAATGTGGGACCCTAGGTTCCATCCTCAACCCCCCCCAAAAAGCGGGGAGGGCATTAGTGGAAATTTTAGGGAAATCCAAAAGAAGTTTGGAGTGTAGTTGACAGTAATGTCCTACTGTGGGTTTCTTAGTTTCTACAAATGAACCCTGGTAACATAAGATCAGGGGGATGTAACATTAGGGACCAAGTAATCCAAGAACTCTCTGTATCATTTGTATTACCTTTGCAACCTTTCTAAACTAAAATGATTCCACACCCAAACTCCATAGACAAGTGGGTGATAGCCTTACACACTGTCTCCATGTGTATAAATGTTTGTTTTTTAAATCATCTTAAACATTTCTATTTTTAGTTCTAAATCTTTTCAGAAAATAAAACAGTGCTTCAGCCGGGACACTAACTAGGATATCTGCCCCCAGTGCTAACAGAAGGCACAGAGTCCGACCTCCACACGCCTTTTACTAGAGATCACATGTCCCGTACTGACGGTGGTCCAGAACAAAGCCTCGGTCGATGCTAGTCGCCACTTTGCTCTCACTGAATCTTACTTCTGAATACTAGTACACTAGGCCTGGGCCCCAACGCCTTTCACGGGTAAATTTCCAGCTGAATTTAATATTCTTTTTTAGTTTACTTTCAATTTATCTCAAGAGACCCCCATTTAAAATGAATAGGAGGCGGGCCTGGGTGGCTCAGTTGGTTAAGCGACTGCCTTCAGCTCAGGTCATGATCCCGGAGACCTGGGATCGAGTCCCACATCGGGCTCCCTGCTCGGCGGGAAGCCTGCTTCTCCCTCTCTCACTCCCCCTGCTTGTGTTCCCTCTCTACTGTGTTTCTCTCTGTCAAATAATAAATAAATAAATAAATAAATCTTTAAAAAATAAAATGAATAGGAATAATATAAAGTTTCCTTTATATATTTTAGGGAAAATAAGAATCAACTTTTTTTTTTTTAAAGATTTTATTTATTTGACAGAGAGAAACACAGCCAGAGAGGGAACACAAGCAGGGGGAGTGAGAGAGGGAGAAGCAGGCTTCCCGTCGAGCAGGGAGCCCGATGTGGGGCTCGATCCCGGGTCTCCAGGATCATGACCAGAGCCAAAAGCAGTTGCTTAACCAACTGAGCCACCCAGGTGCCCCAAACTTGAAAACTCTTAAAGAAAAACAATTGGCAAGTATCTTTATGACTTCAGAACAAGGAAGAATTTCTTAAACCATGCAGAAACTGCACGAACTCACAAAAGAAAATATTGAAAAATATTATCACATTGAAATGAAAATATTCTGTATAACCAAAACACTAACAATATGAAAAGACAAATCATGGGCTAGGAGATGCCATCTGTAGGAAATATGCCCATGAAAGATCTGTATACAGGATGTAGAGAGCACCTCATATCAATAAAAAAGAATACAACTCAACAGAAAATGAAATAAAGATCAGAACAAGCAATCCATAGAAAAAAAAATTCAAATGATCAGTAAACATAAAATTTACTTAGACTTACTAGCATAGGAAACAGCAAAAGAAAAATAGTGCAGTGAGATGCCATTTCATGCCTAGGAGACTGGCCAAGACTGGAAGGAAACCACTCTGAGCATGGGGAAGAATAGCAGAAAAGAGGGACTCTCATAAACTGTGAAGAACACACTTACCGTGTCAAGTAGGGTTGCAGATGGCTTATCATATCCTCTGACCCTATGATTCCCTCTCTAAATATTTAGAGCCACACTGTCCAATATAGGAATCACCAGCCATGTGTGACTCTTGAGCTCTTGAGAGTTTGGCTAGCTGAAACTGAGAAATTCATTTTGGATTAAGACTTTGTATAAAAGAAATAATATAACATATCTCATTAATTGTTTAAATACATTATGCTATGCTCACCACAGATGCAGCCGCCAGCTGTCACCATTGAACGTTATTATGACACCATTGACTATATTCCCTATGACTTACACTTCCCTAACTGGAAGGCTGTGCCTCCCATCCCCTTCACCTATTGTGCCCATCACTCTATATCCACCTGTGGCAACCACTAGTTCTCTCTATTTATGGGTCTGTTTCTGTTTGTGTGTTTTGTTTTTTAGATTCCACATGTATGTAAAATCATGATATTTTTCATTATTTTATTATTTCATTAACTTTTATCTCAGTTACAGGTTGAAATGGATTCATTGCATATGTTGAGTTAAAATATGTCATCAAAGTTAATTTCACCAGGAGTTCTTTGATTTTTTGGTTTTTTTTCTAATGTGGCTACGACAAAATGTAAAATCACTGCATGCCTTACATTTGTGTAATATCTCTGATATCTCTATGGGACAAGGCTGCTGTAGAGAAACTCTCGCCATTGTACAAAGAGACACAGGAACTTAATTGTAGAATTGTTTGAAATAGTAAAAATTTGTGAACATTAGTGCCCACCAACAGGAAAACAATAAGAAACACAATCCTGGGAAATTTATACAGTTGATAAAATACATGTAAGAGTGGAAAAACACAAAACAGTTCACTGTGTTGTTTACAGAAAGAGAGGGAAAGGTTTGTATATAGTGAATGTATAAAAACATGCATGGAAGGGGTTCGTGGCATCTCCAAGAAAGCAACTAACTCTGGGGAAGAAAGGAAGACACTATGGTGGGTGGTATACAGAGAACTTTAATGTATCAGTAACAGTTTATTTCTTTTTTTTTTTTTAAGATTTTATCTATTTGACAGAGAGAAACACAGCCAGAGAGGGAACACAAGCAGGGGGAGTGAGAGAGGGAGAAGCAGGCTTCCCGCTGAGCAGGGAGTCCGATGTGGGACTCGATCCTGGGACTCCAGGATCCTGACCTGAGCCCAAGGCAGTTGCCCAACCAACTGAGCCACCCAGTGCCCCATGATTGAAAGGTTTTAAACATAGGAAAAGGTTTCCATCTAGAGAGAGTATTTTGCACTCTCATCTTAAGCTCATCCAGACCATCAGCTAGTAAGAGTCAGGAAAAATATTTCATTGCTTCTGGTGCATTTTTTTTCACATTTGAACAGCTCTGCAATTGGCATGTGTCATGCTACCCAGTAAACAGTCGGGGCATTAGGCATCCTTGTCAGTGCTAATGCACCAACGTGCAGAATGCTAGTTGCCAGGCGCTTGGATGAAATCATGGGGACTCCAGGTGAGCACTCTTCAAATGCTACACTGTCACACACATCGTGGCACCGAGAGAGGAAACAGGGGAACTCCTTGACAGCAGCAACTTTGAATAAAAATGTGATTTAGGAGATGCACATTCTGTGCGTGAAGGAGTTTTAGGAAAGCATTGACATATTTAATTGGTTGATATTTGCCTTTTTATAGGTGCACAAGAGTGGAATGATTTTTTAAGGTTTTTTTAAATTTAAGGAAAACACATGACATAACATTTGCCGTCTTAACCATTTTTCAGGGTACAGTTCAGTGACACTGCGGACATTCACACTGCTGTGTAACCTTCACTGCCATCCATCTCCAGAACCCTTTTCATCCTGTACACCTGAAACTCTGTGCCCACTAGGCACCAATTCCCCAATCCCAGCCACTATAAGAAAACCCGATGTCCAAATCCCATACATGTGATGGGTAGGGCCTGCCTAAATCACAAGGAACTCCACCTTCAAGGGAATCTAAAATAACGTAATTCTTAGCTTTTCCGGCTCTGCAGTATAGCAGATAAACCACAAGGGACTGGAATGGTTACTGAGCACCATCCTACCGCAGCTACTATAAATCTCTACCAGTACTGGCCCTGGCATACAGTCGGGAAGGATCGTCCTGAACAGGGAAGCCAAATTCAGGGGCGAATTCTGTCGAGTTTGAACGACCAAAATCAACCTCAATGAAGTCTGTCCCCGGCACCAATCCCTGCAACCCCCAACAGAAGTCTATGCAGGGTTTTCCAATAACAGTGAGAAATCACACTTCTCCAAACATAAATCCTACCAAGGCCAGTCCTTCCTAAAAGCCTTGACATTTGCTTCCACTGGGATCTGGCTATCCTTGAACCTTTCGTCTCAGTGAATTGCTTTTCTAATTGCACTTCCTTTTTAAATGGTCACTTGCCGCTGTGTTCTCTCAGACTTCTCTCATTATCATGTGGTTTGCTGATTTAATTTTGTTATTGACTGACAAGACTTGTTTAGGGCCCAGTTCTCTATTGGTGACAGCTCGTGAGTTGCTGCCTACTTTTCTTCAAGAAAAAACCAGGAAATCAAACAACTATGAATCCTAACAGCTTTTACCCAGTTCTCAAGCTTTTGTCCACTTTCAATATTCCTGTCGCTACGGCTGTGTCATCGGCAGAGTGCTTTGGTGACAATCAGATTTCGACGTATCAAACTGGCAAAAACACATTAGAGAAGATTGCAATAATTCCAGCCCCAAATCCAAGCAGATAAGGATTATATTACTCAAGAACTTACCCCGAGTGACAGAAACTGAATTCATCCAGTGGAAATACTCATTAGCATTCAACCAGCCAAGATTTCAAGTCTAACTGTTTCTGGTAGCGGATCTGTATATTTATTTCAGAATCATCTGGAAATCTCTGGCTCCTTAAAGTAGCTCCCTTTAAATCTTTTTGAACGACATGGTGTCGTCATTTGCCTCACGGCACTGTTGTTTTCCATTTCCTCAGGCCAGGCCAGCCATTGACACAAAGACTAATATTTGATGACAGATGGCTCTCTGCGCTTCGGGTAAGGCCATATCTCACTTTTGGAAAGCAAGCGATAACCGAGTTCCTCTAGAGCCTTATTTATTACACTATTACTGTGCACAAACTCATTAGATGTAAAACATTGTGCCAGTCAACCTGATCCTGCTCCTCCCCAGCTGTCATGCTGGCAGCTCAAAGATGGCGACAGATGATCCTGATGGACCGTACGGTTGCCATCTCCTGCCTTCCCAAATGTAAAGCTGGATGCTTCTCAACCGAGGGAACGTGCTGGAGAAAAGAGCTAGGAAGTCAGCCTGCAGTATCCTGTGGTTTAATGACCACGGTATTTTACTAAATGATATTCATAGGACCCTGTTGGCCAGGTTCGAAGCACTTGTGAGCATACTTGTGGCAACCGTATGAAGTCAACTGAATCAAACTATGTCCTTCCCTCTGGTGCAACAAGAATGCTGTCAGTCTTGCACCCTGGTCCCAGTTCTTGCCAAGGACCAGTTCTTTTTCCCTTTCCAGATATGCCTGTTTCTAGTCTCAATGCTCATACATTTCTCCTAGGCATTTTTGTGTAATATAAGAAGTAACAATTTATCCTATTACTTGTTGAACAAGAGCATTCATTCTGGGGTACCCCAGCCACTGTGCCAGGTCAAATATATGGAGAGATGAATCAAGGAATTCCCTGACTCATAGGAAAGAAACAGGGCGTCTACATGCAAATTATTTAAGGTGACATTTTAGCTGCAGTGACAAATCAGCCCCAAATACAGTGGCCTGGAGAATATGGAAGTTTATTTCTCTCTCATTAACAGACTAGGATTTGCAGGTGGCTCTTCTCTTACATTCAGAAATCCAGGGCCCTTCTATTATTTCCTCTCCCATTCATAGGTCATTGTCCTCGTCTGCATGGTGAAACTGGGTTGCAGACCCAGGAGGAGGTAGAGAATGGAAATCATAGGAAAGGAATTTTATTTTAAGGAATGACACGGGTATTTCTCACATTCCATCAGTGAATGCTTATTTAGCCATACCTAGCTATAAAATAGGGAAACAATCTCCAGCTGGACACGTTCCGAGGAAGAAGAGGAAAATGGATTTTGGTGGAAAACTGGCAGCCTTTCCACCCAATACTATGTGCTAAATATTGTGAGTATATCAGAGAGGCCAAATCATGAAATTGTTAAACACCCAGGTTCAGGAGTCAGACAAGCTTGTATTTGAATCCCAGTACACAAGACAATATCATTCACTTAATAGATACCCAGTAAGTATTAGATAAAATTATTACTTGCTATTCTACGGATATACAGTCAAAAGATTAGATAGACTGCCTTGAGTGGGTACTATCAGGCTTAGATAAGGAGGCAAATTTTGGCTGAGTCTCAAAAGACTAATAGAAATTGAACAAGTGGGAGCTCAGTCATTCTGGGCACACACATGCCAAAGGAATTACGTGACCAGGTAATTTTTTTATGTAAGCAATTAAAATTTTCTCATACCAAGGGAATCTCATATTAGGCTCCTGGCTCTCACATTCTGACTCTATAGTGACACTGAACCTCAGATCCCTTTGGGAGGATGTGGGAGAAGAGAAATTATCATGAGTCTCAGGGAACAGGTGTCATGTTGGCTCTGAAGACAGACAGCAGAAAAACCAGAGTTATAATCCAATGAGAAACTCATCCTCCATGTTTGGAAGACAAGAATCCAAACCAGAGAAGAAAGGATTCTGGGAAGATGGCAGAATAGGAAGCACCAGGAATCTGTCCCTGACCTAGGCAGTGACTGCACTGGCAAATCTGGCTGATATAACTATTTTGGAACCCTGGAGTCTGTTTCAAGGCCTACAACTTCCAGAGGAAGATTTTAATGCCAGTTGCAGTTACGTCTGTTTCCCAACATGGTAGCCCCCCCCCCACGCTGGCCTCCCCACTCTCAGCTATATTGCATACACCTTCAGTCAACTTTTGGGAACCAGGGTGGGCAATAAAGACCCTGTCCTCCAAAAATTGAGGATCTGGTGTCCTGAGTGCTGATTGCTGTTTCTGACCTTGGAGATGCAGAAACACAGGCAGGCAGCCATGTCGCTCTTCTCCCAGTGTTGCAGGCCCTTCCCCCTCCAGTTGAAGCAACTTCCAGGGAAATTCAAGGGCCAGTACCCCCTTTTCCCTCATTTTTATCCCCTTCATTTTTCTTCTTTCTCTTTCCCCCTTTTAGAGAACCAGGTATTTAAAGTTCAAAAGACAAAAAGAGTTCTGGAGATGGATGGTGGTATTTCAAAAGGAGCAACATATATGAAAGCACTAAAAAAGTCACCGTGTCTGGCCAGGGAAAGGAAGAGGTTTTAAAAAAGACCTGAGAAGACCTTAAGTTTATGCTTCAGGCTGATTCCCTGCATGGATACAACCTACAACAATCAACACACAAAAACAAAAATAAGCAACCCTGAGGAAGAGGGAGAATCTGATTTCCAGAGTTACTACATTATTAGACTCAAATGTCCAGTTTTTAACAAAAAATAAGAAGGCATACAGGGAAGTATGGCCCGTTCAAAGGAAAAAAGAAAGCAAAAGAAACCATCACCAAGAAAGACCAGATGACAGACTTGCTAGGCAAAGACTTGAAGACAACTGTTTTAAAAGATTCTCAAAGAACAAAAGGAAGACAGGGAGATAGTCAAGAAAGTAATGTATAAGCAAAATGGAAATACCAATAAAGAGACAGAAAAATCTAAAAAGAAAATAAAAAGAAATTCTGAAACCACAAAGTACAATAACTGAAGTGAAACATTCACTAGAGTGACTCAAAGGTATATCAGAGTAGTCAAAAGAAAAAAAATCCGTGAACTTGAAGAGAGGACAATTGAAATGATCAAATTTGAAGAACAGAAATTAAAAATACTGAAGAAAAGTGAATGGAGCCTAAAGGGCATGTGGGACACCATAAAATAGACCAACATATGCATTATGGGAGTCCCATAAAGAGAAAAGACATTATTATTTTTTAAGATTTTATTTATTTGACAGAGAGAAACACAACCAGAGAGGGAACACAAGCAGGGGGAATGAGAGAGGGAGAAGCAGGCTTCCTGCCGAGCAGGGAGCCCGATGCGGGACTCGATCCCGGGTCTCCGGGATCATGACCTGAGCCGAAGGCAGTCGCTTAACCAACTGAGCCACCCAGGCGCCCCGAGAAAAGACATTATTAAAAGAAATAAAATAAATAACAGTTTGTGAAAGACATGAATATGAACATCTAAGAAGCTCAACAAAGTCCAAGTAGGATGAATTCAAAGAAACATTATTATACATACATTATAATCAAGCTGTTCATGGACAAAGACAAAGAGGGAATCTTAAGAGCAGCAAGAGAGGAGTAATGCATCACCTACAAGGGATGCTCAATAATATTATTAGCAGATTTCCCATCAGATACTTTAGAGCCCAGAAGGGAGTGGACTGTGATATTAAAAGTGCTGAAAGAAAAAAACACTGTCAACTAAGAAACTATATCTGGCAAAACAGTCCCTCAACAGTGAGAGAGAAATTAAGACACTCCCAATAAACAAAAGCTAAGAAAGTTTGTTACCACTAGTCCTGCCCTGCAAGAATGCTAAAAGGAATGCTGCAGGTTGAAATGGAAGGACACTAGACAGTAACTCGAAGCTGTATGAAGAAATAAAGATCTCAGTAAAGAAAAACGTGTGAACAATTATAAAGCCTAGTATTATTTTAATTTTGCTTTATATAAAGCCCCAATTTTTGTCTTCTACATGATTAAAGAGACTAATATATTTTCTAAAACTATTAGTTTAGAAGCTACTATTATAATTTTGATTTATAATTCCACATTTTGTTTTCAACATAATTTAAAAACTTGATGCATTAAAAAACAATTACTATTGGGGCACCTGGGTGGCTCAGTTGTTAAGCGTCTGCCTTCAGCTCAGGTCGTGATCCCGGAGTCCCAGGATGGAGCCGCACATCAGGTTCCCTGCTCAGCAGGAAGCCTGCTTCTCCCTCTCTCACTCCCCTTGCTTGTGTTCTGTCTCTCGCTGTGTTTCTCTCTGTCAAATAAATAAAATCAAAAAAAAATTACTATTTTATGGATTCGGACATACAATGTATAAAGATGTGATTTTGTGATACCAATAACTGAAAGTTGGTGAGGGGTTTTGTATGCTACTGGGGTTATTCTGGCATAAATTCCAATTGGAACATTATCAGGTTAAGATGTGAAATGTAATCTCCATGGTGACCACAAAGAAAATAGCTATAGAATATACACAACAGGTAATGAAAAGAATTAAATTTCATTGCAAGAAATCAAGTAAACAAAAAAGAAGACAGTACTGTAGGAAATAAGATACAGGGGCGCCTGGGTGGCTCAGTTGGCTGGGCGACTGCCTTCGGCTCAGGTCATGATCCCAGAGACCTGGGATCAAGCCCCGCGTCCAGCTCCCTGCTCGGCGGGAAGCCTGCTTCTCTCTCTTTCACTCCTCCTGCTTGTGTTCCCTCTCTGGCTGTGTTTCTCTCTGTCAAATAATAAATAAAATCTTTAAAAAAAAAAAAAGGAAATAAGATACAAAAAAGCCACAGGCATGTAAAATACATCAAAATGACATTAGTAAATCCCTCATTATCAGTAATTACTTTAAATGTAAGTGGACTAAACCCTCCAATCAAAAGACAGAGATCAGCAGAATGGATTTAAAAAAGAAAGCATGATCCACCTCTACACCATCTACAAAAAACTCACTTCAAATCTAGAGACACAACAGGTTGCAAGTGAAAGTGTGGAAAAATATATCCCATGCAAATAGTAACCTAAAGAGAGCAGTGCAGCTATGGCTCTCAATAAGCTAATCACACACACACACACACACACACACACACACACACACACACACTTGCGATCACACATCCACACAAATACTGTATGATTCCACTTACATAATGTACTTAGGTCACAGATAGAAAGTGGAGTGCTGTTTGCTGGGGGGTTGAGAGAGGAGGGGAATGGGAATTGTTGTTTGATGAATATAGACTTTCAGTTTTCTAAGACAAAAAGAGTTCTGGAGATGGATGGTGGTGATGGTTACACAACAGTGTGAATGCACTTAATACCACTGAAATATTCCATGAAAAGTGGTGGCTTAGTCAGTTAAGCGTCTGCCTTCAGCTCAAGTCATGATCCCAGGGTCCTGGGACTGAATCCCACACGAAGCTGCTTGCTCAGCAGGAAGTTTGCTTCTCTCTCTGCCTGCTGTTCTCCCTGCTTCTAGTCTCTTTCTCTCTCTGACAAATAAATAAAATCTTTTTAAAAAATGGTTAAGATGGTAAATTTTATGTTATGTGTATTTTACCAGTTTTTTAAGTGCTATTAAATTTTAAGAAATTTACTTTCATCCAAATTGGATTTTTATGATCCTTATGTCCTAAATGATACTCTGGTAAAAAGTGTGCTGAGTGAAATAAGCCAAGTAGAGAAAGTCAAGTATCACATGGTTTCACTTACTTGCGGTGCATAAGGGGTAATATAGAGGACACTAGGAGAAGGAAAGAGAATGGGAAGCGGGGTAAATTGGGGAGGGAAACAAAACATAAGAGACTTTGGACACAGAAACAAACTGAGGGTCTTGGATGGAGGGGTTGGGGGGATGTAGCCTGGTGGTGGGTACTGGGGGCACCTATTGCATGGAGCACTGGGTGTGGGGAGTGGGCAATGAATCTTGGAACACTGGAAAAATAAAATAATATATATTAAATAGATAGACAGATAGATAGATAGATAGATAGATAGATAGATAGATAGATAGATAGATAGATAAGAAAAAGAAAAATAGAAAAGTGTGCACCGTGGTCAGTTAGGTCCGGGAAACATTCTATATTATATCCCAATCCACATGATCTTCAGTTCTCAGAGAGGAGCTGCAATATGGAGACCTTTGTTTTCCCTGTTCTCATGGAATAGTTTGGTGACTACTGTTCAAGAGTGATCAAGGAACCAAGATTTTTTGAAGCACCATCACCTCTCATGTGCCCTGTTCCGGCAGTTACTGGCCTACAGGAACGTTCACTGGCCATAGTTCCTGATCCCTCTCTGTGGCAAACTATTCATTTAGTGGCCCCTACAAAGAGTCTCTCCCTCTGGTCTTCGAATCTCGCCTGGCCATATGTCTTGAAGCAGAACTGACACAGTGCCAGCTCTAGGCCTAATACTTAGAAATGTCTGGAAGCTCCCATGTTCACACTTCGGGAGCAACCAGCTGCTACGTAAGAAATCTAACTCTTCTGAAGTCACCGTGCTGTGAACCAGCCCACACCAGCCAGATGAGAGGATCTGAGGAGCAGAACCAAGGAACCAGGCAACCGCAAGCCATTCCATTCAGCTCTCAAGCCTTTGAGCACAGGAGGTGATGCTGTGTGAAGCAGAGATTAGGAGCCTTCCCTGAGTGAAGATTGGAGGCAAACAAGCAATTGTTGTGTTAAGCCTCCATGTTTCAGTCTGGTTTATTTACGTAGCAAGAGATGTGCAAAACAGTGTGTTTTCCATCTGACTGAGTGGGGTCTTGAGCAGACCAATGGGGAGTTTTGATACCTTCCTCCTCCCTTTCATCTTTAGTACCCCTTTTCACTGATGTTCTATATTGTCCAGCCTGCAACTCTGAGGAATAAGGACATCTCCTACCTAATCACAGTATTACTGTCATATTTAAGACAATTAACATCTCATTCAACATACAGTCCACATTTGAATTTTGCTTCCGGCGCCCAAATAAATTCTTATAGCAAGTTTTTTTTAAGCTGCAGAGGCTACATGGCACTGTATTTGGATCTTATAGACATGATGAATTCTTGAAATTACTGAAGAAAAAGATCACAAATAGAAATCCCAGTGTGATTATTATCCGGGCAGCTCTTTGCTTCTCTCAGAATGGGGAGCAGCACCTATTCTACCTTGGTCACAGGTCCTAAGTTATTTTTTTACATTATTTTATTTTTTCAGTATTCCAAGATTCAGTGTTTACGCCCTACACCCAGTGTTCCATGCAATACATGCCCTCAGTACCCACCACCAGGCTTGCCCATCCCTCCACCCAAGTTTGTTTCTCAGGGTCCAAGGTCTCTCATGTTTTATCTCCCTCCCTGATTTACCCCAGTTCACATTCCCTTTCCTTCTCCCACTGTCCTCCATGTTACCCCTTATGCTCCACAAGTAAATGAAACCATGTGATATTTGACTTTCTCTGCTTGGCTTATTTCACTCAGCGTAATCTCTTCCAATCCAGTCCATGTTGCTACAAAAGTTGGATATTCATCCTTTCTGATGGAGGCATAGTATTCCATTGTATATATGTATCACATCTTCTTTATCCATTCAACTGTTGAAGGGCACCTTGGCTCTTTCCACAGTTTGGCGATTGTGGCCATTGCTGCAATGAACATTGGGGTACATATGGCCCTTCTTTTCACTACATCTGTATCTTTGCACTACTAAAGTAGTGCAATTACAGGGTCATATGGTAGCCCTATTTTTAATTTTTTGAGGTATCTCCAACACTTTTCCAAAGTGGCTGCACCTAAGTTTTAATAGGAGCTATCATTTGTGGTGAATGTTATTCTAAATTAGTCCTTTCTAGGTTATCAAGTACTTTTGCATATAATATTTTCATTTATAGTCATACGTAAATTCCGAGTGTCCTTGGTATTTGATGTATTGGCTTCTTCATGGGTCTTATCCATGTTCTTATTTTATTTCTTGGTGGATCATTTCTTTCTCTTCATAGTAATTCCAAGCTGTACATTTCCCTCATGGGAACCCCTAACTGCTTCATGTTTATTTCAGGATACTTTTTTTGAGTAGAGACAAATCCTCCAGACACAGGGAGGAGTCCAGAATACAAGAATCTATTAACCCTAGTCACGACACTAAACAGAGTATCTCTTGCATGAAGAACCAGATGCACACCCCTATAATTCTTTTTGGTTTACACATTATCTAGCCCAAAGCCAAATAAATCCACAAGCTTCTTATTGATACTGCATGAAAGGATCCCGAAGGTTCCTGGCAAGCTTCTACTGCCTTTACGTTATGTGAGGGAGTCATTATTTTATTCCAATAGATGCCAGAATGTGTATAAGGACTTTGGAAGGTTTATTCGTGATCTCAGTTCTCTACAGTGGAGTCCCTTTCTTGTGAGTCCTCTACCTGCAGGAAAAGGGACTGTGACCTTTGGTTTGGACCGTTCTCCTCCTCCACCTTCCACCCCAGGAAACCATCAGAAAACAGAAGGCTACAGGAACTCCACAGACTATCCGTAGGACAGTGGAAATCAGATGTAAATGTTTACCTCTTTCTTCCTAAGGAAACAGCTCAGCAAGACCCGAGGAAGGGCTTTAGAGAAAGAAAAGAAGGCAAAGGACAGATTGCAGGCTCCATTATCTGTGTGGTCTCAGGGGAAGAACCACTGATTAAAACGGAAGGTCAACATCATCCCTGTTGGGCAAACTTGAGATCCTTGAAGAGCCTCTCAGCCCAGTAGGACTCTCAAGCCCGGCTTTGAGTGGGCAGAAAGAGACACGGTGATTCCCTCTCCGAGGCCAGTCTTGGCTTGAACTCATCTTTAAATACAGAGCGTTTGGATCTTTGTGCTGCCTGTGCTGCCCTGGTCAGGAAAGCATTTGTCATAGCTCCTAGTTTTGTAATTTCCTGGAGAAGCCTAAGATTTAAGTCACCCTGAGCCTCTGTTTGCAAAAAGTGGGAAATGATGTTGGCCCACACAAGTCCAGAATAGCTCACGAGGTCCCGTTTACACAGCTCATTTACATGGCTTTTCAAGACCGTTCCTGGCCCCTCCCTGGTAACCCTGCTTCCATTTGCCAAGCACAGAAGTCCCTTTTTCTAGGACAGCAGAAAGCTTAATCCTGAAATTGTAAGTAGATGTCAAATATTATTACAGTTTTAGTTTGGGATCATAATCCTATTCGCCCATCCTTGCGGTTATGAACAGAGACTCTAAGGTGGCCGCATTGTCGTTGAGGGAATGGAGTTGGGGGATGCTCCCTGGCCTGTGAATGGCAGAGCACAAGGTCAGGCAGAAGTACCCTCCACCTTCATCCCTAACCACCAGCCCTTGGTCCTTGGCTCCCAAGGTTTTCCACATAAAACTATTCTGCTAGGCTTCCCATAGCTACTCCCTTGGATCCCCCACATTCTTATTTGTCAGGTGAGACTCAACAAGGAGAAAACCAACATCCCAAGAAGACTCCTCTGAAACAGAATCAGGTGTAGGCTGGGGAGCCAACAGAGACAGCAAACACAAATTATTTTTGGTCTCATTGGTGTTAAATTGATTAAACAAGGAGACCACACACTGACGTGGCTTTAATGCCTTTGTAGCCCACGAAAGCAAATCAAAACCTAAGTCGGTAAATCTCTCAAAGTTTAGAAAACCTAAACTGAAAACCTAAGGACAACCAATCACAGCCAACTAGACTTTTCCAAATAAGACAACTGCTCAAGCTGCAATCAAATAACTTCCCTGCTTTGCTTCCGCCTTCTTCTCTATGCAAGTCCTTCCCTCCCTCCTGTACATGGAGTGCTCCTAACCACTTATTGTTTGGTGCTCCCTGATTCAAATCCATTTTGATCACATTAACATAATTTTCTAAAAAGATTTTAAGTAATCTGTACACCCATTAAGGGACTTGAGCTTAGCACACAGAGATCAAGAGTTGCATGCTCACTCACTGAGCCAAGCAGGCCCCCCACAGATTAACATAATTTTTATGTGAACTGTGGATTTTCTGTGAGCATAGAAAACTCTCTACTTGGAGCTTTTCCTGCAGGTTTGTTTACCAGAACACCTGGATGTGGACAGAGCTGGAGCTGCTTGACCCTGTCCCCTAAGCGCACGATGCTTCCCCTTCCTGCGGCCTGCCTGCGTCCCCTAGGAGACTGGCTGGCTTGTTAGGCAGCGCAGCTCTGACCTCCCACCCTGCTCCTTACAACATTGACTCCCAAACGTGAGTGGCCTCAGGATCGCGGAATCCACCGGAAGGAGTGTTAAAACCAGGACTTCTGAGCCTCACCCGCATAGGTTCAGGTCCCGAGGTCTGGGAGTGGGCTAAAAGCACGCTTTTCCTTCCTTCCTCCCTCCTTCGTTCCCTCCCTCCCTTCTTTCCTTCTCTCCTTCCATCTTTCTCTTCTTTTCTTTTCTTTAAGATTTTATTACTACACACACACACACACACACAGCACACAAAAGCAGAGGGAGGGGCAGAAGGAGAGGGAGAAGCAGACTCCCTGCTGAATGTGAAGCCCTGAGATCATGACCTGAATCAAAGACAGACTTTTTTTTTAATTAATTTTTATTTTTTCCATAACCCAGCCACCCTACCCTTCCCCCCACTCCCCAGCAACCTTCAGTTTGTTTCCTGAGATTAAGAGTCTCTAATGGTTTTTTTCTCCCTCCCTGGTCCCATCTTGTTTCATTTCTTCCCCTCCCTAGCCACCCAGATCAAAAGCAGACTCTTAATGGGCTGAGCCACCCAGGTACCTGAAAATATGCATTTCTTACAAGTTTCCAGGAATGGCTGTTACTGCTGGTCTGGAGGCAGCACTTTAAGAACCATTTCCTAAAATCTCTGTGGCATCAATGACCTTCTCTCCCCTTGTTTTCTTTGCTCTTCCTCACATTTTGGACAGATCATGTCTCCAAACTATGCGACATAGTAGAAAATCCCCCTTTTTCCTGAGTCCATTAGAGAAGTATTTTCTGAAACGATCCCTGGAGGAAGGTGGAAAGAAGGGAGCTAAGTCACAGGCTAAAGGCCACCTTCCACCTACAGTGGCATGCAGGGCCAAGCTCGGTGCTGGTCCCGATTAAAGGGAATCACAGGTGAACAGAAGCACAGAAATTTCAGGAGTCACGGAGAACTTAAACCTCACCGGCCAGTTCAACCGCCTTTGGAACCCATCTTATGAACATTCATCTTTCAAATTCCATTTTCAAATTGGTTGTTTTTACCCTCAGAAAGCATTTTCTTTTTTTTTTTTATTTTCTTTTTTTTATTGTTACTTAAATTTTTTCCAGTGTTCCAAGTTTCATTCCCCATGCCCCACACCCAGTGCTCCATGCAATAGGTGCCCCCGTACCCACCACCAGGCTCTCCCATCCTTCCACCCCCTCCCTCCAAGTCCCTCAGTTTGTTTCTGTGTCCAAAGTCTCTCTTGTTTTGTTTCTCTCCCTGAATTATCCGACTTCCCATTTCCTTTCCTTCTCCCACTGTCCTCCAGGTTACCCCTCATGCACCACAAGTAAGTGAAACCATGCGATACTTGACTTTCTCTACTTGGCTTATTTCACTCAGCATAATCTCTTCCAGTCCAGTCCATGTTGCTACAAAAGTTGGATATTCATCTTCAGAAAGCATTTTCCATACAAACTCTGCATAATGCGTTCAGATGAGCCTATAGAAACTTACTCATTCCATTATGTGGCCAAAAATACTCACCTTATCTGAAAAAAAGGTAAGAAATCATTTACACTTCGTTCTAAATTTTATGGACATTTAAACATATAGAGTACATCAAAAGTCTCTTTTTAATAAGTATTTTTGTTATAATGTGTTATACTGCAAATAATTAAGGCACAAAATAAAATTAAATGAGATAAAATTTATGTTACATGGCACGTCAGTGCTGAAGGAAAGGACACTTGCACTTCTATTGTGACTAGCTGGGGTGCTTCATGGATGTCCCAATGGAGCATTTGGGACAATCTCAAGAGCTTCAGACATAGACAATTCTGGCTCTTTATTAGACCTAGTTTCACTTCTGAACTTATAAGCTTCTAGGGCACTTTGAAGAAATAGCTGATTCGAGTGCTGGGTCATGGAAAGTTCAAGAAGACCTGGGAACAACCTCTTGTGCCAGAAAGAAAGGACTGACTCTAAAAACCATGGAAATATATCAAAAGGATGAAGGAACTATCTTGAAGAGGCTCTCATTGACTAAATTTGAGGTTCTCATGAACTAAATTTGAGGTTCTCATTGACTAAATTCAACCATCAAAATAATTAGACAGTAATAGATTATAATCCTTAAATAAAATAAGAATCTATCATCCCATGGTTATATACAAACTGCATATATGTATGTGTATGGATGTAAGTGTACATATGCATATTTAAAATTTAGAAAGAGAAATGAGGAATGGGATATCTACTCTCAAAATGTTCATTCTCAATTACTAATTAATCACAAAGAGAATTTAGATATTAGAATGTTAATAAGTAATGTAAACTTCATATAGAAAGTATATATACACACATACATTATTGGTATATTATGTATATGTATCTAGTGTATGCCTATATATAGTACCATATATAGAATATATAAATAGATATATAGTACTATATATAGAATGCCATTAGGTGGCATTCTACTATAAAAAAGAGATTTCCCTTCTCTCCCATTTATTTCTCCATAGAATGACAACTAATAAATGTAGAAGAAATGAGGCAGTTAGAAATATTACCATTTTGCAGTCATCATATTAATAGTGATGCAAGAATCCAGCTACCCCATCCCTCCCCCCCACTCCCCAGCAACCCTAAGTGTGTTTCCTTCTTTTTTTTTTTTTTTGACATTTAGAAAGTTTTTTTAAAAAATTTTATCAACATACAATGTATTATTTGCTTCAGAGGTACAGGTCTGTGAATCATCAGACTTACACAATACACAGGACTCACCATAGGACACACCCTCATCAATGTCCACCAGGCACTCCATCCCTCCCACCCCCCTCCAGAAACTCTCAGTTTGCTTCCTGAGATTAAGAGTCTCTTATGGTTTGTCTCCCTCCCGATCTCATCTCGTTTCATTTTCTTCCCTCCCTTCCCCCCACACTATGGTGAGTGCTGTGAATTGTGTAAGACTGATGATTCACAGACCTGTATCTCTGAAGCAAAAATACATTATATGTTAATAAAATTTTAAGAAAATGTAAAAAATAAATTCGGGGCTCCTGGGTGGCTCAGTTGGTTAAGCAACTGCCTTCGGCTCAGGTCATGATCTCGGAGACCCAGGATCGAGTCCCACATCAGGCTCCCTGCTCGGCGGGAAGCCTGCTTCTCCCTCTCTCACTCCCCCTGCTTGTGTTCCCTCTCTGGCTCTGTTTCTCTCTGTCAAATAAATAAAATCTTTAAAACAAATTTTTTAAAATGAATTCAAGATACTAAATTTACCACCAAACAAAAAAAAGAAAGAGAGAAAAAATAGTGAAGAAAGAATCATCAATGGATGCTAAAACTAGTGTATGAACATTTGATTAGGAATGGGATATCTACTCTCAAAATGTTCATTCTCAATTACTAATTAATCACAAAGAGAAAAATAGTAACTTTATAGTGGAGAAACTTGAGATCACCAACAATGGGACACATCAAACTCGGATGCACTGAGAAGAAAGCAATGTCATTTCTGGGCTGTTCCTTCCAAAACATGTAATCCAAAACTAATCATGAGGAAATATCAGAGAAGCCCACAATAAGGCGTATCCTGTGGAATGATTACCCTGTATTTCCCAAAAATGTTAAGGTCGAGAAAGACAAGGAATTAGGAACAGTCCCAGACTGAAGGAGGCTAAGGAGTTGCACCAACCAAGTGTGAATGTGTGATCCAGAATTATGTCCCAGTCTGCAAAAATCTGCCATGGCGGACATTATTAGGACAGAGGGCAAGGTTTGAACGATGAATGTTTAGTTAATAATAATATTGAATTCAAACCAAGTGCCCGTCAACAAATGAGTAGATAAGATGATGTGTATGCAGACATACAATGGGACAATTCTTGGTCATAAGAGAATGAAATCTTGCCATTTGTGACAACAGGGATGGACCTAGAGCGTATTATGCTAAGTGAAATACGTCAGACAGAAAAAGACAAATACCATGCAATTTCACTTATATGTACAATCTAAAAAACAAAACAGAAGTTTAAAGAACCAAAAAACAGATTCTTAAATACAAAGAACAAACTGGTATTGCCAGAGAGGAGGTAGGTGGGTGAGTGAGTGAAACAGGTAAAGGGGATTAGGAGGCACAAATTTCCAGTTACAGTCAAGGGTATGAAAACCACAGCATTAGGGATAAAGTCACGAACATTGTAAAAATACTATGTGGTGACAGATGGTGATTATACTTATGGGGAACACTGAGTAATGTATACAATTGTCAGATCTCTATGCTGCACATCTGAAACCAATATAATATTGCATGTCAACCATACTTCCATAATAAAAAATAAATAAAAGTACCATGTCAATAGCTTTCCTGATTCTGATCATTATCTAAGTGAATTTCTTTGTTTTTATTTGTCTAAAGATTTTATTTATTTATTTGTCAGAGAAAGAGAGTACAAGCAGAGAGAGCAGCAGGCAGAGGGAGAAGCAGGCTCCCCAGTGAGGAAAGAGCCCAGTGCAGGACTCAGTCCCAGGATCCTGGGATCAAGACCTGAGCCAAAGGCAGACGCTTAATCAACAGAGCCACCCCGGCGTCCCACATATTTCTTTGTTTTTAGAAAAAGCACTTGGATATCAAGGGGTAAATGAACATAATATCTGTAAGTTATATTCAAAGGGTTCAGAAAAAAGTGCATGACAGAGATAGAGAGAGAGGGGGAGAGAGAGAGAGAGAAAGAGAGAGAGAGAAAGAATACTAAAACATATGTGGCAAAATATGGACCAGTCATGAATCTGAACATAGAGTAAATGTGATGGTTCGTACTATTCTTGAAGCTTTTCTGAGAGTCTGAGATTATTTCAAAATGAAACAAGTTTTTAAAAACCTTAAGTTTTCTTCTTTCCTGATACTGTGCACCACTAACCCTTATTTGTGCTCAGAAGTCAATATCAGGATCATCCCCTCATTCCCAAATGGGATAAACGTTATAAGGGTTTTATTTAGATGGCAAAGCAATTTTTTTTGCCTCCCCCTGGGGCATTGTTTGTACTCCTTCTCTCTTGAATCTCTCTAGCTTTGAGTGCACGCTCCTTCTAGTCTCTCAGGATTTCTTTCTCTTGGTCCCAATGAGGGTCTTGGGCCTGGAGTAGGAAGGAAGTGTTAACGCATGGAGGGTTAGCGTTCAGACCTCATATTCTGTTTATGCTGTCCAGAGGCACCCCCTGGTCCAGCCTCTGGGCACTCCAAGGTCCAATCCACTGGTCAATTAACATTAATCAAGACCCTTAGAGTCTAGAGGTTGAGGAAGCCAAAGAGGGAAATGGGGAGGCCTGGACTCTCAGTATTAGTAGAAAAGTGAGCAGCCTTCATCTGAAGGAAGGCTCTGGCTTTACTTCTGTTCTCAGAAGATCAGTGGCACAAAGAAGGGACAGAGATGGGGTGTGTCACACTTGGGCAGCCGCATCTGTCCAGCTGGCTTACCTACCAACCTTGCCAGCTTGCCACCAGCCAAGTAGCTGAGCAGGAGTAGAAGCAGGTGGAGAAGGAAGGGGGAGTAGTAGTGGCAATTGGACCCATTGTGGCGATCAGCTCGCATCCAAGTTAGACTGATCCTGGCCACACAGCTATTAACCATGGAAACTGTTTTCTCTTTGGATCAAGCCAACTGGACCCCATGGAGACGCTCCAACCTCTTAGAGGACCTCTTGGCCATCCATCTTAGCCCACTATGCCAATTCTGGGTCTCCAAAGAACAATGGTTCCAGAGGTCCTTCATGCCTTCTCTGCCCCTACCACCATGTGCACAGTCCCTGGGAAGTATTTATACACAATGAGGGGAAGAGTTTGGAACCTGCTCAGGAGCTCTTGCTGTACAATTTCACATCCTCTTTAATGAACAAGTTGTATTTGTTATTTTTCACTTTGGGTAATCTCTTTTCTTGTTTTAATTGTTATTCTAACTCTGCCCTATTTACCATATTTAAAAAATCTAAAATCTACTACATGTAGATGTATAAACACAGAAGAAAATAAGCACGGCAGCCTTTGCTTCCCAAGCAAGCAGTAGAAATTTTAGCTTCATTTGTTTTTAGTTTCCCTATGAAATTTTTAATTATCCAAGCAACACACGAATAGATTCTTACTCTATAATATTCAAACCATAAATAGGTAAGTATCCTTAGAGATGTTTTGCTGTGCATTTACAAATAACCCCTTACATTTAGGAGTTTTAAGTTTCTTGTTTCTGGTTACAAAAGTGTTACAGTTGACAAAATATCGCTGCCTGTAATTCTACCTTGGTCTTTTTAAATTGCTATAGTATTCCTTTATGTCAATATACCATTTTTAGCTAATCATTTCTCCCTTCTTCTTTTTACTCTTTAGAGTGCTGCCTTGAAATGTTCTGTACCTACCACTTCAGCTCTCATGGAGGATTCAGACCAAAAATGATCATCTGAGGCTCAGCTTCCCCTCCTCCTTGTTGTTCCAACCGCACTCAGTGAGAACCTACAAAAGGCAATTGCTAATCAATAAAAAGGACAGGTGCTGAGAAACCTTCTCTGAAATTGTTCTTGTCTAAAATAAGAAATTCTGCCTCTTGAACCATTAAGAACCTGACATGTGCCTTGCTCTGAGGATGAGCACAGGGCGTCACTTTGACAAAGACTAGCAGCCTCCACGTCTACCCTACACAACACTACCATTCGCCTCAACTTTGTAGTTTCCAAGTAATAGAATCTTGGGCCCTCTTCTCAGTCCAGGCTAAACTCATTCATACACAACTTGGCTTTGCTTTGAGCCATCAACACTGCTCTATTCAGATTTTGCCTAAATGCCACTTTCCCCCAAACCTCCACTATCCCTGCCTCTTCCTTTGTTGGGGAGGGGCTCCCTCAGGGCAGCATGCTATCCAATGGAATTTTGTAGAACTTTGGATTTGTCCCTAATGGGCTGTAGAGTTAGACTCGATCACCAGCTGCAAATGTCTCAACACTCTCTCCTCATTCCCACCTGCTTCTGTGCCTGGGCCCTCAAGCACTCCTACTCTCTCCTCATTCCACCCTGCTTCAGTGCCTGGGCCCTCCAGCACTCCCACTCTCTCCTCATTCCCCCCTCCTTCTTTTCCTGGGTCCTCAAGCACTCCCACTCTCTCCTCATTCCACCCTGCTGGTGCCTGGGCCCTCAAGCACTCCCACTCTCTCCAGATTCCCCCTACTTCTGTGCCTGGGCCCTCCAGTACTCCCACTCTCTCCTCATTCCCCCCTGCTTCTGTGGCTGGGCCTCCAGCACCCCCACTCTTGCCTTTGGCTGCCCTGTCTCTAGCTTCCAGATCCAGGAGGCACAACTCCAATTGTAGTTTATTTGGAAGATAAGGAAGGAGAAAGACCCCTGGAGGTTTTACCGACTTCTTGTAAACTTAGCAACGCCATGGGAGTGTGGAGTATTTATTTGTTGCGGGGCTAAATATGCCCAGGGCCCTTGGTTTCTGATGACACTGGTAGCCAAATATGCCTCTATCTTTCTATATTTTTTTTACATACACAATTTTAATATTTTATATATAGTCAAATCACTAGTGTTCCTTTTTTTTTTGAACTTCCATTATTCTATTTATTCTGATATTAAAAAGTTCTCTTCCCAGTTACCTATTGATATTAGCAAACCACTGCAAAACTTAATAGCTTGAAACAATACTTATTATTTCCCACATTTCTTTGAGTTGACTGGGTTCAGCCGGGTGCCTGCCTGAGATCACGTGGGTGTCCAGGACGGCCACCTCCCTCTGGGGGCACTGGGACTGTGGTGGCTGCACTTAAAACAAGGCTATTTTTCATTTGAAAGGAACACATTAAGAAAAAGCAAGAATACAGAATGAGTGAAAGAAAAAGAATGGGCAATTACATATCTGAGAGGTATCAAAAGAAAGCTAGTATAGCTGTATGAATGTTATACAAATTAGATTTTTATGACACAAAGCATTTCTTAAAATCAAGAATCACTTCATAAGGATGTACCACTGTAACAATCTAAACAATCTAAATCTGAATGCCCCTAATAACATAGCCTCAAAATATGTAAAGGAAAAAAATTGACAAAACTACAAAGAGAAATATATAAAATCACCCATTAGTGAGTAATTTTGACAAGCTATTTTCAGTAATGGATAGATCAAACAGACCAAAAGAATAATGAAAGATATAAAGGATTTGAACATTATTAGCAGACTTTATCTGACTTGTACAGAATACTGCACCCCTCTGCTGCAGAAGACACATTAATAAACATTAATTGCATCCTCAGCCACAGAGCAAGTTTCAATAAATACGAAATGATTGGTACAATAGCAGACTTCATAGCTGCATTCCCAGAGTGCATCAGCTGCATTGGGCATAGCTGTTCTTCCTTCTTGAAACATGTTCTTCTCTTGGCCTCTAGGACACCGTCCCTTGATTTCTTTCTCATTTTACTGACAGCTTCTTCTCAGTCTCCTTTGAGATTTTAGCTCATCTTTTTGACCTCTATTGAATATATTGAAGTTCCCTGGAGACTCAGTGCTCACAACTCTTCCCTTCCTTTTTAATACTAGCCAAAGTATTTGCATCCATATTTATGACTTTAAATAACATTTATATACTGCTGACTCCAAATTAATGTCTCCAGCCTGGATTCTTGCCCTGGGTTTCAGATTGACAGATCCACCTGCATACCCAACTTCTCCACTTGGAAGTCTAATCGGCATATCGCACTCGACATGTCCAAATCTGAGTTCTTGATTTCTCCCCAAACCTGCTCTTCTAGCATTCTTCCCATCTCAGTAAATGACCACTCCATTCTTCCCAGTGTTCAGGCTTAAATCCTTGGCATTTCCCATATCTTTTTTCTCTCTCACTCTACAATAGTCCTGTCATCTCTCTTCTTATGGCTTCCACTACTACTATCCTCAGTCATGCCATCGTTATTTCCCACCCAGACTAATACTCTCCTAACAGGCTATTTCCGTTATTTATTGCTATGTAACGAGCAATCCCCAGATTAATGGCTTAAGGCACCACCAGTTTGTTTATTCTTTCTCATGATTCTGTGGGTTGGCCAGACACTTCTACTGTTTCATGTGGTATCACCTGGAGTGTAGGATGGCTCTCGTGGCTGGAGCTCAGCAGGAGCTATTAGCCAGTGGCCTCTACAATGGCCTCAACTCCTCTACACGGACCTCAACTCTCCATGGAACTGCTTAGGTTGCCACACAACATGGGTTCTGAGAGGGAGCTGCACTAAAAGGGAAATGGAGAGTTCTTAAATCACAGCCTTGAAAGTCAGACAGAATTACTGCTGTGCATTCCTTTAGTCAAGGCACTCACAGGACCAGCCAGATTCAAGTAATGAGAAATAAACTCCACCTCTGGATGGGAAGGGTGGCAAAGACTCTGTGGTCATTTTTCACCCCCACCATTCCACCTGCTTCCATTTTTCCCATCCCATAACTTTCCACATAACTTCAAGACTTCTTTGAAAACATAAGTCAGATCATGTCACTCTTGTTCTAAAAATTCTCTAGTAGTTTATCCTCTTGTCCAGACTAACACTGAAATTCTTCCTCATGGTTGTCAGTTCTGCCTCATCTGATCCTCATTTCCTCTTCCAGCTCCCATCTCCTGCTCACCTCATTCAGACCACATGGGTCCCTGATATTACTCAAAATCCCATTATGTTCCTGTCTGGGGGTGCTTGCATTGGCTGTTCCCTCTGCCTACATCCCATGGATCTTTGCCTGGGTGACTTACTCCCTTACTTCCTGCAGGTGTCTAATCAAAACTCATTTCACCCCAAAACGAGAGGCCTTTCCTCTCTAGAATAAGCAAAACTAAACTATGACAGTAAAAGTTAGAGGGCGGTGTCTCTGAGTGGAGGGGGAATTGCCTGGAGGGCCACAAGAGAACATTCTGGGGGCATGAAAATGTTCTGTACTTCATTTTGGATGGTGATTCCCACGTGGATGTTGTTTCTGTTATCTATTGCTGTGTAACAAATTGACCTGACACTCAATTATGCAAAACAACTATTTATTAGCACTGAGAGTTTCTGTGGGATAGAAATTCGGACAGGGCACAGTAGGAACAATGTATTCTGTCATGTCTGGGATCTCAGCTAGAGAACTTGAAGACTGGGGGTTGGAATTATCTAAAGACTCATTCACTTTTTATTTGGCAGTTGATGTTGATGTTGACCAGGACCTCAGCTGGGGCTATTGGTCAGAACACCTACACTGGCCTCTCCAGGTGGTTGTTTGGCTTCCTCGCAGCACGGGGGCTGGGTTCAGAGAGAAAGAGAACGAGAGAGTGCCAGGTGGAAGGTGTACTGTGTTTTCTAACCTAGCCTCACAAGTCATGCTGTGTCCCTTCCAGCACATTCTATGCACTGGAATCAAGTCACAAAGGCCACAGAACTTTCAGACACATTTTAACACAATCACAGGCCTAAACAATCACCAAAACCCATTGACTGAACATTTAAGAACTGTTCATTCCATGGTATGTCAGTTATACTCCAATTTAAAAAATGGAAAAATGTAACCTCTTTGACATCAGCCACAGCAACTTCTTTCAAGACACGTCTCCAAAGGCAAAGGAGACAAAAGCGAAAATGAACTTCTGGGACCTCATCAAAATAAAAAGCTTCTGCACAGCAAAGGAAACAGTCAACAAAACAAAGAGGCAACCCACAGAATGGGAGAAGATATCTGCAAATGACACTACAGACAAAGGGCTGGTATCCAAGATCTATAAAGAACTACTCAAACTCAACACCCAAAAAGAAGATGAACACATCAAAAAATGGGCAAGAGACATGAAGAGGCACTTCTCCGTAGAAGATGTACAAACGGCTAACAGACACATGAAAAAATGTTCAGC
>PITA01001744.1:0-183350 GCA_004023965.1 Spilogale gracilis
AGCTTTTTATTTTGATGAAGTCCCAGAAGTTCATTTTCACTTTTGTCTCCTTTGCCTTTGGAGACGTGTCTTGAAAGAAGTTGCTGTGGCCGATGTCAAAGAGGTTACTGCCTATGTTCTCTTCCAGGATTTTGATGGATTCCTGCCTCACGTTGAGGTCTTTCATCCATTTCAAGTTTGCCTTTGTGTGTGGTGTAAGCGAATGGTCCCTGCCTTTATTCCTAACTCTTCCCTACAAGTTATACTCCAAACATAATTCTGATTACATTGTTATCCTACTTAAAATCTTCAGTGCTCTCCACTGTCTTCAAGAAAAAGAAAAACACTTACATGACTTATAAGACCTTATGGTTATGTCTGCTTGTAGCCTTACTTCATCAGCTTTCTCATCAAATAAGAAAGTATTCTAAATTATTTTTAAAAACTGATACCAGGGGCACCTGGGTGGCTCAGTGGGTTAAAGCCTCTGCCTTCAGCTCAGGTCATGATCTCAGGGTCCTGGGATCAAGTCCCACATCAGGCTCTCTGCTCAGCAGGGAGCCTGCTTCCTCTGCTCTCTCTGCCTGCCTCTCTGCCTACTTGTGATCTCTCTCTTCTCCATTTGTCAAATAAATAAATAAAATCTTAAAAAACAAAAACTGATACCAGGACTTTCTAAAAGAATGAACACCCCTGTCAATCTCTGCTACTTCTCCAAACTCCATTTTAAAAGACCATGAAAAAAAAATTGTAAGGCATAAATTCACAAAGACAAAGGGAGGAGAAGCAACACAATATTAGCAAGAATATATAATAATGATATTCTGCAGTACTAAAACCCAAGCTAGAAATACAGGGGTCCTAAGCAAACTGTTTGGTACCAAGAAACCAGAAAGTTTCAGGGTTCAAAAGATCAGATACTTCTGAAAATGGTCTCACAATGATTGCCTAGGGGCACCTGGGTGGCTTAGTCAGTTAAGTGTCTGCCTTTGACTCAGGTCATGATCCCAGGGTCCTGGGATTGAGTCTTGAGTTGGGCTTCCTGTTCAGCCAGGAGTCTGCTTCTCCCTCTCCTTTTGCCCTTCTCTCTCCCCCTGCTGGTGTTCTTTCTCTCTCTCTCTGAAATAAATTAAATCTTAAAAAAAAAGAAAAAAAAAAGAGTGATTGCCTAAAAAGTGTATTAGAAAAAGCCAGACCTGTAGATATTATCTCTTTTCTCGCACAATATGTGATATCCCCTTTCCTACTTCGTAGAAGAATGAGGCTTAATCTCTGGAAATGCTGAGCCAGAAGGAAAATTCTAAGCTGACATTAGAGAATGAAACAAAAAACAAATATATATTTCAATGATATTCTCTTCCTTCAGGAAGCAGCAAATTAGTGGGAAATAGGCCTTAGCCTTCAAGGAAGAGTTGGTGAATTCCTTATGGGATATGTGAATAGCCAAAGGGAAAAGTACAAATAATGACATGTGAGAATCCCTCAACACAGTAAATAATACACATCTTCCTGTAAGAAGCCCATCAGTTGACAAGATTGACCTATGCACAGTGAGTTTAAAGCAGCTTTTAATTTTTAATACATATGTATGAACAAACAAAAGTGGGAAGACAATAAGACATTTGAAAATCAATCAATATAATTTACCATATTAACAGAATAAAGGAGAAAAACCACACCTCAGGAAATGAAAAAGGAGCATTCATGAACAAATTCTCCGCAAACTACAGGCACAAAAAAATCCTATTCACCAAAAATATTATGGTGTTACTGAATGCTAATGATTCTCTGGAACAATGAGAATAAGAAAAGGAAATTCAGGGTGCCTGGGTGGCTCAATCATTAAGCTTCTGCCTTCAACTCAGGTGATGATCCCAGAGCTCTGGGATCAAGGCCTGCATGAGGCTTCCTGCTCCATGGGAAGCCTGCTTCTCCTTCTCTCACTCCCACTGTTTGTGTTCCCTGTCTGGCTGTGTTTCTCTCTGTCAAATAAATAAAATCTTTAAAAAAAATGTCCACTCCCATCACTTCTATTCAACAATAAACAAGATGCTAGTCATTGTAATGTATGTAAAAAAAAATACAAATTACATATAGACTGAAAAGAAAAAGTTAAAACAGTCCTTATTCACAGATGATGCTATTATGTACATAAAAAATTCTAGGACTCTACAAAAAGCTTTATGAACTAATTACTGAGTTTATTAAGGTCATACAACAAAAAATCAATATATAAAAAACAATGGCATATTTATACTAGTAATAAGTAATTGGAAAAAATATTAAATATTTTACAATAGGATCTGAAAGCATGAAATACTTAGGGATAATTTTTACAAAATAGATGCAATACCTATATATTAAAAGCTGTAAAACAGTGCCGGGAAAACAAAAAAGAAGATAAATGGAGCATGGCTATACCATGCTTATGGATTGGAATACTTAATATTGTCAAGATGTCAATTTTTTTAAGGATTTATTTATTTTTTTATTAGATATACATAGAGAGAGCACAGTATGCAGGGGGCAGGCAGAGGGAAAGGGAGAAACAGATTCCTCATGGAGCAGGGAGCCTGATGCAGGGCTCAATCTTAGGACCCTGGGGTCATGACCTGAGCTGAAGGCAGACATTTAACTGACTGAGACCCCCAGGTGTCCCAAGATGTCAATTCTTTTTATGTTGACATATAGATTCAATATAATGCCAATAAAAGTCCCAGCAGGCTATTTTTAAATAAGACTTGACAAGAAGATTTAAAAATTAATTTTGAAAAATCAGAGGACTTAAAATATCTAAAACAATTTTTTAAAAAGAGCAATATCAGAAAACTTACCTGTTTTACTCACCCTAAAGTTTCAGTAATTAAAAACAATATGGTACTGGTATAAGCATAGATATATACATCAATAGAACAAAATAGAAAATACAGAAGGAGCCTGAGTGGCTCAGTGGGTTAGAGCCTCTGCCTTTAGGTCAGGTCATGATCCCAGTTTCCTCTGCTTTCTCTCTGTCTGCCTTTCTGCCTACCTGTGATCTCTATCTCTGTCAAATAAATAAATAAAATCTTAAAAAAAATGAAAATACAAACATAGACTCTCACGCTTACACATATGGTCAATTAGTTTTACAAAATTTACTCAGGTAAATATGGGAAATATAATCTTTTCAACAAATTGTAATAGAAAAACTAGATAGCTAAAAAAACACTTGCCTTGTACTTCATACTATACATAAAAATTAACCCAAAATAGGTTATAGACTTCCAAGCAACTAAAATTATAAAACTTGTAATGTAAAATGTAGGAGAAAACATTCACAAACTTAGAATAAGCCAAGGTTTCTTGGACCTGACCCCAAAAATACTAACTGCAAAGGAAAAATAAGTAATAAATTGAACTTCATTAGAATTACAAATGTCTATTCTTTGAAAGAAACCATTAAGGAACTGAAAAAATAAACCACTGTCTTGGGGAAAATTTTCCCAGTGCCTATATCTAATGAAATATTTGCATCAAGAATATATAAATAACACTTACAATTCAATTATAAAAAGTTTAACTACTCAAAGTACTTCAATAAACAATATATGGATATAGGAATGATTAATAAGCATATCCAAAAATGTTCAGCTTTGCTAGTCACCTGGGAAATGGAAATTACAATCTCAAAGAGATCCATTTAAAAGGCTAGCCTTAAAAGACTGACTCTACTAAGTATTGGCAAAGATGTAGAGCAGCTACAACTCTAGGAGTATAAAATAGTACCCCTACTCTTAAATCATTTTGGCAGTTTCTCATAAAATAAAACATATACTTAAATATGACTTAGCTATTCCACTTCTAGGTACTTACCTAAGAGAAATACAAGCATGTATCCACACAAAGTCTGTCCATGAGTGTTTATAGCAGATTTATTATAATAGCCCTAACTGGAAACAACCCAAATGTCATCCTTATATGAATAGATAAAGTTGTTCATCAATAGAAAGAGATAATGAGTAATACACGCAAACCATCTGGATAAATCTCAAAAACGTCATGCTGAGTGAAAGAAACCAGACATAAGAAAACATACTATGTGAGTCCATTTATATGAAACTCTAGAATAAGCAAAACTAATCTATAATGATGGAAGACTGCTTGCCTGGGATGAATAATAGAAGAGTTGATTGCAAAGGGGAATGAGGGAATTTCTAGAGATGATATAAATGTTCTGTATTTTGATTGGAGTGGTTTTGTGGATGCATATATTGGTCAAACTCATTGAATCGTATACTCAAAATGTGAATTATATCTTGATAAAATTTATTTTTATCTTTCTTTTTAAAGGAAGGACATTATGAAAGAAAAAATTCAGGAAAATTTGCCAGACATGAAGGATATGTGTTTTCAGATACTTATTAGGTATCAATTAATATTTTTAATTTGCTTGATTACATAAGATATATTTAGTGCCTTTAGCACCATGTTTGGTACATGGAAGATGCTTAATTAACTGTTTACAGAACAAATGTCTCAGTGTGTTCATTAATCCCTAATGTCCATTAATTCTCACCTGCATGAGTTTATAGATGCTTAAATTGAGAAAAGGGAATTAATAAAAAGCTTATAAAAGTGCAATCTCCCTTTCTTCTAAGGGAACATGTCTCTTGGTCTGGAGAAAAGGCTGGGTGGAGGAACCCACTGGAAATTCTAGTGTAGTTGGCCAGGCAGCAAATTAAACCACTACACAAAGAGGGGCCCCAAAGCTCAAAAAGGAAAAAATGCAGGTAGTTAAGAAGGTAAAATATGGAAAATAGTTGTGGGACTAAGGACAGAAATATCCTATTTAATGCAAAGCAACTTCCTGAAAGGAAGCTCAAAGTTTGGTCAAATGCCCTACAAGGCTGATGTCAGTGATCTAAACCACAGATAGGAGAGAGACTTGGGTCTGAACCATTTAAAAGCTCCATCCTCTTTTGAAGACCTGAAAGAGCCTTCAAAAGCTTCCTGCTCAACTCCTATTTAATAATTGAGGAAATGAAGGGCCAGAGAAAGGAAATGATCTACCCATTGGTGCATAGGCATATTCCCCAGACCACCTACATTTTCATTACCTTTCACGCCCAAAGAGCACGAAGAGAAAACCTTTCAAATCAAACCAGTGAATTTGTGTTTTGCCTACCATTCTATATGCTTGTATTTGCTTATTCAGTGCAAAGGAAAATCAAACCATTTCAGAGCTATATCCATAGGGTCTGAAAATAGACAATTTCTGATTGGTTCAGTTTATGCTGGGAATCCTATTCTTTTGACTTTCCTCCACTCTGAACTGAATTATAGCTCCTCTGGAAGAATGAGGGCATGAATTCCTAGGGCTAAATATAAAAAGAAAACTGTTCAGTACCTCAGGCAATTTCAACCAGCCTCTGGCCCCCAGGTTGTTGCGTGACATTTTGTTCATCAAAGGGTGATGTCTCCTGGCACTGAGCTGAGCCTGAATTGGTTTGAGCTGGCTTCCACCTGACACTAGTTGCCGACGTGGCTTTTAGGGCTTCAATCTACTCTCGTTATTAAAGTACACTCTTGTTTTGTGCTTTTAGGTGTCATCTGACTCTTTATAGGATGTTGATGTAATTAAAACCTAATTCTTGTACAGCAAATGTTAAACACTTTTATAACCTCCAGTGAACATGCTCAGTTCCTAATATGCCCTATCTCACCACACAACTAGCATAGGTGCTATAGGCACCATAACCTCCAGTGAACATGCTCAGTTCCTAATATGCCCTATCTCACCACACAACTAGCATAGGTGCTATAGGAAGCTAAGGGCCTCCCAGGACAATAATTGCATCCTTTCCCTAAATTGCACTAAGGACTACCCTAGTGATACTTTGAGGACTAATACTTTTAGCTCTTTGATGTAAATGTACGAACCAGATATTGCTACAATAGATGACCACCAAGACACCATGGTGAAGTGAAAAATAGCTCTGTACTAAGAATTAGGAGATGTCTGAAGGAGGTTGGGGTAGGTGGCAGGTGATCCACAGGGTCAGAAGGAAAAAGAACAAAGCACCTGTTTTAGTCTGTTCAGGCTGCTATAACAAAATAGCACATCTGTTATAAACAACAGATACTTGTTGGGGTGCCTGGGTGGCCCAGTCCTTAAGCAGCTGCCTTTGGCTCAGGTCATAATTCCAGGGTCCTGGGATCGAGCCCTGCATGGGGCTCTCTGCTCCACAGGAAGCCTGCTTCTCTTCTCCCACTCCCCCTGCTTGTGCTCTCTCTCTCACTGTCTGTCTCTCTGTCAAATAAATAAAATTTAAAAAAAATGAAAACAGATATTTGTTTCTTACAGTTCTGGAGGCTGGATGTCTGAGATCAGAGTACCAGTGTTACAAGATTTCTTCTTCCTTGGGTACTGGCAGTTCTTGGTCACGCCACTTAGAAGAATGAAGAGGTAGACCAGCCAGAGTGGTGAGCAGCAAAGCAAGTTTTACTAAGCGATAGTAAATTTTACTGAATGATAGAGTATAAAGCTTGCAAAGAGGGAAGAGACCCAAGAGGGTTGCCACCAGGTTTGTAAATCTTCAGGGGTTTATGGGATGGTTGTCAGGTTGTTTTCATCTGAATAACTGTCCCTGTGCCTGTCCTCCCATGAGGTTTTTGCCATCTATCTTTCACATGGGAAAGGATGGAGGGCTTCTTCCAGGAATGGTGGTGTCCTCCTCAGGTGAGTTCCACTTATCCCAGCCTGCCTTTCTTCCAACTACCCTTCATCACCAGCACCTTAAGTGAGAGCCCTCTTCTGGCTTACAGATACCAGGCTGTGTCTTGCAGGAGGAGCAGGGAGCTGCCTTTGTCTTTTTTACAAGAACATTAATCCCACCATGAGGGTTCCATCCTCCTGATCTAAGTGCTTCCCAAAGTCTCCATCTCCTAAGACTATCATATTGGGTGTTAGGATTTCAATATATGAATAGGGAGAGGGAAGCACAAACATTAATACCATAGCAGCAACCATTGCTTAGTGAGTACTGGTTATATGTTTGACACTTATTACATTCAATTAATAAATGTTGAGCAACACAAGAACAGCTTTACATCTGTTTTATTTATTTTGTATACTGATGCTCATCACAGTACCTGACACACCTTAGTTGTGCAACAGCAATTTTAAAACAAATGAATGAATGTAATATTTTAATTTTATTTTTCAGATTGGGAAATTAGGCTTAAAAATGTTAGGCGACTTGCTCAAAACCATACAGCTGTTGTGCAGGAAAGCTTAGGATCAAACTATGAATGGGCTCTTAGACTTCAAAGTGTATACTCTTCACTACACCACGGGCTTTTTAGTGAACCAATGGATAATTATTTCGGTCCTAGTTCATGAATAGGGAGAGGGAAGCACAAACATTAATACCATAGCAGCAACCATTGTTTAGTGAGTACTGGTTATATGTTTGACACTTATTACATTCAATTAATAAATGTTGAGCAACTGCCTTTGTCTTTTTTACAAGAACAAAAGATTTTATGTGTATCACATAAGCTCATGGTATTTAGTTCATGGGAAGTTCAGTAAAACTGAATTGCAGTATAAGGAGCAGAATTAATCTGAGTTATGTTTAAAAAAGTTGACTCAAGCAACCCTTTGGAGGACTTTGGTGGGCAGTTGTGGAAGGAGGCTACAACACTAAGCTAGGCAGGAGGTAATAATGTCTTGGGCTAGGTGTGTATGTTGAGTGTGGAGGATAATAGAAAACTAAGATGAGTTGTGAGGTCAATTAAGAAGACTTACTGATGAACTATAGGTAGGAAAGAACAGAGGAACCTGGTTTTATTTCAGGCTTTCGCTTCAAATACTGAATGAATGGGTACCATTCTCTGAGTTGTGAAAGTCTGAGAGAAGAATAGTTTTGCCAGGTAGAGAATCAAGAGTTTTGTTTTGAGCATGTAATCTTGGATATGAATGTTAGATAATGTTAGGTAGAGATGTGGAAAGGGTTACTAGATCCATGAGACTAGAATTCTGGAAAGAGGTGAGACTGGGAGACATGCATTTAGGAATCTTTGACATTTGTAGAGTGTTTATGCTCTGGGACCCTAACTGTAAATGCCTCTTGAGAAAACTGCTATGTAGTAGTTAGACAACCACAACATACTTGACAAGAGCACTCAGCATTCTCAAAGTATGCCCTCAAAGTGACTCGGTCTGATGACTGCTTCCCAGGTTTGGCAGCAGGGCTGAAAGCAAAAACATTCTTTACTGAGAATTCCTTCTGGCACAATATCAGATTTAAAAAATAACAGAGTAGACTCAGCTACAGACTTAGACAGACCAAGAGTAGACTCAACCACTACAAGGCTTAGAGAAATTACAATGAGTTTTTGGGTTAGTCAAAGCATAATAACCATATCAAAAGTTCAGATATGTGCAGGCTGGATGATGACTTATTTCTTTCCTTCTTTCTTATTTCTTTTTCTATCCTGGAAAAGAAAATGAACGTCAGCACTCCACACCCTGGAGATTTGATGTATTGAAGCTTTTGAGCTCCTGCATTCAGTTCCCACTGGAGAACTAACTGTGTAGCTCATTGCAGTGATTCATCTACTATCTACCTTCCCATATACTCTGAACTTCTTTAGGGCAGAAATAAATCCCTCTTTACCATATCTCCAGCCTTGAAAAGTCTCTGGAGAATTTCATGGACTCAATCAGTGTGAGTTGATGAACCCAATGAGTACTTGAGAAAGTTAATGTTCAAAATATCAAATAGAAAAATATGATACAAAATAAAAATAATAATTCTATGAAATTCTATTTATAGAAATAGCAATGAGTCCTCCCGTTGCTAACTTTATGAGATATATTGACCCCTATTTTTCTTGCCACCAATTTTTACCTCAGTTCCCTTTCTATAAGAACAAAAGATTTTATGTGTATCACATAAGCTCATGGTGTTTGGTTTCTTCAAAACTAAACCCATGGAGCTCTGTCCTCAGATTAACCATTTGGACAAGTCAGCCACTAGTTGTCGCTAAATCTGGCCATTCCTCTTGACTTCTTTGTTTAGAGTCCAAGAACAGAAGAGGACATTCTCTTTCCTAGGTAAGGGATTGCTTATTTTTATGCCCAGGTAATTGATATGTCATTTAGGAGAAAGCCCCGATAATGAAGGCAATTTTCTAGACATACAAATAAGTGAGGTCAACTTCAAAATTTTTCAGAAAAATTTTCCAAAGGGCCCTGTATCTTAACCTTAGTTCATATATTTTTAATTTAGGCCACTCATAAATATCTATTTGGGTATGCTTATTTATTTTTTTGCCTGGACCTCAATCAAATGTGAACTTCACGAGACCAGAGACCAGTCAGACCTATGTAATAAACCTGTCCACTGTCCACTCAGAGCTGAGCACTTATTTGCTGAATGTATGAATTACCTCCAGTCTTTCTAACAATCTTAAAAGTTGGATGATATTGTCTTTTTTTCAGGGGATGATCGAGTTTTGAGATCTCTGAAAGAGTAAAACTGAGATATAATTTTAAATTCTGTATTTTTTTTTAACCCCAGTGTACCTGTTTCATCAAATCTTAGTGAATATTCAGTGTTTGCAATTTTCCATACATCTGGCTGGTTTCCTAGGTGATTAACCATACAAACCTAAAAAAAAAAAAAAGAAAAGAAAAAAAGAAAAGGCATGCTTACTCTTTTACGATATGAGACTTCAGGGACTGAAGAGGAAACTCAAGCAACTGGTAGATATAAAAAAAAAGTGATATTGAAACAAGGAATATTGGAAGAAAAGTAGGATAAATGACTACAGATAACTAAACAGCAGACAGATATGCATTTTCTTGAAATTTATAGCTAGTTTTTCTTGATTCATAGAGCAGTCTCCAAAAAGAAATTCTAGGCATATATTCTTGTAGCATTTTAGTCATAGACAAGAATGGTTTTTAATAGGAGGCTGTAAAATACTAAGACACATATCTAACGGAGGTATGTTCCAAAAACAAAATTAGGAACTATGTCTTTCATTCAGGTTTATCAAGACTTGGGGTAACGATGCCATGATCAGTACTCATCTGTACTGAAGGTGGGAGCTTTCTCAGATGTGCAGTCTAGAAAATACATCATTTGCTACATGATTATAAAGACACCCTTTTTAGTGTCTTGGTTGTTGAATCAGGGAAAGCAAGCCAAGATACAAATAAATATGCTGCATATGAAAAACCGTACTATAGAAATTAAGTCTATGCCAATTAAGAACTGAAGACTTCAACAAATTGAAAGCAGATTGTATATGAACCAAGTGATGTGATGGTACTGAAGAAAGGGATTTTTCCCCCCAAAAATAGACCAATGTTTTCTTTTAACTATATAATTTAAAACCAAGATGCAGATGGTGCATTTTGTTTTTATTTACTGTCAGCAGAAAGGTTGGTGTATTTGTTCATAATTAAGAAATATTGGAACGTCTGGCTAAAAGGTGACTTCACCATTTGGCCATTCTACTGAAACACATTTAGGTTTTATAGTCTTTGAGGTTTAAAATTATTTTGTTTTCTTTGAGGGGCCTGTGTGGTTGAATCAGTTAAACATCTGACTCTTGATTTCAGCTCAGGTCAAAATCTCAGGGTCCTGGGATCGAGTCTGGTGTTGGACTCCATGCTCGGTGGAGAGTCTGCTTAAGTTTCCTCTCTCTCCCTCCTCCTCTGCCCCCTCCCCAAAATAAATAAATCTTTAGAAAAAATTCTTTGATATTGTTATTTAGGATCTTGTAGTTGGTGGAAAAGTTTCTGAGTTCAAAAGTGAAATCAAATCTGGTATACATTAAAACAAAATGTGAGGTGACAACTAATGACACTTCTATTCTCCTTTTCTGTTTGTTAGTCAAGAACATCAACATCCAGAATTCATCATAGAAGTTATAGGTAGGAAGTAATTGTGGAAAGAAGACAGAAAAATAAGGGTATTCCAGTGAGGAACATGGGAGGGACACACATGAAGAGAACACATTCATACCCATAGATCAGCTCCCTAACAAGATGCATCCCCTAGAGCTATATTGGATCAAGAGGCAATTTGGACATGAACAGTGAAAGAAGTAATTCCAAGGATCTAAACACCTAAAAGAAAATTCATTTTTGTTGATGTGACTGTTTAGATACTGTTCTATGAATTCAAGTGTGAATGTGTTTTTAAATGGCCAGAATTCACTGCCAAGGCAGTAAGAGAGATCTTTTCTCTTCAATAAAGAGATGCTACAAAGCCTTTTGCATTATGAATAGACATATCTAATAAATTATTATAAGTCCATTTAAAATAAGGGTTTAAAAGCACACAAGTAAGGAGACTAGTTGGTTACTTTTGTAATAAACCAGAAGATAAATGATGATGACTTTCACTAAAGGCATAGCAATATAGATAGAAATGAATAGCTGGGTTTAAGATCTAATGCGGAGCTAGTGTGAATGTAATCCATCTATGAAGGATGAAGAAAAAGGAGGGATCAAGGAAGGAAAGGGGGCATTTGGTTTAGGCACTGAGGTGGAATAAGGTAGATGAATAAAATACCATTTGCTGAGACAAGAAAGAAGAGTAGAAAGAGAGGATAAGATATTTTGGAATTGCAAAAGATAAAGGATGGATTAACCAGATCTTATGGGCATGCCTTTATTGAGTGACAACTCTTTCAAAAATAGAGAAATAGCCTGCATGTGGTATATACTTCAATTATCCTTACAAACATGCCTTTCTCTATTTCATCATTGGCATTAAATTTGGATTTGAAAAAAAAAGGAGTGTCAGAAACAGTTTTAAGTCTTTAAATTGTGAAGAACTATGTTATATCCTGCAACTTCTATTATCTCATGATATTATAGTATTAAAACTATAAGGTGAGTAGGCATACCCTCATATTAAAGATGATGTATGGAAAATCTCACTCTCTTTTCAGGTCATACAGTTTGCTGGCATTTAAGGTACTGACACATGAAAGAGTAATGAGACTTGTGGTACTCTATTCAAGGGGGATTCTCCAAAACGAATGAATTCAAATTTGGGGTAGGCAGCTTAGGCATAGTATGAAAGAACAATATTTAATAGTCAGAGATATCTACTAATGGTTTTGGCTTTCAGAGAATCACAAGACAAGGTGAATAATATCTCTTAGGGTTACTATAGGTAAAGAACCTTTCTTCATGGGGAAGAAGATGATATTAGATTATCTCTGGATCCAGATAGAATACTCTAGCAGCCATACCTAATTCCTTCACATATTTACTATGTAGCAGAAGTATCATATATTTACTATGGAGGGGGACTTTTCACAAACTATTTTATTAACCATCTAAAATCCTATTTATATTTTTATTATTATCTTCATTTTATACTAAAGGAAACTCAGGCATGTGTAAGCAAGGCAAATTGTTCAAACTGTCACATAGCTCTTAGTATTGGAGGCAGAAATTCAACTGAGTTTGCCTTATCAGAAGAGCTTCTCAGCCTTGACACTATTAAAGTTTTGATTTGGAGAAATCCTTGTTGTGGGAGCTGGATGGTACATTGTAGAATATTTAATAACATCCCTGACCTCTCTCCACCACATTCTCTCTCCACCACATTCTAGTAGGACCTCCTTCTCCAAGCTCTGACAATCAAAAATGCCCTGGACGCTGCCAACTGTTCATTGGGGGAAAAATTGCTCCAAGTTGGTTGAGAACCACTGACTTACCAAAATGTTGTTTTGCCTTGGTCCAATGCTATCACTTATGCTCCTTAAACCAACCATAGACCTCTATAAATTACATGCTGTTCACATAGAGTTTCCTTTTTATTAAACATTTCTTTTTATGCTATAAAAAGCCTACACTAGTTATATAATTTGGAATCTTTTAAATCATTCATCAAAAAAGTAGGAAGCTCTCCATAGCATAAAAATGAGTTGAAAGGAAGAAACTCCACAAATTACTTCTGTTATTATTGTTGCTGATCATTCATTAACTTCATCCTATTACTATTTTTTGTTCTAATGTAACATGACCGGCAGAACTTAATTTTACAGTAATGGCACCATTGTCAGCATGATTTATGCTCACTGGGGACCAGTGTAGTTCTGGGCTTGCCTGTTCATTTGAAGGCTATGTCACAACAGACCAGCAATAAACTGCTCTTGTCTATGCATATTTGGCTGTAAAAGTTTTTTCATTATCAGTTAATGTCTGCCTTTGTCCAGATAGCTGTCTAGTATAATATTTGAGCTATTTTAATCTTATAAAAATTAATAAAAAGAGATAAAATATTAGATGAGAGTTATGGGGGCATACTATGGGATGAAAAATATAATTTGTTAAACAGTCAATTTAAGACAATTTCATTTGTGCAACTATCTAACAATATGAAACAATGACATACTGATGTTAACTTCTGTTTTCTCCTGACAAAATAGTTTCTAAAATATTTGGCCAAGGCAGGTTAAAGGGTATATTTCTGATTATTTATTAAATCTGCTTTCTAGGAGAGTGGGAGGATTGAACTCCAAAACAATTACTTACGGTCTTTTGAAACAGAATTTATAGACATCTTTTTATGAATCAAGATTTGAATGGAGTAAGATTCAAGGGACATTAAATTGGGGAAATTAGTGTCAAGGCTTATTGCTAACAATTTTCCGCACTAGGCTATCTCTTTCTCAATAGGAAGTCTCATATACACTTATGCTCAAGGTGGTTCCACTGTTCTCTGACAGGTGACTCGCCAGCCTACGTGCACTGGTGATCACAATCTACTCCACACTGGCTGTGGCAAGTCATCCTGAGCTCTGCCCCCAAAGCTGTAAAAGCACTAATGTGTTTTTATTCAAACATCCTCATGATTTTCACTAATCCAACATTCATTGAGGGCCCATGATGTACTGAGAATTCTTCTAAAAGCTGAGAAGTTATAGGTCAATATTCTATAGTCCCTGATTTCAAAGGGCATTCAGTCGATGGGAGAGACAGAAAGGAAACAAACAACTAAGTCATTTGCTCAATGGGATGACTGAGGGGCCCAAAAGAGGACAGTCTTCCACAAAGCCTGAGAAGATGCTCTGGGAAGTTTGGCGAGTCTGAGCAGAGTCTAGAGGGACGAATGGGATTTGGCCAAAGAAAGGAAGACAGATAATCCCAAAGGGAGTAACAAGTAAAGGTCCAGAGGGTAATGAGACCATGGTGCAGTGAGAGAACCATGAACAACACTGGATTAAAGAATGGTGGTCATTGCAGCTGCATGCAGAAGAATGAAACTGAACCTTTTCCTTACACTACACATAAAAATAGACTCAAATGGATAAAAGAACTCAATGTGAGACAGGAATCCATCAAAATCCTTGAGGAGAACACAGGCAGCAACCTCTTCAATCTCAGCTACAACAACTTCTTCCTAGAAACATTGCCAAAGGCAAGGAAAACAAGAGCAAAAACGCACTACTGGGACTTCATCAATATCAAAAGCTTTTGCACAGTAAAGGTAACAGCCAACAAAACCAAAAGACAACCTACAGAATGGGTGAAGATATTTGCAAATGACATATCAGATAAAGCGCTAGTATCCACAATCTATAAAAAACTTATCAAACTCAACACCCAGAGAACAAATAATCCAATCAAGAAATGGGCAGAAGATATGAGCAGACATTTCTGCAAAGAAGACTTTCAAGTGACCTACAGACACATGAAAAATTGCTCAACATCACTCGGTATCTGGGAAATACAAATCAAAACCACAGTGAGATATCACCACACACCAGTCAGAATAGCTAAAATTAATAAGTCAGGAAATGACAGATGTTGGTATGGAGTGGAGAAAGGGGAACCCTCCCACACTGTTGGAATGTAATGTGGAGCAACCACTCTGGAAAACAGTATGGAGGTTCCTCAAAAAGTTGAAAATAGAGCTACCCTATGACCTAGCAATTGCACTACTGGGTATTTGCCCTAAAGATACAAATGTAGTAATCTGAAAGGACATTTGCACCCAAATGATGTTTATAGCAGCAATGTCCACAATAGCCAAACTATGAAAAGAGTCTAGATGTCCATCAACAGATGAATGGATAAAAAAGATGTGAGATACACACACACACACACACACACACACACACACACACACACACGCGCACAGGAATACTATGCAGCCATCAAAAAGGAAATCCTGTCAGTTACAAAAACATGGATAGAACCAGAGGGTATTATGCTAAGTAAAATAAGTCAGTCAGAGAAAGATAATTATCATATGATCCCTCTGATATGAGGACTTGAGAGGCATTGCCAGGGCTCAGGAGGTGAAGGGAGAGAAAAATGAAGCAAGATGTTTCCCTTCCTGCCATAAGAGACTCTTAATCTCAGGAAACAAACTGAGGGTTTCTGGGGGTTGCGGGGGCACATGGAGGGTTAGGGTGACTGGGTTATGGACATTGGGAAGGGTATGTGCTATGGTGAATGCTGTGAATTGTGTAAGACTGATGATTCACTGACCTGTACTCCTGGAACAATTAATGCATTATATGTTAATTAAAGAATTTAAAAATTAAAAAGGAATGGTGGTCATTGGAGAGGTGACTATCTGGGAAGAAGCCAGGTTATGAATGTGTTCTATATAACTTCATTTTGGTTCTCAGCATTTAGAAGAACATTTCTCAACATTGGCTGAATATTCAAATCATCTGGGGACTTTTAAAATCTAACTGATAATCCTCCTTTTTTTTTATTTAATTAGCCTGGAGTGAATCATGGATATCCCAGAAAATACATTCACATGTTCTAAACTGGCAGAGTAGCAGCTACTTAAGCTATGAGAAGCAGAGTGTCTCTCTGACTTTATCTCTCTCTTCCTCTCTCTCTCACTATCAGAAAGCACTTTGGGTCTAGGCACTCTATAGGTGGAAACTACTGTGGGTTACAAAACATTACCGAAATTTGTAAAAGGAAAGACATGAAGAGCTATACCACATACAGAGAGAAAAGTTCAATAATATTCAATTATTTAGTCAGTTCAGTTAACAAATAACTAAAGATTGCCTCTTGGGTCTGGTCACTCCTCTAGCCTCTGAAGATACAGCAGTAAACAAAACAGCCAAAATCCTTCCTTTCAGGTAGAATGCATCTTAGAGGGAAATTTAAAAAATACACAAATGATAAATATGTAATATGTCAAATAGTGTAAAGTATCTTGAGGAAAAATAAGGAAGGAATAAGGGAAAAAATAACGTCTAGGGAAGTATGTCAAGCAAGAATATCAGAAATGGCCCGGAAGGAGGTAAGTTTAGGTTAAGACTTAATGAGGTGAAGGAAACATGAAAACATAGGAGAAAGGACAACTCCTGACACAGGAAACCTGAACACAAAGGCCCTAAGGTTAGCATGTTCAAGGAAGAACAAGGAGACTAATGTGATTGTATAGAGTGAACAAGGGAATATTAGGAGGAGATAAGGTTGTCGGTATGATGAATGACTTTATAGGTCATGATAAAGGATGGACTTTATTCTAAGTATGATGGGAAGGTGAAAAACAGGTTAAAATTTTAATTGCACTACTTAATTTATTGTATAAAGAACAGAATAGACTTTATCAGGTAAAAGTGGAAAAAGAAAGTCCATTTAGAAACATCACTCTGGTCCAGGCAAAAGACAATGGGTTGTAGAATACAGTAGGAGGTAGCATAGGAGGTGGAAAGAAAAGGTCAGTCTTGGGTTATACTTAATGGTAGAGACAACAGGTTTAGCTCTTTCATCATAAATTTGAAAATAATATAGGAGGACATTTATCAGTGTGGAGATGTGGATGAAGAATTTGGTTTGGGAAAAATTAATCTTTAATAATTGGAAGATACCCAGTTGAAGATGCCAAATTGGAAGTTGGCTATTTAACTGTGAATTCAGGGGAAGATCAGGGCTGGAAAAACGAATTTGAGGGGTAGCAATTTGTAGCTACTGTTTAAAAATCATGGACCCTAATCAAGAGGAGGTCTGTAAACTGAGCTCTGGAATCCTTGACTGCTTAGAGATTGAAGCACTAATCCCCAGTGTGAGAGTATTTTGAGGTGGGGCATTTGGGGAGGTAATTAGGTTTAGATGAAGTCATGAGGCTGTGACCCCTGTGATGATATTAGTGTCCTTATAAGAAGAGGAAGAAACCAGAGTGTTCCCTCTCCTCTCTACCATGTGAATATACAGGGAGAAGGCAGCCTTCTGCAAACCAGAAAGAAGGCCCTTGCCAAAAAGTTAATTTGCTGGCTTCTTGATCCTGGACTTTCTCGCTCCCAGAACTCTGAGAAAAAAAAATGTTTGCTGTTTAGGTCACCTAGTCTACGTTATTTCATTGTCACAACCCTGGCAGCCTAAGACATTAAGGTCTCTTGTCAAAGGGTAAATGTCATGTTCTGTTTCCAGAGTATGGTCTGGAGTATGGACAGAGAATTTTAATCTCACCAACACAGAGTTTGTCATCTAAGTCCTATAATAGGCAGAATAATGGCCTCACTAAAGATGCCTTGTCTACAATCCCTAATTGTGATTATGTTATGTCATATGACAAAAGGGAAATTAAGGTTGCAGTTGGAATTAAAGTGATCAATCCAGTGTCCTGGAGATGGAGATTATTGTGGATTATCCAAGTGGGTAATGTTATCACAAGGGTCTTTATCCCTGGGAGGGTCAGAGCCATGTGATATGAGAGGGTCTTACTCAAGCACTGCTGGCTCTGGAGATGGAAGGGGCAGGAGGACGGGAACAGAGGCACACTCCCAAAGCTAGACAGGCAAGGAAACTGATTCCCCAAAGAACCTTCAAAAAAATAAAAAAATGTAGCCTGCTGACACCTGGATTTCAGCCTGTGAGATCCATTTTTTTTTTTTCATTTCTGATGTATGGAACTGTAAGATATTGAATTTGTGTCGTTTCAAAGCATTAAATTTGTAATTTGTGGTAATTTGTTTCAGCAGCAAGAGAAAACTAATATAAGGGGCGCCTGGGTGGCTCAGTGGGTTAAAGCCTCTGTCTTTGACTCGGGTCATGATCTCAGGGTTCTGGGATTGAGACCCACATCAGGTTCTCTGCTCGGTGGGGAGCCTGTTTCCTTCTCTCCCTCTGCCTGCCTCTCTGCCTACTGTGATCTCTCTGTCTGTCAAGTAAATAAATAAAATCCTAAAAAAAAAGAAAGAAAACTAATATAAGTACCCTGGAAAAAGAGAGAGATAAGCATGTGATTATAATCATGGAACATGGAATAAATGGTATATGGAGGGTCATGGGACAAGGAAAGAACTGATGACAGAAAGGAATGAGAGGTAGGATCCTACCTATCTGTACCACGCATTGGAGTCCTCGGTGAGGTGAAAGTGTTTCTGGAAAAGTGGAACCAGAAGGAGCTGAAGAGTCAGGAGGTTCTCATCAGGGAAGAAGGGGCTTGATTCCTTTTTTTGGGGGGGGGCATTATTAGTAATGACCAGGTCTAAGCTAGGCACCTGGGGTTAAGTAAGTTGAGATGAGTGGCTAAGTAAGGAGAATGAGATGAAAAGAAGACAGGAAATTGGGCACAGCCACCTACATGAATATGAAAATCACCAACCAGGATGGCCATAGCAGTCATGGAGAGAAAAGCCATGGGGCAGATGCTAAGATTCCATAAGTGAAGAGAAAGAACCCAGGAGTTCTGAATTTGAGGTATAAAGTAACAACTAAAGTAGTCTGATCGTATCTTTTTCAAATGGCATGGGTCCTTTAAAGAGAAAGGAGGGTAACTAGTTAAGAAGTGGCAGTAATAAGACATCTATCCCATACATAGATCCAGTAAGTATGTGGAAAGTAAGATTGCCTCCAACTGATAGAGCTTCAAAGGAAGAAATATCCTCAGGTTTAGTTTATAAGGAATATGTTGATGACAGACTGAGTTTTTGAATGCATTGTGGAAAGGTTTGGGGAATCAGGGATGGTGTGAGATTGGGTCAGATTACAGAAAATATACCCTTACGGGGCTGAGGGCCAGGAAACGAGGTGTGGGTTCTTTCCAAATGAGTCTATTCCAATCAGTTTCCCAACAATATTTTTTCATGGATCTTGACAAAATATTACTTAAGAGTCATATGGAAGAATACTTGTCCAAGAACAGCTAAGAAAATTCTGCCCAAGAACAAGGATACTGTGGTGCCTGGGTGGCTCAGTTGTTAAGGGGCTGCCTTTAGCTCAGGTCATGACTCCAGAGTCTGGGATCAAGCATCTCATTGGCTCCCCACTTAGCAGGAAGTCTGCTTCTCCCCTCTCTCCCTCCCCCGCTTGTGTTCCCTCTTTCGCTGTGTTTCTCTCAGCCAAGTAAATAAATAAAATCTTTTTTAAAAAAAGGATGTTACTCTTTCCCTAGCAGATATAAAGACTTATTTTTAAGATGCATTAATTAAAACAGTGTAAGATTGATCAGTAAAACTAAATACACTGCTCAGAGCAGACCCTTGCATATAAGGCATTTTTTGAGGCGACATTACAAATTACTGGGAAAATGAACTTTTCAAAAATAAAATGGGGAAATGACTATTCCATATTTAAAATAAAATTAATCCCTGTCAGGGAAATACAAATCAAAACCACAATGAGATACCTCCTCACTCCAGTCAGAATGGCTAAAATTAACAACTCAGGAAACAACAGATTTTGGCAAGGATGTGGAGAAAGGGGAACTCTCTTACACTGTTGGTGGGAATGCAAACCGGGACAGCCACTCTGGAAAACAGAACAGAGTTTCCTCAAAATATTAAAAATAAAGCTACTTTATGACACGGGAATTATACTATTAGGTATTTATCCAAAGGATAGAAATATAGAGAATTGAAGGGGGACCTGTGCCCCAAAGTTTATAGCAATAATGTCCACAATAGCTAAAATATGGAAAGAGCCCAGATGTCCACTGACAGATGAATGGATAAAGAAGATGTGGGATATATATATACTCAGACATCAAATGAAATCTTGCCATTTGCAATGATATAGATGGAACTAGAGGGTAGTCTGCTAAGTGAAATAAGTAAGTTAGAGAAAGACAAATATCATATAATATTTCCACTCATTTGGTAATTTAAGAAACAAAACAGATGGACATAGGGGAAGGGATGAAAAAATAAAATAAGATAAAAACAGTGAGGGATGCAAACCATAAGAAAGGCTAAACTCTAGGAAACAAACTGGGGGTTGCTGGAGGGGAGGCGGGGGTGGATGAGGTAAATCAGTGTTGGGCATTAAGGAGGGCACATGCTGTAATGAGCATAGGGCCCTGAAACTAATAATATGCTACGTGTTAACTAAAGTGAATTCAAATAAAAACAAAAAAAACAAACTCATGCCATAATAAAAATTATTCTAGGTGGCTTAAAGATTGAAGACCCAAATGATAGGACTTCAAAACAATTTGAAAAAATGTGTATGTGTGTGTGTGTGTGTTATTGTTAGGAGATAATTCTTTTTTTTTTTTTTTAAGATTTTATTTATTTGACAGAGAGAAACACAGCCAGAGAGGGAACACAAGCAGGGGGAATGAGAGAGGGAGAAGCAGGCTTCCCGCCGAGCAGGGAGCCCGATGTGGGGCTCAATCCCGGGTCTCCGGGATCATGACCTGAGCTGAAGGCAGTCGCTTAACCAACTGAGCCACCCAGGCGCCCCTGTTAGGAGATAATTCTTAAATGACACAATATCTGGCCTTTCCTTGTTGTATCTTTTTAAGATTTTATTTATTTATTTGAGAGAGAGATAGAGAGAGAGGGAAGGAGGGAGGGTACAAGAAGTTGAGAGGGACAGAGGGAGAGGGAGAAGCAGACTCACTGCTGACCAGAACCTGATGTGGGACTCAATCCCAGGAACGTGGGATCATGACCTGAGTCAAGGCAGATGCTTAACTGACTGAGCCACCCCAGGCATGCAATATCTGTCCTTTTCAGTAAGATCACACTATTCAGCAGAGAGATAATGGTGCAATTTTCTGGCTGACCAAAACCCTGGATCCTTGACAAAGAAATAGCTATGCACATGACAGAATGCAGCAAATTGTTTCCCTACCTTCTCTAAACTGGTGGTTCTATTCCATTTCACATAGCAATGAATGCAACAGTCACAAACTAGGAGTTTTAGTTGAATTGCTGAAGTACTATAACAAGTGAAGTTCCCTTTCAAATCCTTGTAAGAGTTTAGGGGTCCTGATTTTCTGGGTTTTTGTCTCATGTATCATCAGAATGATTTAAGAAGAAGGCAGAGGGAAATATGTCAAGGCCTTATAACAATGATATTATTTTAGAGCAGAAATCCCCTGAACTGAATACTAGGACGATCTGGGAATACCCAGATGAATCAGGGGACTTTAGGTGGAATAAATGTACTCGAGACTCGTCTATTTAGAAAGGAAGAAACACTGGTGAGGGGCTTGACCTCACATATGGCTCATTTCCTCCCTCAGCCTCAACTAATTAAGTGACATTATTTCTTGCCTTACCTGTCACACAAGGTTGTTTGGGGGAGTCAAAATCACTTTGAAAAACATTTCTTAAAATATAATTACTATTTGCAAAACACGCACAAAACACTAGGGAAGAAACCAAGATGAATAAACTTACCCCTACTCTCAACAGACATCAAGTTGGGAAGCCAGGCCTGGAAAATATTGCCAGATACCATCATGTGAAATAAGAAACAGAAAAATAAAATCATTAGGATAACAAAACTGGAAGCTCTTTTTAAACCACGGGTGTTTTCTAAATGAAGGGACAATTATGGTAATCATAACAATCTTACTTATGTCAAGTAAGCAGGACGGGAGAATCTGTAGCCTCTTTCTCTATTCTAAAATGTCAAAAGTCAATTTTCTTGACAGGTTAAAAGATCTATGTCCAATACCTTAGGACAAATCAGATTTCTTGCCCAATTAAGCAACTTGCCAAATCTCCATGAAGAAAAGGATGCTAAGTAAGCTGTTCACATCTTGATCAACTATGTGACTTTTCCTTTTGAAATATTGCACTGCAAGAGACAATGATCCCACATGATTGAAAACAGATTTGCAGATTTACAAGGTCAAAACAATAATTTATAAAAAGCCTCAGTCATTCTATTGAAACCACTGAAGTTGAAATGAAAATACCATGTCTGTGTGCTTCCGACATGTTTCTTACTCAGCAGAGTAAGAAACTTACCCCTGCTTCCACATGGGCCAAAAGGACAATCTGTTCCTAACAGCCTGAGAGTTTTTCATCATTTTGCAAACTTGCAAAAAGAAAAAAAAAAAAAAACCTCAAGAGTATTTGGCTTTATGAGACAAGATTGTGGTGAAAATTTTCATACATTTTCCTCTCATTGCATAAATTTTCAGTGTTGCACGCTTCCAGGGGTGTGGGAATTTGAGCTGAAAGGCTCTGGTCCTATATTGGCTTGGTAATTCAAACCAGATTACCCACCTCCCTTTGGCTTTAGTGTGTTATGTGCACACTGTGTCTACACAACACTCTTTCTTGACTGGCAATCATGCCTTCCCAACATGACTGTTAACCTTTTTAAGGGAAAATCTTACAGTTGCTGATGCTTATGTTTGTTCCTCTTATTCTGCTTACCAAAGTGTCAATGTACCCATTGCTAGTCTTTAACAAGTGCCCTGGCTGACTGGCAGAGGCTTTTATTTGCTCAGTGTTGGTCAGATCAGCAGGAAGCATCGCGTACTTAGACAGCCAAGTTGGTCCCCTCTACAATAGACCAATTTCATAACTGCAGATGAGAAAACTGAGGCTTTGAGACGTCTAGTCTGACGTCTGGCTAGTCATCTAGTTTGAGGCAGAGGATCTAGTTTCTTCCTGTCTTTCTTCCCTTTACTTATCTGGATCGTATACTTCAGCAAGAACAAACATACTGCTTGAACTCACAGATCAGTGTGATTCACTTCCCTGGCTTCTTCTTTCAGTGTCTTTGTTTTTCTTTGGCACATACTTCCTATACAAAGCACATGATTACTAACGATGTTCTGCCTTTGACACCTTTTGTATTATTCCCTTGATGTTACCTAATAACTTTCTGAGTTTTTAATTCTTATCTACCCCTTAAAGATGGGAATTGTGGGTTTTTTTGTTTATCCTATAGAATCTTGCAAAGTGCCTGGCACACCGTAAATATTCAAAAGTATTTATTGCTTGATAACTTAGTCTTTTTCCTATGAATCTTTACTGAAACATGAATATTCAGAGTTCAGAATGGAACTTTGACATAGTGCTATGAAGATAAACATGAAGCTTGAGGAACTGAGTGGCTTTCCACAGCTCCCTCCACCATGGGTGACAGGTAAAGACAAGAATCACTTCCTCCCCCTGTCAAACCAAGGCTTTTTCTATCACTTTCTAATGTCTGTGCTATGATTTAACCCACTAGATGTGAAGATACTCATGATTCTCAAGACTCATGCTCTGTACCTTCTGTCTTAAGTAAATATAAGAGTTTTTTTAAGATTTATTTATTTAGGGGCGCCTGGGTGGCTCAGTTGGTTAAGCGACTGCCTTCAGCTCAGGTCATGATCCTGGAGACCCAGGATCGAGCCCCGCATCGGGCTCCCTGCTCAGCGGGAGGCCTGCTTCTCCCTCTCTCTTCCCCTGCTTGTGTTCCCTCTCTGGCTGTGTTTCTCTATGTCAAATAAGTAAAATATTTTTAAAAAAGATTTATTTATTTATTTGAGAGAGAGAGAGAGCATTTGTGCTTGTGCACACCCATGCACACGCACAGAGTGGGAGCAACAGAGGGAGAGAATCTCAAGCAGACTCTTTTTTTTCTTAAAGATTTTATTTATTTATTTGGTGGGGCTCAATCCCGGGACTCCGGGATCACAACCCAAGCCAAAGGTGGACGCCTAATGACTGAGCCACCCAGGCGCCCCTCAAGCAGACTCCTTACTAAGGACAGAGCTCAATGCAGGGCTCAGTCCCCCAACCCTGAGATTATGACCTGAGTTGAAATTAAGAGTCAGAGGCTCAACTGATTAAGCCACCCAGGTGCCCCAAAGAGACTTTTGATCAATGGACTGGTCATCAGAAATCTAGTTCTGACTGCACCCATCATGGTACTGGCTAAAAGAAGCTATGTCTCAAGACAGCTTCTCGTGTGAGGGTGCTGGTACCCGTGGCTGCCTGGATGGTGAGAGGCCACCAATGGGCTCAGCTACGGTCTCATCAGGGACTTATGAAGCCAGGTGACAAAGCATTCATCCTCTTTTTTAGCAACTCTGGCCCCTAGCACTACCATAACCAAGAGAGGCAAGAAGAGTTGGATTAGTCAGAGGTAGGGAATCAGCAGCCTGTGGGCCAAATGGAAATGTTTGGGGATTAGGAAAAGTAAGATGTGCTCAGGTCATTCTGGGTGAGACATTTAGCCCCCTGCGGTGAAAAGGAAATCTTTTACAGTGACTCAGTTGGGAGGAGGCAAGCATGGCCTGAATCAAACCAGCTCCATCTCCATCATTTTCTGGAAGTGGGCAACCATGACCACTCATTACTGATTAACCGCAGAGTATGTATCAGGCATCATTTTCTGTAATAAAGCTGCTTTGAATGGGTGGAAGTGAAAAGATGCTACTCTGAGTCAATAAAGAAAAAGTACTTTCTCCCCTATGATAATTGACTGTCTGTTGTGAGCTAGGTGCAATGCATATTTATTTTATTTAATCCTTACAAGGATCCTATGAGGTAGGTGTTGTTCTCATGTCACAGATGATGAACATGAGGCTCATCAGAATCAGTACCTACATCAAAGTTTAAAGAGAAAGAATGACAAAAGTGGAATGGGAGCTCTGATCTGTTTCTCAGGTTCAAAGCTCATGTGCCTTCCATTCTGTTGAAGATGTATGTCAGTCACTGTTCAACCAGAAAAGCAGAACCACTATCTAGTCCATAATATGTCCGTAATAAGGGATCTGACCTTGCCCAATTGTGCAGCTGGTGAAGTAATCTCTGTGAGGCTATCATCTTTGAATCTAACACTGGACCTTGACACTCACGAGGCAGATATTGGAGAGGGAAAATAGAGATGAAGTGGGGGAGAGCAAGGGCAAGCCAGAAACCAAAAACAGCAGTTGGAATCCAAGAGAGAGGCTGAAAGAGCTCTCATTGCCTCTGAGCTTGATGGTGTAGGTGTCCTGCAGAAATGCTAGCACCTTTCATTACAGAGCTGAACATAAACACACCTGGCGCAGGAGATGGATAAGCTTCTGGAGGAACCAAGGGAAGCCAGAGTCGTTGTCAGCACAGCTGTTGCCTCATACTGACAAAGTGAGCCATTAGGTAAGGGACATCCTGTAATCTACACTATGGTGCCAGCCCCCTTTAAATCTTGTGCAAGAATCTTGGTCGGGCATCCACTAACCAGAAATATACTGGAAAAAGAATTTTGGGGAAACCTAGTTTAGCCTAGCCAAGTTAATACATTATAAAGCCACCGTAACTTTCTTTTTTCTTTTTTGTGGTGACAGAGCTCTGGTCTGGTTTTAAATATCTTAACCAGACTACACTGGAATCCAATGAACTTGACCTCCTGGTAGCCCTTCCTGGATCTTAAAATAGGTCCAGAGTCCTTTTGTTTTGTGTTATAATCTGTGTCCTTTCTTTCCAAACCTGTTTCCAATGTCCCTGGCTCCATCTACTACCTAGAACATCACACTTACAATATCCTATTTCTCCCCGCGTACTCATCTAGTTTCTTCTACTAAGTCTCTCTTTGCTCTTGCCTCTTGGATGAGAGCTGCTGTGGGCCATTACTGTTACTGTTGTTATTGTTATTTTTATTATTAGAGGGCTCTGGTTCTCATGAGACATTTATGACCAACTTTGTATTATGTTGTTTGCTTTCTCTTCCCATTCCACCAAAGAGAGAAGCCCTACAAGGAGCAGAATGTAATGTCACTCCAGGGGGCTAATTTATATAGAGGAGTACTTGTACCTCACACAGGAACGAGTTTAAGATATGGCTTTTATAAACAGACACTTGGATCTCAGTGAGGGGATTTGAAAAGTCAAACACGCTGGGGCCATGACTATAAAAGTAAAATTACAAGGCTCAGGAACCTTTACAGAGACAGGCCTATTTCAAACATTACTATCTCGTAGGTGTTATTCTTAGCAGAACACAGGTCCATGTTGGCTTTCATTTTGACATCAAGCTGGGGTGAGAGTCACACAGTAGCTTCATCAGACTGCAGAGGAATTCATTACAGCACGTACCGGGATTTTCCTTGAGTCTTATCATGGCCTGTGGACCCTTTCCCTTCCTCCCCTTGAAGCCATCAGCCTTTCTCTGTGCATTTGTTTATTCAACCAGTACACATGGATCAGGTGCTCATGCTGTGCCAGGTCCTGTGCCAGGCCCCCCAAATACAAAGATAAGATGGAGCCCCCACCGTCAAGACTTAGAAATAAGAGAGAGAGAAGATAATCCAACACACTTAATAATGTGCTAGGGATGCTATCCCAGCAGTCTGGGTGAGGGAGCAAGGGCACGCACCGCAGGGAGAGAAGGGTTCCCTGGAGGGTTAAGTCGTGGTGAAGTCTTCACTGAGGAGGTGCAAGTTAGACAAATGCTGAACAATTAGACAACTTTATTGAATCAGATGGCATCTCCTAGTCCACGTCCTTTTGATTGGAGATTCCTGTCCTCAACTCTCAGATCTGTGGGGCTGAGACACACCCATGCTTTTACAATGGCCTCCCCTCATCCTCTGCTGTTCTTCTGTCTGAACTTAAGGAGCTTATTTGAGAGGCCATGCAGCAAAATGCCTGTGTTCAAATCCTAACTCTGCCATCTACGACCATGTCACCGTGAGAAAGTGATTTGACCTTTGTGCCCTTGTTTCCTCAGATAAGAAATGAGACTAATAATAGTACCCTCTTCCAGGGTTGTTGAGAGGATTAATGGACTTAAATAGAAGCATTTAGAATATTGCTGACACCAGGGGGGCACTACAGAAATGTTTATCATTAATAGGACATTTTCTTCTTTAATTTGGTGTTTTAAAATTGCTCTTTCTATCATTCTTCAAAGACTGGATGATTTCCAAGAAGCAGCATGACTCTGGACAAGTTATTTAATCTCTTGATCCTCAGTTTACCCATTTATATAAAATTTAAATGTAAAGAATACCTTATAGGTTTGAAAAATTCTTTCTAAACTCTTCATAAATACCATTTCAATTTGTCTTCATGATAGCTCAATGAGGTGGATTTGCTTGCTTTTATTTGCAAATGAAGAAAATTATCTAGAGGTGCCTATATCCAGAGACTATGAGCCCAATCCCTCAACCCAACCTTGAGAGTGCTATAATTCTTACCCTCCTTGGGGGCTGTGTGCACTATGATTTATTTATATTTATCGGCTCATTCAATTCTCAGAACAATAGTCCCTCTAACTCCACATTGTTATTATTTTTTCCCTGTTTTATAGATATGTGAACTAAGAGAGGTTAAACAGCATCTGTGGAACACAATTAAAAACCGTATCTGCACCCAGGTCTATCTGAGTCCAGCCCTGGAGCCCTTACCTGCTGAGTTATTCTAGTTCTCACTAGGTGGGGGAAGAGTGAGGGAGTGATATATCTACTAATAATTCTACAAATAATCCCAGGAAATTTACAGATTCTCTGAAAACCATGGAGTCCCCCACAGTGTGCTCCCATTCCCTCTTTTGTACATCTCTAACCAAACATTTATTAAGCTTTACTCCACTGATTTTGCAAGGAAAGCAGCCTTTTTCAAAGTTCACCTATTTTCTCCCACATATGTTGACATAAGCCCTGTGGCCCCCATCACCCTAGGTCTTCCTGAATATTGGCCTTCCATTCATCTGTCCACGTTTAAAGCCCTTGGACTTGTTGAACATTTCCATCTAGATATGAATTTCAGTCTCTTAGACTATAGGAACCTTCCAAATCTAATTCACCACCTTAGCTTTTCCATTTTTATACCCAAAGGTGACCTCCTTCCAGTATATTTTTTACCTTAGCTCAGGAGTTAGCAGACTACAGCCACCAGGCAAAGTCTGGCCTTCTGTCTGTTTTTTTGTTTGTTTGTTTGTTTGTTTTTTGTTTTTTGTTGTAAATAAAGTTTTATTGGGGGCACAGCTATACTCTTTTATTTTATGTATTACCTGTGGCTGTTTTCACACTACCATTTGCTAACCAGCCCCTGGGTGGGACTCAGAAATGTATCTCACCTCACTTGGACTGGAATTTGGGAGGCAATGTGGTAAAATGGTTAAGACCCTAAGATCTGGAAAGAAAACTGTTTTGAATTAAAACCACAAAACAATACTTGGCCAACTGTGTAATCACGGTAATATCCCAGAGTCGACTCTGCCATTGTAGAGTGAAACCTGAAGGAGATGGCACGGGGATAATGATAATGACAGTGACTGAGGTGGACATGCGTGCCAGAGAAGGACAGACACGGAGCGATTACTGTGGAGCCGCCTGCATAAAAGACCTCCCAATCGTGGTAACTTATGGTGAAATTGAATCCTTGCTGGAATGGCACTTAAACCCTCCTCTTCTTTTTAGCAGCCCCTCTCACCTCTTACCCCCTTGGTATCTTGCCCCCTGCCTCCCAACTCATTCTGTGAGACGGTGAGTTTCACTCCTGAATCATAACCTGGTGGTTTTACTCCCAGCTTAAGAACCTTTTTCAGGTCCCCACTGCTGGGAGAGCATGCAAATTCCGCAGTGCTTATTCCTCTAATGCAGAGAAAATCTCAGGGTGCTCCCTGTGCTCTCCTTTCTCCCATGCACATCCCCCACACTCAAGCTGTGCAAAGCACTCCCCACTTCAATCCTGCCTCTGTCCTGGTTCAACCCATCTCTGCCTAGGAGTGCCACCTTACTCAGGACTCTGAAATCTTACTCTGGATGGTCCCAATACTAATTATTTATGTAGGAAAGCAGGAGACTGCTGTTTGAAATTCAGTAAAAACTGAGTTTTCATGCAGTTGGTGTTTAATACCTGCTTCCTTCATAAAATTTGCAATGAAAAAAAACCATCCCATAACTAGGGGCCCCAGAATTCCCTGGGATATTCCTCCTAGGTAAATGCCATCATCACTGTATGTTTCCCACAAAGTTTTCACGATTCCATCAAAGTGGGTATTTGCCTTCTCTTCTTTTCAGAAACTCTTCCCATTGCCTGAACCCCTTTCCTCCCCCAAAGCCCTGCAGTGCCCCGTGGAAGGTGCTGCCCCGGCTGCAGGATGCTGGGAGTGGATAGCATGTTTCTTGCTGCAAAGACAAAGACTAAATTGTTGACTGCCTTTCCTCAGAAAAAGATGATGCAAGATGGGTCTGTGTGCTTAGCGGATGGGCATCTGGACAAATCATCTTTTGTTCAAAAATGAAAATAGGGGGAATGGGTCAAAAAGTACGAGGACCCCACCCTCCTTGTCTGCATCTTGAACCTTCCTCCTCTTTGACTTACCACAGAAAGGTCGGCACTTTGGAGCTAGTAAATCTGCTTGGCAGGTAATCGCTACCCATCCACCAGCTGCTGCCTTGGCAAAAGACGCATAGCCATCGCCATGGCAACGCACAGGCAGGCAACCAGCGAGCAGGCCTGGCTCTGGGCCAAGGTAATCCGATGGCACTGGGCTTTGTTAATAGAAAGAGCAAAACAGGCCAGAGCCGCTTGCCTCTGCCTCTGCCTCTGCCAGTAAAAAGACTGGACTGGAGAGGAGTGCAGGGCTAATTAACCGGCCAGACCAGCTGTTGGCTGCTGCTTGCCAAATCCGACAAGTGGCCGGGGCTTTCTCTATCCCTAAACCTTGTCATCTTCCAGGGAGGCTGGGCCCTGGGGGAACAAGAGACTTTTCTCAGTGATGTCATCAGAGTATTTGTAGAGCTTCCTCTTTGTGGGAAAGTTCTCTGGCAAAGTATAAAGGGATTTGACTTCCCTCGGAAGACCCCTTGGCCTTTTGAATTTTGAAGAAAGATTTTTCTAGATGAGAAACAAGGCAGGATGGCAAGGGGGATGGGTTATCCATATTGGAGGTCGTGCATTAGGTGTCTAATCTGGAGCAACTCTCAGGGAAGAATATTAACAATGCACAATTCCTCACCAGCTGGAAAAAGGCAAGGGTAGTCTTCAATTACAAAGAGTGGATTATCTTGGAAAGACCCTTTTGTGAAGGGAGTTAACATATTGAATATCTAGCACATGACAGATGACCCATGTATACAAAATGCCTGCAAGGTAGGGTCTATATGATCATGACTGTCCAGAGGAGGAAAGTGAATGGGAAAGGATCTTGCCAAGGTCACATAGCTGAACATGGCTGAGCTGAGCTTATAGCCTAGATTGGTCCCCAAGTGCACATTCCTTCTTTCAGACCCCATTACAGTGACTGCCACTATACTCACAGCTTTACTGATATCCTGAAGAACATCTGGTTTTGTAGGAATAAATAATCATGACAAAATATTTTTTAATTTATCAGTATATGCATAGTGAAACTTTACAAAGATAAACAATTAAGCTTTGCATTACCTCTATTTAAAATAATAACCATTCCTACACTGAGTGCCTACGTACTAGGCATTTTATGTACATTGTTATTATGCTCCAAAATAAGGATTCTAACCTGATTTATGAATGAAGCAAATAAGGCTGAGAGAGCCAAGTGGGAAAAAAATTGCATGAAAACAAGGTTGATCAGACTGGAAAATCTGGGACACTTGGTGGCTATATATGGCTGTAGCCTTGAAGTCTTAACAAGCAGATGCCTAGGGTAAAGCTAGGAGTGAAGGGCAGGGTTCCTGTGACTGACAGATGGAAGGAGGACATGAGGGTAGGCAGTGGAAAGTCTAAAACACACTGGCATTTTGCCCCAGGAGTTCCATCTATATCCAGAAAACTTGCAGAACTATTCTCTCTGAAGTTGGCTATTATTTTCCCAAATAGAAACAGCATTTCCAGTGGGAAAGAAGTCAGTGCAGAGTGGAAGGAAAGGTCATGACCAAGAAGGAGTCATATTCTAGTCTTTTTCATGGCTTCTGCTGGAAGCATTTACAGGCAGAACTACGGAACATCAGCTGAGGAATGGGAGGGAAGCCTCCTTCTACCTACATCACGTTAATCTTTCTGTCTCCTTCATTTCAGATAAGGCTGTGTGCTCCTTGAGAGGTAGATGTTATAACACCCAGGGCACACGATAAACTGAGATGTAGGAAATGGTGAATGGGCTTCCTTGAGGAAGAACTGGAGCAAGAAGACACAGCTCCTCACTCTAGTTATTTTTCTTTTCAATTTTCCAAGAGAGCACCTATAGTTCCATCCTCAGGAATGTGATCTGGTGGAACTGAGTATGAGTTAACCTGGGCATGGAAAGCCAGAGGTCAAGAATTAACAGGGCCCAAGAAAGAATGCTAGGCAGTAAAGGGAAGAAACCAAATCCTTGTTTGGCTCTAGGTAAGAGTGGGTTTAGGAACCGAGGATAACACTGAATTGGGAAAGGGGTAAATATAGGGGTGCAACAAGAGCCAACAGATAGGACCATACATGCATTGTGAAGTAGATAAAAATATAAGATTCTTATGGACGGGCACAGTGCAAGAGAACCTATAAGGGGAAGTACTTGAGCAACCTTCAGACTTGGGTTTGAGTGGTCAGCTTTGCTTCTTCAAGTGGCATTTCCCAAATGTCAGGCTTCATATATGTAACCTCACAGGATCCTCCCAGTAGCCCTATAAAATAAGTCATGTTCTTTGTCTCTATTTAAAGGTAAGAAACTGAGCCAAAGGAAGTCAAGCAACTTGTCCAAGACCCCTGCATTGTCTACCACTGTGTAACAAATTACCCCAAAATTTCAGACACTTAACACATTTATCATCTCACATTTCCTAGGAGTAAGGAATCAGGACATGGTTTATCTGGGCCTTCTCTTTCACAGTTTCTTATAAGGCTACAATCAAGGTATCCTCTAGGAAAGGATATCATCTGAAAGCTTGACAAGGGAAAAATGTGTGTCTAAGTTAGATCATGTGGCTGTTGGCTGAATTTGGCTCTTCATGAGCTGTTGGACCTCAGCGCCTCCTCAGCTCTTCACCTTAGTGCTTCGTCACAAGAGCCTCTTTGCATCATAGAGCTTGCTTCATCAAAGCCAATAACAGAGAGAGTCTGCTAGGAAGATGGAAATGATAATTTTATAACCTAATCATGAAAACGACAACTATAAAATGTTGCCATATTCTACTGGTTAGAAACAAGTTCTTCAATGGGAGAGGATTATACAAGTCTATGAATACCAAGAGTAGGGATTAATTGGAATTGTCTTAGAGGTTGTCTATTCCAATACCCCAGATATCATACAGCAAAGCTAAAATTTGAATGTAGGTATTCTGTTTCCAGAGTTTGTGTTCCTAACCATCGTGTTAGATAGCTACCCAGCCATGTGACTTTGGGCCAAATACTTTCTTTGGATCTCCATTGTTTTTTTCTATAGACTATCCATTTATAATATTTGCATTTAAAAAAATGTTGTTGCATTTAAATATTGTCACATTGCTTAGTGTTCCAAAAGCATTCAAATAAACTGAAGGGGTATTTAATATTGATACTTCAATGTAACCAGAGTAATCCAGTGTAACTTGTGAAGGGGACTAGAGAGCTACCATTGTGTAATACAGGGACTGTATTGATCTGCTTATAAGACCCACTAAATCTTGGCCTTTCCATTTCTCCAATTGTAGTGGGATTAAAGCTTTTTCACATAGAATTGTCTCTAGGACTGAGATAGATCAGAGGCTCGGATATGGCCTAATGAAGGACCATTAGTAGGAAATCAAAGTAGACCCTGAAATATTCCAGAACACCCTTTCAAATAAAGATTATTACCTTTCCTTCTTTCCCTCCCACCACCTGACAAAGCTGAGGAAGCTAATGCACATTCTTGTCTGCCTTCTGACTTATTTTAAAGCTGTTTCCCCACAGCATGACTGGGACACATACCCTTCCTGGGTAGAGGTCCTTCAAAATACTTGGTTCATGCTGCCCCTTGCCACCCTGTTGCAGGATTGTGTTTTGTTGTTTTGCTAGAGTAAAAACAATGTAAGGCATAAGTTGGTGTCTAACATATTTCTGTTGTCCTAAATGTTCTCATTATTCTGTTGAAGAGAAAGAGAAGAAGAAAATCTCTAGGCTACGGAGAATAATATCCTATGAGCCTTTTACAATACTAGACTAATTGACCTTACCTTTACTATACTCTTGCCTTTATGGAACCCATAGAACTCCCTCAGTCAGGATCAGTCTAGCCTCTATGTGTGTGTGTGTGTGTGTGTGTGTGTGTGTGTGTGTGTGTGTGTGTGTGTGATGTTGGTCACCATACATAGCCTGGTGATAGGTATTAAGGAGGGCACATATTGCATGGAGCACTGGGTGTTACATAGCTCACATTCTTGACATTGTACCATGAGCCCCCCACAACCCCAAACACACACAGATCCAGGTGACAAAAACTGAGGAATACTGCTTTTGGTCACTGCATTGGAAAATGGATCGGTAGAGTTAGAAATGAAAGCATACAACTACATGGCTCCCTATGGTATGTTATAACTTAACTTTTATTTCATGCCTACTAGTAGCAAGAGACCTGGATTCCAGTCCTGCTTCTTCAACCATCTGCAGTTTACTGTGTGGCTTTGAGTAAAACCTTTTCCCTCAGGAGGAATCAACTCCCTCATCTAATAAATGGAAAGCTGTAATCATACTCTCTAAGTGTCCTGGGATTGGATTGTGTGATCACTTCTTTCTTTGCATCTGTCATTGAGTTTTCTGTGTAAAAGGTAACTTGAGGAAAACTCTCTGTGAATCTGTATTCCAAGCTATCCTAAATATGGTAAAGCAAAACCATTTCCTGTTAAGTTTCCTTGGAAGCATAAGAAAGCAGAGATTGTGACTTCTCAGCTAAGTACGTTTTTTTTCCCCCAGACCTACTTGAGGGAGGATGGGATGGGAACACTGTGTCAGACAAAATCAAAACGTACCACACAAGTGGAGCCCTCAGCTAATCCAAACAAAATGATGGGAGTGGATGGTCAAAGCCTGAACAATTTTAATGCAGGCATAAAGATAGGCCACACAGTTAGATCAGAATTTAAATAATCTCACATCACATGTTCCATTTTAAATCCCCCCTCACAAGCATTCAAAAAAACTTCCAAATGTTTCATTTTGGGAAGCAGATGCCCCTGAAAATGAAGACCATTCCCCTTTTGTCTTCTCCTTTCTCCCTTCCCCAGAGTTAACTGCTTTCTGTCCAGGACTGTGGATTTTGGCAGCTGGTGCTTCCTCTCTGCAGAGAGGAAGAGTGGCTCACTGTTTTGGCCTGCCTCTCATATGGCATGAGCTTAAGTAAGTAACATGTTTATGGCATGGGCTGAGTCAGACAGTCCCAAATACAGACCAGGAAATGCAGATGTTTGTCAGCAGCTACATGAGGCATCATCCAGTCAGCCAAGACTCATTGAGCATCTTCTTGATGTCAGGCACCAGCAGTCAAGTAGTGAGTAAAATAGTATAGTTCCCATTCTCATGAAACTTAAATGTCTTTTAAATGTAGACAGAGGAAAGATTTAAAGCACAGATAAGGAAAGCACAGCTTGCTCCTGGAAAAACAATATCAATTTATTTGTTCGAAAGGGTGAGCTGGGATCAAGTGGACCAGGATTCAAAGCTCAGAAGAGAGTAGCTCCGATGTGAGGGAGAATGCAATGTAAGCACAGCAAGCTGTCCAGCGCCAAGACAGAGAAGAAGGTAAGAATATTGGAGGCCCACTTCACATTGGGCAAGCTGAGTGGTTAAAATCAAACTGAATAGCTTTGGAGGACTTTATTGAGTAGAAGAATGGGCAGCCTATGAATCCCTCCTCCTTGCTTTGTTTTTTTTATTATGCCAACCCAGATGTTTTTTACTTCTAAATTACTATTTTTAAAATTTTTATATACTCATATTTATCCCCTCCTTTTCTTTCCAAAATTGTGCTTTGATACTCTTCTCCATATACAGAGATCAAAGGGATGCCAAAATAATTTTTTTATCTTCCAAAATGTGTTCACAAGTGGCTTTGTGACCATACTTTCACATCTAGTGTAGCTCTAGGTATTATTTTTATGAAGGACTTCTGCCAATAAGAATCTAACTACAAGAGAGTGAATAAAGATAAAGGATGACTTAGCAATTGCCGCCATTTCAAAAACCTTTACTGGAGCCAAGGACAGTACACTGGGAAAAGTAAAGGTCTGAAGATTTCGAGGTGGTGGTGAAGCATGGCAGCTGCCTCCAAAAGCTGATGAAATGAAATATGAATAAGCGATTAGTCAGATAAGGATGAATGACAGGGAAGTATAAGGAGAAAGCTATTGATTCAGTCTGAGGTAGACTATGTATGTATAGAAAGAGATATACAAATCTACCATAAGTCGACTCAAGAAGTATTATACTTATGCATAAACATAGATGAGAAGCAGTGTGACCCAGGATCCCTGCAGTGGGCACTGGTGGGACATCCACATCTCCCACCAGTGGAGACTTGTCCCCAACTATAAATTTTTCCAACAATTGCCTTAGTTCCAAAGACCACCACAGGGAAACTTCCCAGGGCAACCCAGACTCAATGACTGATTGATAAGGAGATTTAAAGGCCTGACCCAAACTGAAATAACTCTGGGGGGCCAGTCTAGCTTCAGCCCTTCCTATGGGGTCAGCTAAGCATTTTGAGATTGCATTGTGGCTTAACTACTTCCCTTCCCAATCCTACTTCTTCCTCTTTCCACCAACAGGTATTTTTTCTAATGGTCTGACTTAAAATATCCTGCATATTTACTCTAACTTTGTCCCATACACTGTTTCCCAGGAAACTCAATATATAACAACACTTAATATTTCAAAGTACATTTTATTTCTCAGTTATTACAATTATTTGAACATGATTGAGAAGTGAAGGACTTACATTTTATTTTCTCCTATCACTCTTTAAGGGTTATGTCCCTTCCTCCTTCTCTCTATCTTTTCTCTCATTTTTATTTTCTCCTTTCCCTTTTCCCTCCTGCCATTGCCTTTTTCTGACTTGGTTCAGAACAACTGGGGCAAGATTAAACATGAGCCATGTTTATCTCAGGATTGTGAGAATGAACCCAAAGCAAAAACGATTTTCAGGACCACGGGCAGCAACATTTATGACCCTTCCCACCCCCAGTATTTTTACTCTCTCAATAGCTATGCCAAACAGACTCAGAAGACTCTCTGTCTGTGACCATATTGCTGATGGGACTCCTGCATTAGGATAGGTAGATTAGTGTTCTGAGTTGGTATCCACTTCAAGAGTTTATGATTCTGGGCTTGAATTTCTCATGTGTTCTGCAGCCCTTTACTTAGTAGCCTGCCTAAGTATTAGATTTATGTATTAATAAAACTGGGCCCATGAGTGTCTCTGTTGGACAAATCTTATTGAATTATTACAAACCATTTATAATCTTTTTGGTACATGGCTCTCTGGTTTGCCTAACCAATAAAGACACCTGAAGAGTAAATTATACCCTTACATACATCACATGAAGCAATTAAGTTTCTTATTCTGACTAATGTTGAAATGTAGCATTTCTCTTACTCCAATAATCTTCTATGGAACATATTTGGAACTTCTTTTCCCCAATGCATCTTTTAAGCAAATAATGGCTTTGTACTTAAAATTTCAACACCAGGACTGTTTGTTGAACAACTCCCATCATCTTTGCCTATATTTAAGTAAAATATATAATAGAAAAAGAGAGAGAAAGAGGGGTGCCTGGGTGGCTCAGTTGGTTAGACGACTGCCTTCAGCTCAAGTCATGATCCCGGAGACCTGGGATCGAGTCCCACATCGGGCTCCCTGCTTGGCAGGAAGCCTGCTTCTCCCTCTCTTACTCCCCCTGCTTGTGTTCCCTCTGTGGCTGTGTTTCTCTCTGTCAAATAAATAAAATCTTAAAAAAAAGAGAGAGAGAGAGAGAGAGAGAGAGAGAGGACCCTTAAAAACCACTAGTCTGTAAGTTTCTTGAAGGCAGAGATCTTATCCTTCTTGATCACCACTGCATAGCTAGAGTAACTCGAAAAAAATGAATGTTAAAATAATATTAAAATTTAAGAAGTTAAGTTGAACCAAGTTAAATAAAAGGCTCCAATTGTGGGAAATAAAGCAACGGTGCTTATTTTAAGGGAAGATTTTTTTTTCCTGATGAGAGGAAACAAAAATCAAAGTTCTGTGTTACTGACATGAAGATTGAGTTTCAATGCATTGCAACTCATAGCAAAGAACACAATAACTCTGTTTTCCGAAAGGAGCTTTTGTGCTTTTGTTGATAAAATGTGCCTCCAACTTCCCAGAGGATATTACTTCTGCCTAGGGGATTGGAAACTGTCTTTGAGGGAATGAAAATTAACTTGAGGTACTATTCTAAGTGATTATCTTTTCACATGGTTTAAGAAATGATCGGGATGACCTACCTTTGAGTAGGACAGACCTTGCTGTCCCAGTGCCTTAGGTAAAAACCTTAAAAATAGTCAGGCCATTGCAAACAGTCTCTGCTTTAAGACTACCATTAACAATAATAACAGCAAAATAATAACAAGAAGAAAATAAGAATTATAATAATGGTTTCTATGTAAGGGTCCATATTATATACTAAGGACTCCCATTAGCATTTTACAATACTTAATTCTCCTAGCAACTCCTGTGATGTATTATTATCCTCCTTTACAAATATGACAACTCAGATTAGGACAAATTAAGATGCTTGTTCAAAGCCAAGAAGTAAAAAACAAAAACAAAAATCATTTGTTGAATCAATGTATATATTCCATAATCTTAATGAATTGTACAGCAAATTAATGTCTAAAATTAATTCTTCAGATAAATGCTTGATATGGTATAGTATTTTTGGAAATTGAGCAATGGCTTGGGTTTTCTACACATATCATGTTAAATATTGGCCTAAAAATATGAAAATGTAGTCCTAGTCCCTCTTCTGTCATTAACAGTAGCAAAAATGTGGGGGGATTTCTTGTTTTTCTGTCTCATTATAAAGTCCTCTATAAGGTGTTTTTTGGTATTTAAAAAAAATAATAGTGTCTGGACATCACTGTCAGACAAGAAATAGTGAACAAATTTCCTAAGTAAAATAAAAAGAGAATTCCTCATCCTGATTTGTTCAAAACCAGCATGATGAAAATGGATTTAAAAAATATGCTTCAGGCTTCTTCAACCATGCTAGTTTTCTACCTGAATAAAACGAATTGAAAATTCTTCACACCTCTCTGACATTCCTGGCCCCCCGCCCCCGCAATCCCTGTGCAGACAGAGACATAAATGGGATTCTCATCTTTGTGATTGAGAAGCAATGGACTCAATGCCTAAAAGCTAGATTGGCTGTGGGGTGATAGGCAAATCTTTTCATTTCTGTGGGCTCCAGTTCCTCCTTTTGAATGAGGCAACAGGAACCCATAGAGTCCCTAAGGCTTCTTTCAGCCATAAACTCTTTGATTCTGAATCATAATAGACATTATTATCAATTCTTCAAAAATATGTTTCTTTGATCATTCTCTAGAAACTTCTTATATTATTGAGAATGCAACCAGAGTTAACTAATATACTAATTAATGCATTTTTTTCAACCAGTCTCTTTTGAATGCCTGCTATGTGCAACATGTTGTGATTAGTAGGCTCAAGGGTTAACACAGTGAAAATAACAAACACTCCTGTTCTTGTGAAGCCTTACTTCTACTAGAACGAGATGGGCAATGGTGCAAGGAAACAAGCAAAATAAAAACTGTTCCACATAATGAAAGTGAAATAAAGTAGGGAAACAGGGTGAGCAGTATAGAAGTAGGGATAGATTCCTATTTTAAATAGAATGGTCACAGAAGACTTCACCAACCAGGTGCTAGGTGAGAGATGGTAGAGCCAATGGAGAATGAACTACACAGATAACTGAGAGCCTGCTAGGCAGAATGAGTGCAATGCAATGGTTCTGAGACAGAAGGAGCTTGGAAAGGTCAAGGAAAGCAAGACCAGGGTGCCTTCAGCAATTTGAGTAATATATGACATGATCTGACTTAAGTGAGTCTCTGATCCAATGAAAAGAGATGGAACTGAAGCAAAGGTAAAAGCAAGTTGGCCAGGTTAACAGCCTTTTTACAAAGGACTGCAGTATGCAGGTGACTGCCTCATGGAAAATGTGCTTGGGTGCTCTCCATCAAAGGTAAGTCTGCAGAGTTTATTCTTAGGTATGACACAAACACCTGCTGTAGCTCTCCAGATATGGTTTGATTATGGCTTATTGAAAAATATGTGGGATTTTTAAAACAGTATGAGATAAAATAGAAGTCATTCATAGATTCCTTCTTAGCTTCAGAACAGAATTCTTATACCATGTTAAGTCACATACCACAAACAAGAGGTTAATATGACTATTTTACAGAAGACACTAAAATGTTCAAGAGTAAAAAAGCCTGATTTTTTTAAAATGAGGAAAACCATAAGCAGACAAGTCACAGAAGATCTATAAAGATAGCCTTTAAATACATGAAAAGATGTTCAATCTCACTCATAATAAGCACTAAAATACCATTTTCAACTACCAGATGGGCAAAAATTCAAAAATTTAACAATATATTTCATTGGCAAGGCTGTTGGGAAGCAGGAACTCACTCATTGCGGGTGGGAAATGCAAACTCATACAAACATTTTAGAAATTTGGCAATAATGCAGAAAACTACATTTTTCGTACCTTTGACTCATCAAACTGGCTTTTAGGAATTCATCATAAAACTGCACTTCCAATAGGAAAATGCATATGCAAAGAGATTTCCTTGGAACATTGTTTATAACTGCAAAATATTGGAAACCCTCTGATATTTTGGAGCCCAGTATTTTGGAGAGCAATTGGATAAACTTTAGTATGTCTACCCAATGGAGTCCTGTGCATTTGTAAATAAAAAGAATAAAGAAAATCTTTCTATACTGATACGGAGTGATTGCTGGAATACGTTGCCTAGTGAAAAATGCAAAGTGCAAAAGATTATCCATTGTATGCCACCCTTATTGTAAGAAAGAAGGAGATAGAGGAATAATAAACATGCACCTACTCAGATATGCGGGAAAAGTGCAAGAAGGATAAACCAGAAACTAGCAAGGTTGGTACCCACAAGGAATGGGTAAAGACATGGTAGAATGAGAGAGCGGGTAGGAATAAGGAGTAATGGTAGGAGGTATAGTCTCTGAATATATATTTCTATAAGATATTTTAGGAACTTTTAACTCTTAAAACAATGATGACATTTATATACTCAAAAATAGGTCTAAGAGATTAAAATCAGGCTGTGAAGAAAACCCAACAAAATGTAAATAGTAACAAATAAACCTAACTGTATCACAGCAGAGCAGCATTGCCACACTGATGTATGTGGGGAAGAGAAAAATTAACCTAGGTTACTTTGAAAATCATGTTTTGACTGCATATGTAAGGCTAAAGGACAAGAAAATCCTAAACAAAGGTTATTTATATATTATAGTAGTGCTACTATTGTATTTTAGTGCTTACCAGTATATATATTATTAGCAGTAAATTTCTTTTCACAATGACACAGGTTAACAATACTGTAATGTTATGTTTATTCTAAGACCAACCAATAGGTAAATATATTGTGGATAATAAGACGACCAGATTTCTCACCATCAGAGAAAGAATTTATAAGTATGGAAAGGAATATGGCAAAAATAAACCCTGTTGAATTAGAATAAAAATATCAATATGACCTCATAATTGTTAATATATACACAGGCAGTGATATAAAGAGATCAAAATGTGTCTGCAGATGGGGGTGTATACCTAAATTCTTCCTTCCATTTATGAGTGATCCTGGGTGTAAATGGCACCTCAACAGCAATTAGCACAACTAGCACCCACATATTGGTTTCCAAATAATATTATCTAACAAAAATAGCCAGGGCTCCTTGGAGAAATGGCTAACTCTGGACCTGAGGCAAGGAAGGGCAAGATGGGGCTCTTTAGCAAACTGTCTGTAGCTTCAAGTTGAACAGGAATATTCACACAATGGACATCTGAAAACAAACAAACAAACAAAAACCATCATTCTTTTTTTCTTTTCCTTCCTTCCTTCCTTCCTTCCTTTCTTCCTTCCTTCCTTCCTTTCTTCCTTCCTTCCTTCTTCAAACAAACAAAAACCATCATTCTTTTTTCTTTTTCTTCCTTCCTTTCCTTCCTTCCTTCCTTCCTTCCTTCCTTCCTTCCTTCCTTCCTTCCTACCTTCCTTCCTTCCTTCCTTCTTTCCTTCCTCCTTCCTTCCCTTCCTCCCTCACTTCCTTTCTTCCTTCCTTCCCTCCCTAGAATCAGTTACCAGCATATTTTGTGGTACCAGAGTAAAAATATGCTTTATGAATCATGGTATCATTTTGAAAGAATCCAAGAGTCAATTTGAAGGTCCTGATGGTCCAATCAGGATCAATATGTGTAATAAAATAAATACTGTCAGTAATGGGTTATAACTCTCATAGACTAAACATCTATGAGTTCATATGGATATAATTTTTTTAAAAGAATGAAGAAATAAATGGGGGAGAAGTGAAAACTCCCCCTTATAGCAGAATTTTAACTAATAAAAGTTGAAGAAATAATAGAGAAAATCACCATTTGGGGAACACTACAGTAATAATTGTTGCAGGGAAGATTCATGAAGTTAATAAAATTAATTGGTGAAAGTATGATGAGAAACAGGTTATTTGAATACTCTCAAGATAGCTCCCCACAAAGGCATTACTAAATATGAAGGGGGAAATTGTTAACATCATGTGGAAGAAATCTGGCAAGTTTTCTTATTAAAGTATGTTTATAATAAGACAGCGACACTATGCATCTCCTTGGTGATAGCATTTTTACCAAACATTACCCAAATTTAATCGTGGGGAAAAATCAAACTGACCTAAATTGAGGGATATTCTACAAAATAGCCAGATCTCTTCTAAAGTGTCAAGTCACGAAAGACAAAGGCCAGATTTAAGGAATAAGAAGACATGACATCCAAATGCAATGTGGAATTGGACAAGATCCTGGACTGTAAAATGACATATGTAAATTTTGGTAAATTTTGGTAAATTTTGCATAAGGTCTATAGATCAGATAATGCTATTGTCCCATAATTAACCTCCTGGTTTGATCATTTTAACATAATTATATAGGAAATTAACATTTGGAGAAGGTGGGTGAAGGGTATATGGGAACTCTGCAACATTTTTGTAAGTCTAAAATTATTTTTTTAAGTAAAAGTTAAAATTTTTAAAAAGATTTATTTATATATTTGTTTATTTGACAGAGAGAGAGGGAGAGAGAGAGGGAGAAAGCAGGGGCATAGAGAGAGGGAGAAGCAGGCTTCTCACCAACGCAGGGCTCAATCCTAGGACCTCGGGTTCGTGACTGGAGCCAAGGGCAGACACTTAGCCAACTGAGCCACCCAGGCACTCCAAAAGTTAGAAATTTAATAAAGCTAATAAATATTCTCCTTTTTCCAAATCTCTTGCTGTAGAGCACCCTTTAGATAACTCTATTATCAATTTGGTATATTTTAAAGTGTACAATTCAGTGGCCATGAGTAAGTGCATATATTATTCTATCATTTTTTGGTTGCATCTAGAGTTCAGAATGGCAGGCTTATGTTTATTTTATTCACTGTGAAATCCTCAACACTTAAAAAACTTAAAAAGCAACGATTACTCTTTTGCACATATCCTCTCTCAATATGCAATATTTCAATATTCACCCATTAAATCTGTTAGCAGCACATATGGGTTTATATCTTAATCCTGCCATTTGCTAGCTATGTGATTTGCAAAGATTGGTTAACTTCCCTGAGTCTTGGTTTTGTCATCAGGAAAATGGGTGGATCTTTGCCCAGCTCACAAGGTCATTGTGAGGTTTAATGAGGCACAAGTAACGGAGTGCCTGGTCGACAGTAAACACTTCATCAGTATTGATTCTCCTTTTCCTCTCCAGCAAAACATTTCTAGTAATTTCAAAACAATCATATTAGATCCACATCCAGTATTCTGTCCCTATTTGTGTCTTTTTGATCCCTGAGTTTGAGTCCACTAAGCTACTTTTAACATAGCAACTTCTCTGCTTCATGAATCTCCTACCTCTTTCCTAGATTTATTTTAACTTCCCAATCCCACAGACCAAACTGACTTGATAACCCTTAGATATAGCAGTAGTATGATTGTATAGGTTCTGACTTGCAAAATTGTTTATATCCAACACAGTGTAGGGGGAATGGGGAGATAGGGCAGAGGCCCATCATTTATCAGGACCTTCCTATGGACGGAGCCAGGTGATTCAGAGTTGTTCTTTCCATGAATCCTGTGAGGTAGGAATGATGACCATTTGAGGAAACTCAAGAAACTAAATGTCAAGCAGTTTCAGTATCCTGGCAGCATCCCATAAGACTAGAAGATAAAATCAATAAATTCGTAATATAAAAATAAAAATACAGACAAATAAACAAACTTGAAGCACTTGAATAGACAAAAAGTTATCTATCACAGCCTGTATTCCTCACGTCAATAAAGGTAGGAAACGTTGGGGTTTCCTCCCCTCACATTCCACTTTTGCTTATACCGGCATGTCTCCTCTTTGTCGACTGGAACTTTATTATGGTCCTACTGTGTGCCTAGGGAACAACTATGCTTTTTACAAATGTAGTAATGATTCCCTCCATTTGATGTACGCAGAACACTTGTTGGGCAGCTTTCAACTCAGGCACTACGTGTAAAACATTTTTCTTAAAAAATGACTTAAAAAAATGTAGTTCCCTTCTTCATCCTCCCTCTTGTTTCTCTTTATTTTCAATGATGGAATCACTCACCTCCTTAAGAGCTAACCGAGGTGGTTTGGGCTGGGGCCAAAGATCTGGATCCTGCGGTTTGAGGAGGGATAATGGATAATGGATTCCCTAAGCAGAAGCTATTCACTTGCTTTGTCTTTCTCTGTCCTCACTCCATACTTTGTGTTACTGTCTGCAGCTGCTTTTCCTACTGTTTGCCTTGAACATATACTTGCTATTTATAGCCCTCTTTTTACAGTTCAAACACCGCTTTCTATATACTAACTCATTCCATGTGCACCGGAAGCCTGTGAATTAATTATTATAAACTACATTTTATAGGTGAACATGAAGCCTCAGAAGGGTGATTATTTGCTTCAAGATCAGTGGTTCACAAGTGGACAGTCAAGACTTAGACTTAAGATTATTGCTCTTTTGAACAAACTCTGGCCCTCTGAACATAACTACCTCACAAGTAACCAAGAGCAGACATCCCAAACTCATTAAACACCAGATATGGCCCTCGAAAGCACATGCATTTCCAACACCGAGAGCTTTGTCCCTCTCTGATAGGACTGTAGGTTTCAAGCTACAGAAAAGTTGAAGGTAAGACAGAGGTTCTAATAATTGTTGCCACTATATCACCAGTTGTTGGCCTCTTGGTTTTAAGAGTAGCTTCATATTTTTGTTCTGGGCTCTATTCAGTTCTTCTCTCTCCCTTTATTACATGAAGAAAGATGAGAAAACTCATATATGAACAGACCAGACAGTAAGTAAGGCAAGGAAGATAGTTACCCATGCCATCCATTCCTTTCCCACTCTCTCCAAGGAAAGGATAAGGGAAAAGTGCTGGGGGGAAGACAAGAGACTTTATTGAAGAGGAAGCACTCAATGTGCAAAGCTATTATGTACTCAAATAATATCAAGGGCAAATCTGCTATCTTTGCCCTGGTAACTTTTGGGGGAAAAGACAGTTCAGCTGTTGAGATAACTACTCATGCTTTAGCTATGTCCCCCAGTACTAAATAATCAGTGATGAATTTTCCAATGGAATTTTTTTTCCAGCAGTGAAGGAAACAAGGGGTTGGGTCATAGAGAAAAATCTGTGCAGAAGTTGAAAAGAGGATTATTTAAAGAACTGACACTGGAGGAGTTGCGACTTCACTGCCCACTCCAGCATTTGGAGACAGGTTGGCCTTTTGGTATGGCTGCTCTGCCACCCAGCTCTAGTGTATCCAAATGCCTCCAAAACTCTAAATATGAAGAAAGATACACTTTATTGAGCCCTTCCTCATTTCACCTGACAACTTGGCCACCAATTCACTGTTGGAATAGTTAGCAAGAATAACAATTGCAATGGAATCCATGGAGAAGGTATTGTTTGGAATAATAGATTATAATAAATAATCGAGACTTTGTCATCATAACCCTAGGGAACACTGTGCACACTGGGTTTGCTTATCCTGGAAATAATTATTTTTATTTAGTGGTCTTGTTTGAGAAAGCAAATAGCCACATAGCATTTTGAGTTGGGCTGATTGGTCTCAACGTTATCTTTTGAAGCAGGATAGCTTATGTGGCCTCTGGGTCAGATGACTGGCGGATTCTGCATGGAGCTCTGTGCATAAACAGAAGAGCCACCGGAAAGACCATTATGTTTCCCTGTGAGACATGTGCTCAGTGGGTCATCAGCCAGCCCTATGCCTGTGAAGATGTTGCAGCTACTGCCAGTTGCTAGGGGCTAGAGAAATGAGAGTGGTGGTGCTTATTAGACTGGCCAACTTCTTCAATTCAGCTCTTGATTTTTGTCTTCAGTCCTCAGTTACTGAAAGTGTGTCCCTGGAGAAGGTATAAATTAGCCTAACAGATGAATGCAACACAGAAGCGTGGGAACACAAAGAAAGCAGACTGCTAGCATGTTAGCATCAGAGTGAACAAGGACCATGCTTAAGTCCCCTTGTATTTCCTTATAAGGGTGTAGCTAACCTCGGGAATTACTGCAAAGTTCAGTTCAGTTTAGCTCAACAGATATTTTTTGAGGTCTGTTATCTGCTGGGATCCAAGCTGGGATACAGTAATAATAGCATGAAAACAGATAATAGCAATGATTAATAAGTATTTAACACTTTCTTCTTCTTAGACAAAGCTGAAAACATTAACTGTGCTATCTCATTTAATCTTTACAATAATCCTGTAAGATACTTACGATTAATAACTGAGAAGACCAGGGATTATAATGACCAAGGGGTTATCCACAGACATCAGCCTCAACAAAAAGAGAGACTAAGATTCCAACGTGCATCTGATTTCTTGACATCGCACATGCTGATTGTAGCAGATGACTAACTTTACCAGTATCCATTTCCACATCTTCCTGAGCCTTTTTTTTGCAAAGGGGTCTAGCTATATGTGCCTTCTAGCTGGTAAATTGTAAATAGAAGTGATGTTTACCTAGCATCAAGGCTTTAAAGAAGTATTCTTCCTCCAGGAATTCTTTCTCATTCTGTAGTCTGAATGCCAATCAAAAACAGTGCTATGGGATAGTAGATCACAGTATGGAAGGAAGTGAAGTCCCCACGTCACTGCACAGAGGAAAGGCACATGCCTACCAGGAGCATTTACTTTAGACAGTTACGTGACCAAGAAATAACTTTACCTTAATTGTGGCACTGCGTATTTTTTTCCTCAGGATGTTTTCTCTACCAAAGCTCTCAGCACTGGGGGAGAAACTGACTTTTTAAAAAGAAATATTTGAGGAAATGAGAATGTTGATCTTGGATAACAGGAAGAGAACTAGGACAACATGGTTATTATTTTCAAATGAAGGGTTACAAGTATCAGATTCATTAGCCTTAGTTTCTGTGTCCCAAAGAAGCAAAACTGGGACTAATAGAATATGTAGAGAGTCAAGTTTTAGTTCATTATATAAAAGTCAGCTCTATTTGGTCAAAGTCCACAAAGATGAAAAGGGTGACTTCAGGAAATGGGTTCTTTATCACCAGATTTCTTTAAGAGGTAATGAATGAGGTTAGACTGCCATTTAGTACAAATATTGTAGAGCAAATGTAGGGAGTGGGTGGGAAATTCCTGATTACTGTATCCTCTAATCAGAAGACCCTGTAATTCTAGGATCATTTGATTTCGTTATTCTTTGGATCACATTCTATGATTCCATGTTCCTAAATCTCCATACAATGGCTCAATGTATGTGTCTCCTAGAGAAAAAGATAAGAAGCATGGCTAGATTTCTCATTTGAGGACTGCTTTGGTTTGAATAAGAGTTGATACCATTACAGAGATTCTGCCAAGTGTGAGGACTAAGGAAATCATCAGGGATGGTGACCCATTTTGCTGACCCAGATACACAGCCTGTTTATATGTAATTAAAATGAAGACCTAGGAAAAACCATGATTGATCAAAAAGAGAAATGTTGTCAGAATAAGAGCAGAGCTAAAAAAAAGTTCCCTTTAAAACATCTAGTTTGCTTTTTAAGAGGTGTTTTCTAATTTCATTCAAGATGTTTTCCTGACCTAAATAGCCTATATTCTAAGATTTTCAAGCAACATCTGCTTTGTTTGCTTTATTTAGGATTCATTCCACTAAACACCTGAACCTGTGTTTTCATGAAGCTTTATTTCCTAGCAGATATTACAGTTATTCATCACATTTTCTTACATATTCTAGATTACTCTTCTCCTCCTCCATTATTATTTTGCCTCTCTCTCTTTCTCTCTTACTGAATCATAAGTTGGTTCTCCAGATTCCAGAACTAGAATATTTGAAGCACTGTATCCAAAAAAACTTGGAGCCAGAGGGTGAGTGTGACAACAAAAGATAAATTAAGGCATTAATCCCAAAGGTCCAGAGGAAGGGGTGGAATAAAAGCTGATCATGCGGGGAGAGAAAGAATCGCAATAGGACCAAATAAAGGATCCTACGAATTACTGTAAGAGACATAAAGTTTCTGATATTTTTTATTGGCCTCAATCTGCTTGATTATATATGAATGGGTCAGCATTGGTAAAAAGTTGATGCATTATTCATTGATTCATTCATTAAACAATTATTCATTGAGCACCTGCTAGGTCCTAGGGATATAATGATAAACAGAGACATGACCATGGCCTCCCTGCCTTCATGGAGTTTATATTCAGGGAAAGAGATTGTGAGGGATGAGTGACAATACAAGAATTTATTCCTATGGAGATCAGGTCTTTGAAGACAGTAGAGGTGAAGGTGTTAGGGAATGATTGGGTGTGTGATTAGGGGTGTTCTACCTAGAGAGGAAGATCAGATGTGGAGAAACTTGAGCTGAGCCCTCCAAGACAAGAAGGAACCAGATGCACAAAGAATAAGGATAAAAACCCTCTAGTCAAAGGGAAGGACAAGTACAGGTCTCTTAGGCAGAAATGAAGAGAGGCCATCACCCAAAGAAAGTTGACAATATGTGAGCAAGGAGGAGTTGGCACCAATAGAAACGAGAGAAGCAGAATGGGACAGTTTACTCAGGGCCTGGCAAAACATGGTAAAAATTGTACTAGGATATTCCCTCTCATTTTTCTCTTTCTCTTTCCTTGTATTATTTAGTGTTGCCCAAGGTTATTATTTTTTTTTAATTGTATTTGGCTCTAACTTACTCTTTACTTTCTCTTTCTCTTCTCTCCTGTCCACATCTCCTTCTTTGACAGGGATTTGCACTAATTTCTTTCCCTTTCCACTCTCCCCCAAGAGTTACTCTTAAGAGCAATACCTGGAACACAATCCTCTTCCTCTGGTAATTATGGATTCCATCTGTAACAGCATCCCCCTGACTCTACTAGGGAGTTCCCCTTTACCTCTGCAGCCTGAAGTTTTACCCTTCCTCTGAGTCTCAAGTGAAATGAGTCCTTGCACTCTTAGTGAGGCAATTAATCATCCATGACCTTTCCCATTGAGTTCTTATATCACACACATCTTGGGCACCTTAGTGCATCCTATTAATTGTTCACAACTGTCCTTTAAAGTAAGTATTAGTATTCCTATTTTTACAGATAAGGAAATGCCCGGATGCTTTCTCAATGTTACAGATAAGAAGTTGCAGAACTGGAATATGAATGCAGATGTTTTTAATTTTTTCTGATGCTCTCTCAAACTCATACATAAATTTTTTATAGCTATTCAATACTTAACCTATTTTTTGCTAGTTTTCCTGTTTTGATGGTAAATCATGAGGGTGGAGACTGTCCAGCTACCATTTTTCTTCCTCACATCTGTGCTTTCTCATGAATCACTGATTCCCTTCTTGGTGTATGCTTGGTTTTCCTGTAACTCTGAAGTTCTTCAAGCTCAGCAAGAAATATTTAGTGCATCATTCTCTGCACTCTATACAAGCTTTCTGACTACCTTATCACATCACTATGATTATTTGCTTATCTCTCTTCCTCTTCCAGTTAGTCTCTAGCCTGTGTTGTCCAACAGTTGTCACTCACCATGTGCAGCTCTCCAGCTCTTGCAATATGGTTAGTATGGCCATGGAATTGAAATTTAATTTTACTAAAAGTTCTCAGTAAACTCAAATTTAAAAATGAAAGCAACATAAAGTTGTTTTCCTTTAAATACAACTTTATTATATTGTTATGAAAACATTTCACCCTGTAACTATTGAAAATTAAACATCTGAATCAAGATGTACTCTAGATATGAAAACAAGATGTACTCTAGATATAAAATATATATGGATTTCATGAACTTACTAAGGAGAAAAGGAATGTAAGCTATCTCATTAAAAATTCATTATATTGATGATCTGTGGAAATGATATTTTTGGACATACTAAGCTAAATATACTATATTTTAAAAACTTATTTAACTTTTTTCTTTGACTTTTTAAAAACTAGTTTATTTGACAGGGAGAGCGATCACAGTAGGCAGAGATGCAAGCAGAGAGAGAGGGAAAAAATGGGCTCCCCGTTGAGCAAAGTCTGACACGGGGCTCAATCCCAGGACCCTGAGATCATGATCTGAGCTGAAGGCAGACATTTAACCAACTGAGCCACCCAGGTGCCCCTTTCTTTAACCGACTGAGCCACCCAGGTGCCACTTTCTTTGTCTGTTTTAAAACGTGTCTACTGGATAATTTAGGATAACATATATGACTCACACTATTTTTCTGTTGAACACTGATGCTATCGAAACTTCAAAGATGGGGTGAATGTTCTATTGCTCTTTTTTTATGTGTTGTTTGTCTTTGTAATCTCTGACTCTGGCATGTGCCAGGTGCATAGTAGGTGCTCAAAATACATGGTATGAATGAATGAGTCAATGAATGAATAACTTTCCCTCATCTTTTAATATTTTGCATGCTGCTTTACATGTAGAAAGCAGTCAATAAACATAAGGTTTTCAGTTGGTCTATTGATCACAGGTGTAGAGAAGGTATTTTTTCCAAAAGAAAGCATAACTTTTATCCTTTTCCTCTGGTCACCATTTGTGACTACCAGATCTGTTTTGAAAGGAACATAAACAGAAAAAAGAAAAGATAAGCAAAACCCATGAATTGCTACAATAAAAACGAGTAGAATTTTCTTTGCCCTTATTATTAAAACACAAGATGAGATTTTAAGGAACTTACCATCTGCCCTCTTTATTTGATTCCAAAGTGCACATTTCTTCCACTTTTTATATATTTAAAGTTAAGCCATCTCCTACAAATAAGGAATATGTCTAATTTAGCAACACTGGTCATTTCCTTATTTTTATCCACAAATAGCTTTTATTAAATCAAACTGGTTTCTTATTATCAATAGCATCTAAGAATCATGAAACAAGGGTAAAGTCAACAGAGATTAGAGACCAATACATTTGCATAAACATAATAGAATATTTGTGATATAGCACATCTTTCAAAGGAGATGTTCTTTCAGGGTCCCTCCAGGATTTGTTTGTGATGAGCAGGTATATAGAAAAACAGATTAATGGGATCCAAAGAAGATCAAGAGAAAGTAGAATGAAAGATTAAGGAGACCTTTAATTGGAGGAAGCTTCTAAGAAGTGATGCAGTTGCTTAGAAACCCTTTTGGTATATTTCCAGTGGATAAAATCCAACCCAGAGCAAGTTCTTTCCTGATCTGATTTTTACCTCCTTCTTTATCTTCATCTCCTACCACATTCCCTGCCTCAGACTCTATGTTTAAGCATATTCTATTGCTCATACTCTTCAAGCACATAAGATGACTTCAACTGTTGTGTCTTTGACCATCTTTCCCTTTCCCAAAGGGCCTTTCTTTTGGTTGGACAGTTAGAAAATTACTATTCTTGTTTGAGATGAAGTTCAAGCTTTATTTCCTTTATGGGGACTTCTCTGAGTTCTCAGATCTGGCCCATGTTGAACATAATTCTATTAAAGAGTTCATAAGTCATTCTTTTCCACATCTGTTTGACCATAAAATTGTTGAGTTTCATGATGATAGGAACCTGGTATTATTCAACTTGATTTCTCTAGAGAAGTTGTTCCCAAGATTGGCTTCTGGATAGAATCACCTAAAAATCTTAACACAACAAACAAACAAGCAGGTATATATAAATTTGTATAAACATAATATTCGATTATTATAGAATTAATTATACAATTAATTATAGAATTAATTATAGAATTAATATAGAATATTGTGTTTATACAAATTTATATATACAAAACACCTGAGACCCATGTGAAACTGGGTATTAAGTCAGAATCTCTGGGAATAAGGACAGGGAATCAGTACTTTTTAAGTAATCTCATTATTCCAATATGTACTTGGCTTGAGAAGCAATAATCTTTAGCACAGCACAGGGCAGGAGTTCATGCATGTTTACAATTTGAATTGAATCGAAGGTTAAAGAGAACCATAGTAAGTTGTGGTGGAGATTCAGAATAAATCAAGCGATCTCAACATTACGTTGAAAAGATTTCCTATATGTACTAAGACAAAAACTAAAGCTAGAAGAATCATAAATATTCTGTTCAACATTTAAGAACTGAGATCATCTACTCTACAACTGTAATGTATGCAGTACAGTAATATTAACAATAATAACTATGCTGTACATTATATATCCATGACTTATTTATTTTATTACTGAAAATTTCTACCTTTTTCCCTCTTTACCCACCTTCTACCTCCCACCTCTGGCAAACATCAGCAACAACAACAACAACAACAACAACAACAAAAAACGAAAAAAGAGCCACTATGTATGGTGACAGGTGTTAATTGTGGTAATCATTTCATAATATATCCAAATATTGAAACATCATGTTTTATATCTGAAATTAATGTAGTGTTATATGTCAACTATAACTCAATTTAAAAAAAAGAAAAAACTAAGAACTGAGATTATAGAACTGAAAACATTTTACTCATCTGTGAAGTAAGAGGAAGGTAGTATTTGGTCTTAGAGCTTTTTCCAAGTCTAAGCAAATAATAATACCAGAATCATAAAACTGAGACAGAAAGCCTTTTACTGACCCCTCACGTCTCTTATTTTACAAATGACTGAATAAGTTTATGTATACAATGCTTCATGATTTCCAAAGCACTTTCATAAACATTATCTCAGAAAACTCCATCAGGTAGAGTTGAATATCCTTACTTAGCAGATCAGAAAGCTGAAACTTGTAGGTATTAGGGATGGACTCAAGATCATGCGCAAAATTGTCTTTTATCTCCCATTTCATTTGTACGTCCCAGGAGAAGAGGAAGAGAAAGCCAGAGAAGCTCTTAAGAGCTTTTGGTAATAGAAACATAAGGACATTTATTTTTAATTTTTTTCTGTGCATAGAATCAGAGAAGTGGATGTGATTCATTATCAGCACATTGATGTATATGTAACTTCCTTTCTCCTGTTCTGTATAGTACTGTCTTCCCTCACCCATATCCCCGTCCCTACCCCATTCACATCACCAAGGTCTACTCATGACTCTCTTTATTTCCTTATTCCTACCTCTTCTCAAGACTGTCTTATCAGGACCTCCACATGGAGAGTAATTTGCAGGTAATACACATGCTTATTTTCCCATGTTGCTCCTCAGAAAGCCATGCAGCAACTTCTACAGTAGGCATTGCTATTCTTAGCACAATTTCATACATTAGGAACATAAGGTCAAAAAGTGCATTGATTTAAACACAAACAACTGGATTCCTGCAGAGCTAGGGCTCTAACTTGTGTCTCTGGTCAGAAGTTTGGAATCTTATCTTCTTTCCATAATTCTATCCTGCTTCATGGGAGTGATCTGCACTACCTGCTAAGGTATATATGTCTGGCAGAAAGGAGATTTTGGGCTAGAGATAAGCAGTACAGCTAGATCATAGATCTCAAAAAAATTTGTAAGGTCCTATGGGACATTTTGACATGCAGGTAACGGAAGCTATCATTTTACTTATCTGATAGATTATTTTAACATTTATGAATATTCATTTTCTTCCCCTTGTGGCAAGAAGGTATTTCCCACTCCACTGATATTTAACTTGGTTGTTTGATTTCCTTTGGCCATTAGAATGCAAATGGATGTCGCATGACTATGACTATGCTGCTCTGCATTTGACTTTATGCCTTCAGCATAGTAAGGAGCAGATGTGGGTTGAAACCTCAGTCCCGACCCCAAAGTGAGAGACACATGGAGCATGAACAAGCAGAGTTCAAGCAGTAACTGGCATGTAATCTGATGGGAAAAACAAAACAAAACAAAACAAAGCAACAACAAAAACCTTGTTATTATAAGCCACTGAGATTTGGGGATTGTTGTTTAGCAGCAAAACTGACTCATACAGCCAACTTCTCAGAGACCAAACAGATCTTCAAACTATATTATGCATGTGAAACATAAGATATTTTTAAATACGAAAGTGGTATGTGACTTTACGGAGGACAGGTAGCCACTCAATTCTCCCATTGGAAATGTTAACCTATTTAGTTATGAGCAAGACTTAGGAATAAAAAGTTAAAATTGGACATATCTTCTAGTTATTAACAAATGTTAATTAAGATTCCTTGGCTGCAAAGTAAGCATTGTGAAAGACTTCATGAGAATGATAAATTTTAAAATATTACTGTTATGACCAGAGCAGTTTGAGGCCAAACTTAGTACAAGATTAAAATTTTCTTTTAAATGATTCTAAATTTTAAAACTGTATCATTAACACAGTATTATCCATATGATTTTCTCATCTGTTTAATTATAGAGGAGGCAGTTAAGCAGATCAAGGGACTCTATTAACAGACAAACCCAAAAGCAAATATGATGAAATGTAATTACAGGGAGTAAATGATCTGGAGTTTCCCAGAACCTCCCAGAACTCGAGAAAGTTCTAAACATGATTTATGCCACAGTAAAGTGAACTGGTACTTAGCATTCCCTGTAGCAGAGAGAGAGCACACATTTGGATAAAGTAACTATTTCTTGAATGATCTACTTGCAAATAAAAAAGTTAGGATTTATCCAATTGAAAGTTACATTTTTGAACACTTCCTTTTAATATGAATATGAACTCCTAAGATAGTAGTTTTTTGGCTAAGAAAAATGCATTTTTTAAAGAAGTTGGAAGCCATATGCTTTCATCCTATGGTCAAAATACATTGTGATTTTTGTGCTTTGTTTTTAACAGTAGTGAAGTGGATAGGCAACAAGATGGGGGTGGGGAGATCACAAGATTAAGAAAAAAACTGTAGGGTCCAGAAGAAGCATCTCATTTTAGAATCATCCTTTGACAGACCTTATAATGCACGACTGGATAGAACACATTACTGCTCTGACCCATTTGGCCAATTTACTCTGTTTTTTTATTTCAGTAGGTAAGGAACAAATAGAAATGTGTACGTATATTGTTAGGTCTTCCAGACAGCACAGATCTAAAATGATGAAAAGAAGAATAAATGGATAGATTATTGGTTGAATAAAAGACTGAGAAACTGGTGTGTATCATTTGTGTTCATTGTGTATATATCTATCTACATATCTAAGCAGGCACTTGAAGGTGGATTACCAAAAACAATGTGTGCTAATGGCACTAATTCTAAGCTTCAATGTAAGAAATTGTTTTCTGAAAAGCTGAGCTTCAGTTGTTTTTACACATTAGTTTTAAATGTAAAAATGTAAGGTCACAATATAAATGATCATAGGATATTAAAATTGGAAAAACCACCAGTTTTCTTAATTCAGCTTTTTACTTAAGAATCCTTTGCAATTTATCCTTGGAAAAACAGCTCTTTGTTCCTTATTTAAGTAATATGTTTAGCCCCTTCAAAAGCAACCCTTTCATTGTAAGACATCAGCAAGTTTTCTTTCACACTGAGCCAAATGTGTGTCTTTGTAAACCCCACCCAGTAGTGTGGTTCCCTATTGAAAAGTTACTCAATTTTTTGTCTTCATATTTTACACAATGAACACCATTACGGTTTTCCTTAATTCTTTCCTCCAAGATAAACCTATTTCTTTTGATAATTCCTTAAATCTTCTTTATCATAAGAATAATTTTTTAAAAAGATTTTATTTATTTATTTGACAGAGAGAAACACAGCAAGAGAGGGAACACAAGCAGAGGGACTGAGAGAGGGAGAAGCAGGCTTCCTGCCGAGCAGGAAGCCTGATGTGGGGCTAGATCCTGGGGCTCCAGGATCATGACCTGAGCCAAAAGCAGTCACTTAACCAACTGAGCCACCCAGGTGCCCCAGAATAATTTTTTAAGGAACATATTTTGATAAAATAACTAATCACTTTGTAAGTTTGCTTTGTGAGTTTTCTTTGGTGAGACTAAGCTTTTCTATAAAACAAAATAATAGCAAGTTTGTAATTTGTTCCAAATACTTTCTTCATACTAATAAATGAAATTTGCAAATCTTTAAGAGGCTGTGCCCTATTCTTAAATTCTTAAATTATTTTTAAATTGTGGATGATGTTGTTCTTCTCAGAATTGTGCACTCTTAAGGCATCTTGTGGATACAGTATCACAGTCTGCAGCAGCAAGCAGAAACCAACACAAGTGTTTTTAAAGGATAAAGATTTAAAATAGAAATAGTTGCTTCTAAATATTCTGAAAAAATCTGAGGAGCATGCTGAATGGTGAAGCAGTAACCTGCTATGGTTTCTACACTGAAGAAGGTGGGCGGGATAGGAGCCAAATGCAACTGAGTTCAAGAGCAAACTGCTATGCTCTTCTGAGCATTTGGGAATCAGAAAGTCAGCTTCCATGGACCTTGGAGCTTAGAGTTCCTGCCACTGCCGCCACCACCACTGCTTCTCAAAACTGTAAACTTGGAAAATGGACACTGATTTCTGCACTACTCCTTTGCTTGCCAGAGAGAAACTTTCCAGAGGAAAATAGTCTCTGCTATGGTTTGTCTTCCCAAACTTACATGAGTGCATTGAATAAGTGGGATTTCACTTGCATCTGGATCCTGAGCCCCAAGAGCCTCGGGAAGAAGGTAGTCTGTTGCTTCTGTGCTCAGCAGCATAGGTATGCACTAGGAGATGGTGGGAATGGATGCTAAGCATCAACAGACCACATCCTGGGCAGTACCTAAACACTGGGTCATGCTGAAAGAAAGAAAACCAACATCCATTGAATACCAAATGTGTTGGAAGCATTATGTTGCTCACTTTTCAGATGCACATTCACTAATTCTTCAAAATCCTGTTGTTAGGTATCATCTCCATTTTGTGGAACAGAAAACAGGCTGAAAGAGTAAGTGATTTGTTCAGTTCTCCCCAGCTGCTAAATGCTGGTTCATATTTACATTCTTTCCTCTGTCTTCAAGTTCAAGAATATTTGTCCACTGCCATGCTTTCTCTTCTAAGAAAGAACTTACTTGGAATATTGTAAAGCATCCCTTTCCATCACTGGATAGTTTGGACTGTTACTAAAAGTTCTTCATTATTACTGAGTCTAAATCTCATTTGTCTACACTCTACTTCTTGGGATCAAATTCAGTGATTCTGGAGTACCTTTTACAGAGCAACATTGTGTGTGGGTGTGTGCTTTATCAATTTTATTGTTTCTTTTTCTTTCCCTTTTTGGATCTTGTTCCAGGCTACTTTGAGCTAGGATCACAATTAATACTATAAATAAATGAACCCCCACCAAAGTTTCTAGCTCAAGTCCATGTTTATGAGTCAACATTTTATTATGAAGTGTGGTTGCTCTTAAGTTGCTCAAGCCAGGCAAGGCAAATGTATGAGGGAATCTGGGGAGACAATGGGTATAAAACAAACCATTGATTTCTTTTGTAAGTTCTTCAGAGAAGATGTATTATATCTATTAGGGGTTATAGCCCATTGCACTGTAAGCTTCTAGTAGAGAAAAAAACAAAAACAAAAACAAAAAAAAACCAGTGATTTGTTTCCTGGAGAGAAATATAACCACCAGTGACTGGTGGAATGAGCCACGTGGATTGTAAGCTTTTTCTCCCTGCAATTACAGTGCGACAAATGCTCTAAGCTAATAAGCAGACAAATGACTGTGACGATCAGCTTCAGCAGCCCACATTTCAGAGGGACTATTTAAAGCTCTGGGTCTTTTCTAAGCAAATTCTTTTGAACTTGAGTCCTAAGCATGAAGCTATTAACAGTCTACCCAGATAAATAAGATCCTGATGTGATGGTAATGCCATCACCACGAAATATTTATCTTTCAATTTTCCTAGACCATTTCAAGTAATAAGCCTATAGAGCAATCCCATTATTGCTTATGTGTAATAGGCTAGCATAAGTTCTTTACATGCTTGTCACCAACAAAAAGTTACTGTTTCATTCTTTTGCACTAGAAAATATTATTTTTCCTATACAGCAAGAAAGGAAACAATAGAGATGAAAAGAGCTTTTGAGTTTGTAGAAGAAAAGTTTCACAAACCAATCTGTACCTTAGGTTTATAATCCACTCAGACTATCCTCTGTGGACCATTAGAGGTATACAGGTGCATTATATATCTCAACAAAATTAAAAATAAAAGTACCTAAAATCTATGCTGCCTTATACTGAGAAAGCCATGCTTGCATAGAGAAGCAAAATTTAAAGAATCCATGATTATTCCCAAAGAAAGATATAGATGTCATAAGCTACATCTGCATGGGTTCAAATTTTACTGCAGGTTTTCATGATCCCAGAATCCTGGGAATTTTTCTTGAGTTAAATGAAAAAATTAACTTAGGGGTGCAAATTATGTGTGCGTATAAACTTGCACGCTCATGCACATGGATCTTCAGCAGAAGGTAGAGCTAGTAAGTAGCACCTCTGGGAGAAGGCAGCTAAAGGGACCCTTAACGTGATCCAGTCTGCCTCTGTGAAAGAATGAATTTGGGTAATAGGAAAGGACTTCCACTTCCACATCCTATGGGCCAAGGAACCTCCACACCCTGTCTCTGGTGCCTAATCTCTGAGAAGAATATTTGACATTGGCCAGATTTACCCCCTAGGTCCTTAGATGATACCTAAATATGTTCTTTCCATTTATCTAGCACTAGAACCCACTCTTAAGGGGAGAGGCATCCAGGTACTGTTGAGTTGGACCTCATATTACCTGAGAATTTTCAAATACCATTTGAGATCCACTTCTGTTCTGTAAAACATGCCTCTGTATGTGTATTTTCTGTTATACACTTGGGTTGAGCAGTTGCAGCTGAAGTAAGGGAGAAGTTTCTGGGGGCAAAAAAGAGAGGGGATCATTTAGGGATTTTCAGAAGTGAGCTGGGTTAGCACAGTCAGGCTAAGTTAAGTGAAAAGAGAGTTTTGGTAAAAAGATGGTGTAACTTCTTGAAAGAAAAGAAAAACTGCAGAATCAAAAGGAAAAAGCACCAGGATAGGTCCAGGGACCCAGTGAGAGGATCTTCAGAGTGCCGTGGATGGGATGAATCTACAAAGGAAGTTTCATCTTTGTTCCACTCCATTTGAGGAAAAAGCATTTAACTGGCCTACTGTTGGGCCCCTGACCCACCATTTTTCTGGAAGAAGTCAAGGTAATTTAATTGAAAGTCTCTCCATGATACTATGGCATAGGTTGACCCCCTAAGCTATATAGAGTGTATTTAACAAGCAAAAAAGAAGAAAAGTTGCTGGGCTGGAACAGACAACACATCATGACCATGAAAGGGATGCAAGAGATTGTTTTTTGTAAAAATAATGAAGAAAGAGAATAAAAACAATACCATAAAAACAAAAAGACAAGACAAAGCATAAAAAGGGAAGCCCAAGGAGTCCAAAAAGAATAATGGAAAAGAGATGAGAGAAGAGAATAGAAAACAAGAGAAGCTGTTGAAAAGAAAAACATCTACCCAAATCCTTAATCAATGCTTGGCATCAATATTATTAATTTCTTTTGACTGAAAAAACTGAGGCTTGGTCAGCTGGGGTAACAGGCTAATGAGCACACAGAGGAGCTGGCAGAGCTGATTCAAACCCAACAGTCTTTCTGTGGCAGAATTTTCCCTGCAATCATCCTTTTGTTCAAAAACCCTGAAAGAGATCTTCTCACACCCCAAAATGTTTTCATGATCAAACGGAGTTACCCACTATTCTTCGTTATTGTGCACTTACTGGAAGTCAGGCCACCCTGATCAAAAACCAACTCAATTCAATTCTGCATTGATGGATGAAGACGATGTTGGTAAATTCCAGAGTCAAGGAAGAACCAGGAAGAACTAGAGGAAATCAGTGCAGTAGAATTATAAGACTAGGTTCTTTGGGCAGCAGTCAATAGGAACCGGTCCTGGCTAATATCAATCAACTTATAGTCCTGAGTGGCTGCACATCAGAGGTCAATTCACATGCATGCCATAGGTTAAGGATATTAATTGGGGACTTGGAACCACTAACAAAACTGGACATCTTAATGTGCAAATGGCAGAGTGCTGGAAGAGGTTATTAGATATTGGTTGAAAAAAATCAGGAACACTAAGACTTCAGTATCCTCTAACAAATGGGCCAAATGTAACAAGGAAGCCTGGAGTGGAGCCACCAGTCAAGTCTTGCAATAAGATCTTCCAGTTGAGGATCTTATAGGATCAAAGGTCCACATGCACCAGCAGAGTATTGTTGTTATCATAAAACCAACATAAAGTTAACATTCAATTAAGGAAATCAAATGTCCACAATCAAGAAAGATAAATCATGATTTATCATATACTATTTACACACTTGCAAGTGTTCTATTAATTCACTATAGTGAAGTCCCCTAGAATGTTTTCAACAGTAACATCCTAGCAATGCCATAGCAGTTCACCTCCAAAATCAATTAGTTTCTATTTAAAATTTAAAAACGAATTCAGTGAATTTGCTGTGAGATATACTTTCTATTGCCTAAAAGAAAAAGTGTCCAAGCATACATACATACTCTTTAAAGCATGATTTCCGACCAAGTATCTGGAATGTGATGAGTTCTTTATTAGAAAAAGCATAGGGGTGAGGGATGGGAGAGCATGGTGGTGGGTACTGGGGGCACCTATTGCGTGGAGCACTGGGTGTGGGGAATGGGGAATGAATCTTGGAACACTGGAAAAAAAATTTAAGTAACAATAAAAAATATATTAAAAAAAAAAAAAGAAAGAAAGAAAAGCAGTATGGGACAACCTACCATGAGTGTAAATTCAACCCTGAAGAAGTGGAATTGCCTTTGTTTTTCCCAACGCTGCAAGCCTGTAATATGATTGAATCCTATTCTCACTGTGGAGACTCAGCCCATTTCCCGCCAGTGTTGAGGACTAACTCACATACAATTAGAATAAGAAGGAATCCCATTTTTGTTGAGGACAGAGGATCAGGGAAGAGAAGTTGCTTCCTGACCACTGTTGAAACAGAGGCCAGAGGGGCGCCTGGGTGGCTCAGTTGGTTAAGCAACTGCCTTGGGCTCAGGTCATGATCCCAGAGACCCGGGATTGAGCCCCACATCAGGCTCCCTGCTTGGCAGGAGGCCTGCTTCTCCCTCTCTCACTCCCCCTGCTTGTGTTCCCTCTCTGGCTATGTTTCTCTCTGTCAAATAAATAAATAAATAAAAATCTTAAAAAAAAAAAAAAAAAGAAAGAAACAGAGGCTAGAATATGGATGTAACTTGAAATCTAATGCTCTTCCATTTCTTGTTTCTTTTAGCAACATCCTTTCTTCTTAATGTACAACAAGGTCCATTGTTACTGCTTTCTCTGACTACAGGCCAACATATGTATGTGACTGGCTTCAGAAGACAGTACAGCAGATTTTTTGGTTATATTATAGGAATTCCTCTTGTCCTGTTTAGCATGTTAAGGTGCTTTCTGCATTTGATCAGACTATACTAAATGCAGATTTTCTATAAGAGCCCAGGGCTTCAAATAAATCCGATTATATCTGATGAAATATAGGTAGTTCATCTAATGAAAAGCAGGAAGGGGAACTAATGGAAATCAGGAAGCCATTCTAAAAGAAATGAATTGGTTTTGTTTCCTTTGGATTTGGTTTCAGTAAGTAGAGGTACTATTGGAAAGCCACCTTGATCTCTGTAAGGCTGCTTCCTGCTGTAAAGCAATAACCAGCCCCCATCATGCATGCCTCTCTTCCTCCATTCACATGCCAAGATCTCTCTCAATAGCCAGCGCACCTCTGAAGTGTTACTACTCCAGGGAAGTCTCACAGTCTTCTTCAAGCAGGATAGGACATCATTTCAGACTTTCCCATTTTCATTGAAAGCATTTACCTTTTTTAAAAAATATTTTATTTATTCATTCAATAGAGAGGGAGAGAGAGCACAAGCAGGGGGAGAAGGAGAGGGGGAAGCAGATTCACCACTGAGCAAGGAGACTGACATGGGGCTCCATCTCAGGACCTGGAGAGCATGATTTGAGGCAAAGGCAGATGCTTAACCATCCGAGCCACTGGCTCAAAATATTTATCTTAACTTGATTTTTATACACTAGCTCTACTTGGTAATTAACACTTCATATCTGTTTCTCTGGGTTTATGGAATGAGGAAAGGAAAAGATTGTGTTTCTCTCTCTCTTTTGCAAATTGCTATTCCCCATCATCTAGCCCAGTTCTAGGTAAAAATACTGATTATCAATAAATCTCTGGACTGAGTGAATGAATAATCGAATAAATTAATATGTATGTTTGGACACTTTTTCTTTTAGGCAATAGAAAGTATATCTCACAGCAAATTCACTGAATTCGTTTTTAAATTTTAAATAGAAACTAATTGATTTTGTTTATACCATGAAGAGGTGAGCAAAATCATTCTAGATAGATCGGCCCAGTAATGAAATTTTTAGAGAGCTGTACAATTTTTAATTCTATGTATCTATCCTTAGAGCTTGCATTTGTAGATGAGGGATATTAACAAAAGTTACTTCAAGAAGATATGTTTACTGAGCCAGGTCATTCAACATTTATTTTGTTCCTAATGGTGTCAGGTCCAATATTGGGTGTCAAGAATACCAAAAGAGAAAGACATATTTTTCATGCTAGAGACTCATAGTTTGCTCTTGCTGTAGATATGTGATCAATAATTACGAGAATAGTCAATGCACCTACTGTACAGGTATGTCCTGTAGTTAAGGGAGGGAAGAAGAGAAATGTGTTGAGGAGCTCCCAATTCATTCCAGACATGTCAGACATTTTTAAGAACAGGTGATACTTAAGAAGGATCTTGAAATACAAAGAAGAATTGCTCAAGAAATTGAGGAAGGAAAGTTTTTCTAGGCATGATGAAAGGCATGGAGGGCAGGACAATGTGGAGGACCCTGAGATCTGTTAGTTTGTTGGTATAAACTACTTCCAAGGAAGTGTGTGACGTGGAGAGGGAAGAGAAAGTACAGGGAACCATACCTGCAGGCATCTGAGTGCCAGGATGATGATGATACTTACTGTATACAGTCTTATGGGTCTGGGGATTGCTCTGTCCTATGAGTTTTTCCCACCATTCAGCAAAGAAGATAGCATCACCCGTGGCAGGCATGAGTGCCTGCTGAGCGAAGTAGTTATAGCATAATTAGTCCTAATGACTAGTCCCATCTACTGAGTTCTTACACATGAGCAATAGCCAATCTAATTCTTCAAGAGCTACAAGGCAACTACTAGGCATTCTGTTTTACCAAAACAGAAACTAAGACTCTGAAAAGTTATATAAGATTCTCAAGGTCACAGAATGAATTAGGGGCAGGGCTAGAATTAAATATGAGTTCTAGAATAATTCCAAAATTAATGCTCCTTTTGCTGTTCCCCCAAGGGTGATGACTCAGTATTACACCAAAGATGATTCTGATTACTCTCGTCTAAATCTGAGTACATGTTTGCTCCTTTTAATCATTCTACACAGAGGTTTCTTTCCAGTACGAAAGAGAAATACCATTTGAAAACACCCAGAAATAGTTGCTTTGTTGACGATTAAGTTTTAAGATTATCTGATTAAAAAAAAAAAAAGTTCAGATTTTTCTCTTTCCAAACTGGGTGCAAACAATGTAAAAAATTCATGGAAGATGTAGGGTCCCACTACCCTAATATCTTCCAAGATGACCCTCTCTCTTCTAAGGTGGTTCCTCTTCTCCTGTTAATCTTATTTGGTATATATAGCAAAGGCCAAGAATAAAACTTATAGTATTTAGAGCTAAAAAAAAGACTCGATGTCTTCTACAAAAGAAGGCTTGCTGACAGGGCAAACAAACCCATTGAACTTTACTTACATTGCTTCATTGTCACTTTTGATCTTATTTTCATTTATGACCCTGTGTGCAAGCTCAGCAAAGTGATGCGAAATACAAAGTACTAACATATTTATTCAATCTTTGGGAGCAAGAATTACATCACAGTTGGTAAAATTTGTTAAATTTCAGGCTCCAGAAATATTCAACCAGTAATTCTTATTTTGTTTTGTTTTCTTTATGTGCTCTTGTTTTCTCATTTGTGCTCTTAAACTCTGAATTCCATAGACCTTGATGGGGGTTAGATCAAGCAAACCTGAGCAGTTTTCTCATGTTGCTTATTCATTAACATATTGAAAGCATATCACAGTTGTCATCCTCTCCAGAACTGACAGCTTAATGTACAAAGACAGCACTAAATATAGACTTGTGGCTATTTCAGAATTGGGAGCACCAAAATCAAATCATCTGGGTGGGTGTTTGCAATTGATTGGTGATGTGTGTGAAACAATGATGAGGGCAAAAAGCAGAAATAGTCAAGCCACTTTTCCTCAAGGGGTTTTCAGATATAACCAGCTTTCTATGAGATAGTATTCATTCATCAAAAACTTACTATGTGAAACACTATACGAAACTCTTTGCGTTGAGTTAGTAGAGTATAGGCATTTTCTTTGAGTTTGATGAGAAAGGAAACTATTACTTTACTTCATATTAAGTGGGTGATTTTAAGCAAGTTTCCTAACCTCCCTGGATATCTTTCTCATAATAGAGATTCTAACTATGCATACTTCATGAACCGACTCCGTAAGATAACACTTCTGAAGTACTGATCACATAACATAAGACTTTCATGACTCAGTTCTTGTGGCCGTTGCAATTCAGCCTCTCATTAAGATTGTGATGTGTCATTGGTTAATGGGTCAGAAGACATGCATCCTGTTAGCCCTCTTCTGTACTCAAAAACTCTATGATTTTAAAAATTCATATAGTCGTTATCCTGACTCAGTCAGAACTCAAATTCTGATATGACCAGTTAGTGAGTTTGGGGGACTGAACCTACATTCTGCTTCTTCCAATGTGTCTGCTGGCATACGCTGATTTGCATGTAAGATGAAGAGTCTCGTGAGGTTGGGGATTTGGAAGAAGGGCTTGAACTATATTAAACTTTGGGGTCTTAAACCTTTATAAATATGTCTAATGACCTCAAAATCATGGCTATAAGGGCAAAGAAGGCAGATCATAAGAGAAAGGGAGCCTAATAGATGTTTATCAAGTAATTAACAGGTCTTGTGGATTGTAGAGGAGCAAAGCAGAGGTATAATACAGGGACCAGTGAAAGAGGTAGCATATGAATATGATTGACCCAGCTATTCTAGTGGTGTTTGCACGTAGTTACACAACTAGGTATGATAATTAATTTTATGTGTCAACTTGGCTGGGCCATGGAGTGTCCAGATTAAATATTATTTCTGAGTGTGTCTGTGAGGGTGCTTCCAAATGAGATGAGCATTTGAATCAGGAAACTTATTAGATTGGTCTCCCCACTGTGGGCAGGCATCTTCAACTTATGAAAGTCTGGATAAAACAGAAGACTACAGAGGAAGGACTTGCACCACTCTTTTCTTCTGTTCCCTGTTTGAGCTGGAACATCTGCTCTCATCTTTTTCCACCCTCAGACTGGGATTTATACCCTTGGCTTCACTGGTTCTTACCCCTTTAGACTTAGACTGCAAGTATGGCTTGCCTTGGTCTCCAGCCTGCAAAGGGTAAATTGTTGGAGTCCTCAGCCCGCATAATCATGTGAGTCAATTTCTCATAATAAAGAACTGTATGTTCATGTGTGTTGGTTCTATTTTTCTGGAGAACCCTGACTAATACACAGCATATGCCACTAAATGCAGTAATACTTGGACACACACACTATGAACATAAAAGGAGGTGGGAATTCGTCCCTCCCCATTTTGCAAGATGGCTAAGTGGGCAATGGGAGGCATAGAAGCCAAGACAATATCAGTGTACCCTGACTTGGGTGGGAACCTCTGCAGACCAGCTGATGCTTTCCCCAGCCAAGCAGTCTCCACAGGGCAGAGGATGGCAGAGGATCTACATCAAGGATCTGAGAAGTGAAGGCAATGCTAAGCCCCAGAAACCACCAGAGGGTAGCCGCCCACACTACACATTTTGGTGCTAGAACCATATGCATCTAGTTGGAAGGAAAGGGCCTCCATTGTACCATTGTGGAACACAAACTGGTTAGCTAACTATAATTATAGCAGCTATGATTTATTGAGCAAGTGCTATGGGACAAATACCATGTCAGATCCTCCGTATAAAGCATCATTAATTCTCACAACTAACAATACAGGTATTGCCAACCCCTTTTTATTTATTTATTTATTTATTTATTTATTTACTTACTTACTTACTTATTTACTTATTTACTTATTTATTTGAGAGAGAGAGAGAGCGCAAGAGAGAGAATGAGTGAAGTACGAGTGGGAAGAATGTCAGAGGGAGAAGCAGACTCTCCATGGAGCTGGGAGCCCTTTGTGGGACTCGATTCCGGGACAGGATCATGACCTGAGATGAAGGCAGTGGCTTAACCAACTGTGCCACCCAGGCACCCCTCCAACCGCATTTTAAAAATGAAGAAACCAAAACTTAGGGAGAAGACATAATTCTTTATACATCATACATCTAAGACTCTCATACTGATCCAATAATGTTCCAAGCTCTCACCCTTTCCACTATGATATAGCAGCTGGCAGAAGATGATAAAGGGTTGCTTTAGAAAATACCTCAGACATCACAGACATTTCCTGGCCACCATAGTTACCCTACGATCCAAGTCTATGGTCCAATTCCATGATCCAGGGGAATTACTGCCACATGCCTACAAGGAAGCAATACCATTTGAGTTCATGAGACCATCTGATGTTGGGGAGTCTGTTTGCTTTGGCCTGTGACACTGGCAATGAAACAGTGCTCTGGATAAATAAATGACTGGTCTTGCGTGCTTGACTAGGAGGGAGGATGTGACTTATAGGCCAGAATCCCCACTAAATCAACCAACCACAAAGCAAGCCCTTCATGTTAATCATGACTAAATGGGAGTCCTGTTCATCTAATACAGATTTAGAGATATATGAATTAGAAGCAGGCTGGTTGCATTCAAAAATAATTAATGTATGCAAAAATGGGCTATTTGTCTCAGTCTGGTAGAGCACCCCTGCCACTTCCTAGAAAGGAACAGTGATTATAAAACGCCCAGAAATATATATATATCCTCTGGCTCCTAGTTTGGCCAAATCAAGAAGACTAAGAAGTGGTAAAGCTGGAACCAGAATTTCAAACCCTGTCCATATTTCACTACTCTGCTACATAGTAGCACTGGTAGTAATATAATAACAATAATGAGATGAGAAGGAAAAGAAGGGGAAGGGGAAAGAAGACAAGGAGGAGTAAAAGGAAGGAGAGAGAGGAAAGAAACTACTTATGATAAATATTTAATGAGCCCTTATACACGCCCTTGGCTAAGCCCTTTGTATATATGGTCCCATTTTATCCTCACAAGAGGGCTGATAAGTAATCACTGTAATTTCCATTCATGGGATAAGGAACTTGATTCTGGGAGGTTATGTGATTTCTCCAAAATCAGCCAATAAGTGGCGGAGCCAGGATTGGAAACATTCAACCAGGATATGCTGAACTCTGGATTCCAACACTAACTTCTTCAATCCATTACTCTGAAAGGTCACAGCCACTGCCATGCATTGTGACACAATCTAGTAGGAAAGACTGTCACTCCAATACATTCAAAAAGTGTGTCCCTGGAAAATACTTTTAGTTTCTCCAGACAGATTTTTTTCCTACAAAATGGAGATAAATAACCATCTGTGCATCACATGTGGTTGTTGGTAACATCAGTTATGTTATATGAATATAAGGCTATTTCATTATTATTATATTGATAGTATTAGTGTTACTTTTATTCTTATTTCTACAGGTCCTCAATCAAGACTGAAGTTCTGCAGCAGTGTAAAAATATGCCCTCTTACTTTCCTTTTCTCAGGGAACTAGAACACTACTGTGACTTACGTGTCTCAGATTAGGTAGCTGAGAAATGTGTTTCTGTTGCAAGATATGTTTACTGTAGACATGCTGCATACTCTCTGAGGAGGTTCATGAACTGACTGACAGGGTGGCTTTCCCACCCTGAGTCATATAATGCTGTATTCATTCTTCTGAAAAAGATTTTCAGGGCAGCCTGACCAATAAGAAGTTCTTACTAAATATATCAATGGTTTCCCCTTCCGCTTGCCTCCTGCCTCTGCCCCAAATGAACAGCAACTGGGGCACCAAAGGGAGAGATGGGAGTGAGATGTGAGGAAGTAGAAAGGTTTGGGCTCATCCATGTCATTAACTAACTAAAGGAACTATAATTACCCAGCATGCAGGGACTGTGAAAGTCACCACTTTCTATTTAATGCCTGGCACAAAAGTGAGGGAGGAGTCCTTAATAAATGCTTGATGAACCCATGAATCAAAATAAGAGTAGTTAACACTTTGGGATGATGTTCAATAAGCAGGGTAGTGCACTAAGCATTTTACATGCAGTTTTTTATTTAGCCCCTTCAATGATTATTTTTGCCATTTTAGGGATCAGAAAAAGGACATTTATAAAGGTTGAAAAACTCAATCAATTTTCTATATTAGACCAGGATTTAAGTCAAGGTCAAATGATGTCTCTTTGGGCTTAACCACTGTGCTATTCAGCTCCCTAGTCCAACTCTAGGACTTTACAGAGGAAACAGAAGACTGAGAATGTGCAAAAGCTTACCTGAGGAACTCCATGGATTCAAATCATGCTGACATGCAAGAATGTCCTGGATTTGCAGAAGTATATGCCACAAGAAGGAGAAGGAAGAAAAGCATACTTTCATAGGGAAATAGACATGAAAACTTATTCTTGGAATTAACGGGTATATTGCTGAATTTCTGAAGTTATCAGAGGCTTTGGCAAATGGAAAGGAAAGTCTGCAAGGAGCCTTGGAAGAGAAGAAAGCAGATCCTAGAAGTTCCAAAGATGATTCATGACTTGTACAACCCAAAAGGGATGTCAGAAGTGCCCACAGAAATTTGGTTGTGGTAACACTAATTCCAAGACCACTGGACTGACTCTAAGAGAGACATTTTTTTTTTGCAGCAATTCAAGGATATGGATGAGTGGTGTAGTGAAAGCTTTACAAGCAGGGTCATATATGATGTATTCAGGAGAGGGAAAGCCAAGAACAGCAAGTTGTACTTGATTATAATCCCACTCTATGGTCCAGAGAGAATGACTGTTTCCATATTATTTGGAAATAAAATGGTTGCTAGAGACAATATAGCCAGGTAAAAGCAGTAAGATTCTGTCTCATGCAGGACAAACTAGAGGTATAGACAAGAGGACTTAAAAATAATATACAGTTATGGCGGTGAGAGAACAAAAGAATGACTAAATTATCTAATTTCACTTGTAACCCATAATGTGATTTCTCTGGGGCCCAGGTCAAACCTCTGAGTCCTCAGGCGCCTGGGAGGCTCAGTGGGTTCAAGCCTCTACCTTCGGCTCAGGTCATGATCTCAGAGTGCTGGGATCCAGGTCCGAGTAGGGCTCTCTGCTCAGCAGGGAGCCTGCTTCCCTCTCCCTCTCTGCCTGCCTCTCTGCCTATTTGTTATCTCTCTCTCTCTCTCTCTCTCTCTCTCTCTCTCTCTCTCTCTCTATGTCAAATAAATAAAATCTTAAAAACAAACAAACAAACAAAAACCCTCTGAGTCCTCTATGAAGAATTTTTTTCTGATTCACTCAACTGACAGTGACACCTGGCTCTTCCGACTCCAGTCACTCATAGAATCTGTACTCAGACCTTGAAGTCTCATTATATCATGCATTAAATTTGGGCACAGATATGGCTCTCTTTCCTCTTCCTCCACCAATCAGTGGTGATACTTAAGGATGGTAACTAAGTATTGCCTATCTTGTTATTCCTTGTTATAGGAGAAGAGAATTATGGTGTTGCTAAAAAAGCACACAATCTAGATTCACACAGAGGAGTTCCCAAACTTTGTTTTGCATATGTTTGTATCGTTTTGAGCAAGTAAGAAAGAGAACTAACACACTATGACTGTGTTTATGCTCAGTATCACCTTCTAAAAACTCAGGAGCTCAAGCCACTAAGTCTAGTCCAGATGTGATTTTACTGAACCCAGGGATGGCCAGGGGATGGAAAGGATGTTATATTGAACCTGTTATCTCAGATTGATAGAATCATCATAGAAGCAGCATGTTAGAGAAAAGCTCAATCAAAATTTGGGAAGATTAGAAACGCCAATCAAAATTCAAAGGACTTAGTTCAGAGAGAAGAGGTTGCTAGCTAAAACAAGAAGGGCAAGAGAGATCCTGGAACAATGCCCTAAACTGAAGAGCTTTGTTGCAATGATTTTGAGTAATAGCAGAAATGAGTTCTCCACTCTGGGTGCATCACATCTGTGTTCTCATTTCCGGGGGAGCTTCAGCCTCCTCATCTGCAAAATAGAATGAGGCAGAGTACCTGCCTCACAGGATTGCTGTGGAAATTGAGGGAGATAATGTAAGTGATGGCACCAGGTACATACTGTGAATCTCTTCCTTTTGCTTACCATCTAATAAATTGTTTATGCTCAAAATGTGTTCATTGAATACATGAATAAATGCATACAGTAGCTCATGAATCCTTCCTACGGTCTGAGGCACTGCACCATCTCCCGACTTTTGCCTTAAAATTTCTTGTCCCAGATTCTCTGTCAGGGAATTGATGCATTTCTTAATTGCCTATCAGGAACAGAAAGGTTAATTTATTTTTGCTCCTGTATGCTCTGGTGACTGAGACTTAAGAGAAGGTGGCAAATCAAATCTGGAGAGAGCAAGGCTTGGAGGTTTATGACACTCTGTTTAGCTACCATGAGTATTTCTTTGGCAGGAATTATCTGACAGGCCACTGGTAAATAGGGGAATGATGTCAATAAAGTGTAAAAGTTGTGTTGGCCAGGACACAATTTTTTCAGTATGTGGCTATTTCAAACCAACCAAGGGCAACTTATCTCATAATTACAGTGAAAGATCTGAAGTCAAAATTGAAAATCTATGAAGGGGACTTTATTTAGTGCATGGATTGGCTAATTTAATGGCCCCCAGAACAGCAAGCTTTCCACAGTGTTGACACAACAGGGGAGGATGTTTGCAGATGAGGAATTAGGAAGACATTTCCTCCTAAATTGAAACAACGCATGAGTGAAAAAAGCTACATCTTGGATCAGACATTTAATTTTGATCATTATATTCTCTGTTCAAAGCAAGTGAATTGCAAAGACTTCCATCCGTAAGGAGGAGTGGATTCTTAAGCCCCATGCTTAAGGCTACAAAGATTGACAATGATTCAAGATTCAAATATTTTTAAAAAAATTTAAACTAAATGCAAATGATAATACAACTTACCAAAATCTGTGGGATGAAGGAAAATTTACCATACAGTTTTTATGTTTTGTTTTTGCTTTTTTAAAATTTAGGACAGGGACGCCTGGGTGGCTCAGTTAGTTAAGCGACTGCCTTCAGCTCAGGTCATGATCCTGGAGACCCGGGATCGAGTCCCCACATCAGGCTCCCTGCTCGGCAGGAAGCCTGCTTCTCCCTCTCTCACTCCCCCTGCTTGTGTTCCCTCTCTGGCTGTGTTTCTCTCTGTCAAATAAATAAAATCTTTAAAAAAAATTTAGGACAGTTATTGTTTTCATTAGTATCCAGTTCCACAGATTTTTGAGTGATCTTCCTCTAGGCTGATTTTTCTCATAAATTCTGATTTGTCTGAGTAATTTCACAGAGCATGAGGTTTCTCAGGAACACATATGGAGTGTCATGAAAGAAATGTTGTGTAAGTACGATAAGGTATACGTCAGAGGATCTGGTAGCTGGTGTCCTCTGTGGGGTTTTACATGATCGGAATTCCTCCTGAGGACTTCCCCAATTCGTGACTAGGAAGACAGGTTGAGGAGTAAATCAAAGGGAGACCGAATATGAAATCAGACCATGAGGCCAGGAAGAGCTGTGGGGCTTGAAATCTGTGCAGAACCAGGGATGAAGAAAATGTGAGTGGAGAACAACAGAAGCCAAAGTGATGAAAAAAGAAGTTCAGTCACCACAGCAGTCCGGACTGAAGTGTCTCCCTAAAATTCATATGTTGAAACCCCAACCATCCATGTGACTGTTTAGAGATAAGGCCTTCAAGGAGGGCATTAACATGAAGTGAGGTCAAGAGGATGAGTCCCTAATCTGATAGATTAGTGTCCTTAGAAGAGAAAGAAAAGACAACAGAGCCCTCACTCTGTCTCTGCACTCACACAGAACAAAAGCCATGTGAAGACAAAGCAAGAAGGTCACTGTCTCAAGCCAGGAAGCAGTCCTCACCAGAAACCAAGCCTACAGGCATCTTGCTCTTGACCTCCAAACTCTAGAATTGGGAGGATAGGTCTGTTGTTTAAGCATCCCAGTCCAGGATACTCTGTTATATCAACAGAGCAGGCTAATACACTGTCTCAGAAGCTTGGGTGACATAGATGTAATACTGAATTTAATATAGTTACCACCGCTTTTTTAAAGTTGTGTTATGCCACTTTGATTTTACAGAAGACCTACCTTAGTACCTGTTTTCACAAACAGAAAGAAATCTGGAAAGGATTTTTGCTTTTAAAAAGGGGCAAGGGTGGCAAGTATAATGTGCCTTCAGTGTTGGTTTTTCAACAGCTGTCGCGATGCAGTATCCAAGTGGGGAACGGCACTGCCAGGGCCCTTCCACTGCCGGGCCTCCTCTTCACACTCAGGATCTCAGCATGTACCCGGGAGCTTTGAACTGGGTGTGTGAGCACCTCTGCTTTATCTCAGTTTTTTGAGGGCATCCACTAACAAGGTGTGTCCGAAGATATCAGAAGAGCCTAAGAAAGGTGATTTTGGGGGTCTGGGGATGCTCAAAATATTCCCATTAATTAGTGGTAATTGCTTCTTCACTTCATGTCATTTCAGTTTAGAAAAAGTTTCATAGGGTTGTTCTATTTTTATGTAGCAGGGGAAACTTGTGCACCTAATGTAGGCTATCCATGCAGAAGGAGTGGGACACTAGGCAGGATCCTAGAGATGGGACAAACGAATCCAATGTGGCCTCTGCATTTCTGCATTCCAAGAGCTCCTAAGTTACGGAATATCATGGAAACCAGACATAATGAGTCCAGAAATGAGAAGATAGAATCAGTAAGTCCCATCTGAAAGCCACTGACAGAACACTGTAAGGGTTGATTTCAAAGAAGAAATGGAGCATTTCCAATAGCCATGTTAACAAAGGATCTGTAGGGAACATTGTATTAAAGAGTTCCATGTCATTCTGTATGAAGCCAATAAAACTGGAAGCCAATTTTTCATATATTTACCTAAACTATTTGATTTGTATATGTATGTATCTTTTTTTTTTCCAAAGATTTTATTTATTTGACAGAGAGAAACACAGCCAGAGAGGGAACACAAGCAGGGGGAGTGAGAGAGGGAGAAGCAGGCTTCCTGCCGAGGAGGGAGCCCGATGTATGTATCTTTTTAATTCACTTTTTATTGAGGTATAATTTACATAGCGTAAAATGCAATGAATGTACACATGGATGAATTTTTACATAAGTAGATCCTCATATAACCACCAAAAACATTAGATACAGAACATTTACTCTTGGTTTCTCTTGTCTTCCTCTGCTCTTTTCCTACTGCTCTTTTTCTTGGAAGGTATAGATAAAAGAATAGCCATGAGCTTTATGGGAAATTCAACGGCTTTTTTTTTCTTTCTTGTTTATAAAAACACTAAACATTCCATTCCAGATGACCAGAAATCTTATTTTCTTACCAAACAACCCTAAGGGGCATGCCTTCTGCTCCATACCTTTTCTGTTTTATTTCCTCTTAGTAATGCTTTTTTTTTAAAAAAATGAGGGTTTTTTTTAATATAAATAAGGTTTTTAAAGTGTGAAAAACAGCTTACAAGATGTCAGAAACCTCCTTCATAGCCTGTCCAAAATGCTATAATTTCAATCATAATGGACTTTAAACCATTTTACATTTGATGGAAATGTGGATTTTTTCATTTTGAGGTTATTATGAATAAAATCATGTATAAGAATTCTTTTGGAAGAAATGAATGCATATTTTTGTGTAAATAACCACTTGAGATATAAATGATATAGATACAGATACAGATAGATTTCTCACTAAAGAGTTAAATATAGGGGTCATAGGGTTTATGCATGTTTACATTTTGTAGATATTGGCCAATATATTTTCAAAGTGGTTGTACAATTTATAATATCACTCTTAGTGTCCAAGTATTCCAGTTGCTCCATATATTTGACATCATTTGATATTATCAGGATAATTTTTGATACTTTGGAGGTGGCTTTAAAAAACATTTCAGGGGCGTCTGGCTGGCTCACTTGGTTAAGCGACTGCCTTTGGCTCCGGTCATGATCCTGGAGACCCAGGATCAAGTCCCACACCAGGCTCCCTGCTCTCACTCCCCCTGCTTGTGTTCCCTCTCTGGCTGTGTTTCTCTCTATCAAATAAATAAAATCTTAAAAAAAAAATTCCAAAATAAGAACAAAGAACAAGCAACAAATATAAAACAGTGAGAAATATGATTAATCAATAATCACTGAACATCAGGGTTCCAAATGTATCAATTAAAAGACAGGGATTTTTGGGGTGGATCAAAAGGCAGTCTCAACTACATGTTTTATATTAAATATAAATATAGGTGAAAAGTAAATCAATGGAGAAAAATATACCATGCTAGTAGTCATTAGAAGAAAACAAAAATAGCAATATTAATTTTAGAAAAAACAGACCTCAAAGCAAGAAGAGTTGACAGAAATTTTAAAAAAAAGTTAATTGCATTGTGATAAAAAGGTAAAATCTCTGAGAAAACAACAATTCTTAATAGGTAGTAACAAACAACAGAAAGTCAAATTATGTGAGGTAAAAACTGATAGACCTATAAGGAAAAAATAGATGAATCCACTATCATAGTTGGAGACACCAACACCCTTCTATCAGAAATGGACATATTCAGGAGGCAGAGAATCAGTTAAGGACATAGTTGCACTCAGCACCATTCATCAACTGGATATAATTGACATCTATAGACTATCTCATACAATAATGTGTTTTTCTGAAGTTCGTATGGAACGTTCACCAACATAGATCAAATCTGAGCCAGAAAACACAGCTTAACAAATTTAAAAGAGGAGAAATCATACAACATTTACTCTCAGATCATAATGAAATTAACTAGAAATCAGCAACAGAAAGATAAATGTAAAATCCCAAAATACTTGGAGAATAAATAGCACACTTCTAAATAAAACATGGACCAAAGAAGAAATCTCAAGAGAAATTTTAAAATATTATTAAATACATGAAAATGAAAACACAATTTAACAAAATATGTAAGATGCAGCAAATACAGTGCTTAGAGGGAAATTGATAACATTGAAAGCATATATCAGAAAAGAAGAAAGATCTAAATCAACAATCCAAGTTTCCACCTTAGGAAATTAGAAAAAAGAACAAATTAAATCCAAAGGAAGAAGGAGAAGGAAGAGGATTAAGAGGAGAAGAGGTATGGGGAGGAGGAGGAGGGGAAAAGGAAGAAGAAGAAAAAGAAGGTGGAGATGGAGGGGGAGGAGGTGAAAGAGGGAGGGGGGGAGGAGGAGAGGAGTTAGAATAGTAAGAATTACAGCAGAAATCAGTGAAATAGAAAAGAGAAAAATCAACAAAACCAAAAGCTGTTTGAAAGATCAATAAAATCAATAAACTTCTAACAAGGCTAAGAAAAAACCCACAAATTAGCGATTTCAAAAATGAAAGGGAATATTACTATAAATCACATGCATGCTAAGAGAATTACCATGGAATGTTATGAACACTTAATACCCACAAATTTGATAAACTAGGCAAACTTGTCCAATTGCTTGAAAGACACACTCTAAAACAAGAAGAAATAGATAATCTGAGTAAGTCTGTATCTATTAGAAAAAAATTAAACAATAATTAATAACTTTCCCAAACTGAAAGCACCAGGCTTAGACAGGTTCACAGGTGGATTCCACCAAATATTTAAAGAAGAAATTATACCAATTCTCCACATTCTCTTTCAGAATATAGACACAGAGGGAATAATTTTAAATTCTTTACTGGAGGCCAGTATTGTCCCAATACTAAAACCAGACAATGACATAACATAACATGCAAAATTAAAAAAAAGAAAAAGAAAACTTTTAAACCAAAACTACGGACTGATATTTCTCAAAGTATATACACAAAAATCTTCAAAAAATATTAGCAGATAAATTCAACAATATAAAAAGAATTATACACCATGACCAAGTAAAATTTATCTCAGCAGGCAAACCTAGTTCAACATTCAAAAATTAATTAGTGCAATTCATTACATCAACAGTTTAAAAAAGAAAAAATTGCACAGTCATATCAATAGATGCAGAAAAAGTAAATGACAAAATCCAATGCCTACTCATGATAAAAATTCTCAATAAACTAAGAATAGAGGGAAATTCATCAACTTAATAATAAATAACTAAAATATGCCCTGCAACTAATATCAGACTTAATGATCAGAAACTAGAAGCTTTGATCAGAAACAAGGCAAGGATGTCCACTCTCACACTGCTTGTCAACATCATACTGGAAGTCCTAGCCAATGCAATAAGACAAGAAATAAAATGTATATAAATTGGGAAGGAAGAAATAAAACTACATCTTTGTTGGCAAATAACATGATTATCTATATAGAAAATCTGAAAGAATCAGCCAAAAAACCCTTAGAATTGATAAGCAATTATAGCAAGATTGCAGGATACATCGTTAATGTATGAAAGTCAATCACTTTCTTATATACCTGCAAGGAACAATTGGAATTTGAAATTAATAACACAAATCTCATTTACATTAGTGCCCCAAGATGAAATATTTAAGTATTAAACAAAAGATATATAAGACCTACATGAGGTAGAAAATAATGAAACTCTGAGTAATGAAATCCAAGAAAATCTAAATAAATGGAAAGAAATTCCATGTTTATGAACAGGAAGATTCAATATTGTCAAGGTGTCATTTCTTCCCAGCTGGAACCATAGATTCAATGCAATTCCAATCAAAATCCTAGCAAGTTGTTTTGTGGATATCTACAAACTGATTTTAAAGTTTATACGGAAAGGTCGAAGACACAGGATAGCCAACACAATATTGAATGAGAAGAATAAAGTTGGACAACTGCCTAGTTGACTTCAAGAACTACTATAAACCTTTAGTGATCAAGATAGTGTGGTAACAGCAAAAGAGTAGAAAAGCAGATCAATAGAATAGAACAGAGAGCCCAAAGATAGATCCACATAAATATAGTCAACTGATCCTTGAGAAAAGAGCCAAAGCAACACAGTGAAGCAAAAACAGTCTTTTCAACAAATGGTGTTAGAACAATTGGACATTCACATGTAAAAAAATAAATCCTTACACCCTTCACAATTAAAGATAGACTTAAATGGAAAATGCAAAAACTATAAAACTCCCAGAAAATAGCATAGGAGAAAATCTAGATGACCTTAGGTTTGGAAATGAGTTTTTAAGTAAAATACCAAGCACAATCTCTGAAAGAAATAATTGATGAGCTGTACTCCATTAAAATTTAAAATATCTGCTCTGCAAAAGACAATTATCAAGAGAATGAGAAGACAACCCACAAACTAGGAGAAAATATTTGCAAAAGATACGTCTGATGAGGACTACTATCCCAAATATATAAAGAACTCTTAAGCCTCAATTTAAAAAAAAAAAAAAACTGATAAATAAATAGAATATAAGCCCAAAGACATTTCATCAAAGAAAATATACAAATGGCAGGGGTACCTGGATGGCTCTGTCAGTTAAGTGTCCAACTCTTAATTTTTGGCTTGAGCATGATCTCAAGATTGTGAGGTCCAACCCCGCTTTGGTCTCTGCACTGAGTGTGGAGCCTGCTTGGGATTCTCTCTCTCCCTCTCCCTCTGCCCTCCTGCCCCCCCACCTTGTGTCTCTCAAAAAAAAAAAAAAAAAAATACACACGTACACGCACAAACACTCGCGTGCGCGCGCACACACACACACACAGATGGCAAATGAGCACATGAAAAAATGTTCCATATACTATGTCATCAGGGCAGTACAAATTAAAGCAACAAAGAGATACAATCACAAACTTATTAGAATTCAAATCTGGAACACTGATAATACCAAAGGCTAGCAAGGGTATTGAGCAACAAGAACTCTCATCCATGCTGATGGGATGCAAAATGGTCCTGCCACTTTGGAAGACAGTTTGGCAGTTTCTTACAAAACTAAACATACATTTACCATACAATCCAGCAATAGTATTTTTTCATATTTTACTAAAAGAGTTGAATGAAAGGATTTTTAGGGCAGTTGAAAATACTCTGTATGATACTGTAATGATGGATACACGTTCTAAACCCATAGCATGTACAACCCCAAGAGTGCACCCTAATGGGTGATAATGATGTGTCTGTGTAGGTTCATAAATTGTAGTAAATGTACCACTTTGGTGGAGGATGTTCATAGGAGGAGCTATGCATGTGTGGGAGCACGAGATAGATGGGAACTCTTTGGACCTTCTTCTCAACTTTGCTATGAGCCTAAAACTACTTTAAAAAACTAAAAAAAAAACATGTTTTCAATAATGAATATTTAGCACATTTGCCCCATTTCTTATATATGATGAGAGACACTAACTTTTTCAAACATGTATATGATTTTTATCTTTTTCTGGTCTGCCTATCTTGGGGACAGCTTAGGTTACTTTCAGGCCAGTTTGTCAAAGGCCTTAAATGATAAAAATATTCCATGATATTCTAAAAAGAGAAAAGTCCTTAGCAAGCCAAAAACAGTTCTTAGAAGAGGCTTTAGCTTGTATGTGTGGAGCACTATAGTCCTATATATGTATATTAAGTAAATGTGGCATTACATGAATTGCTTGCTAGGTCTCTAACACGCAAACATACAGAGGAACAAGTGCAAGGCTCCACACATATTAGGGCCAGGTAGATCCATAGATGTGCATTGAGTTAGTTAGCTTTAGGTGTGTGCCTTTTAGGCAGGGTGGTTGACCTTTGCAATTTGAGATGCTTTCCAATGACATTGCATGGGAGGGGTCAAATGGGAGCACTCCACTGAAAGGCTGCATTTTCCATTTTGCCCTCCCAAGTGTCTCAGTAGATAAATATTAGCTGATTACAAATGAGTGGAGTGGCGCCCTAAATGGAGTTTGGAGGATTGATTAATACATCTCAGAAAGCCAAATCAAATAGCATGTAAATGGCTCCTGGAGAAAAAAATTTCCCCGGCCAATTTTCCATGAGTGCCTGAGTTGATGTTGCCTCTCTACGGCCCCATCCAGACATGGGCTTTTTCTGTAAGCTGGTACAGTTAAGACGCCCGTGCAGTGTCCTAACTAAATCACACTTTCATAAAATAAGCAAACATTGCTGAACCTTGGCTACATACCAGACACAAGGCTGGCTGCCAAAAACAGATGAAAAAGATTTGTCTCTGATACCCAAGAGCTCACATTCTAGCCAGAAAGACAGGTCTGTGTGAATAGTGGAAGGGCGTGCAAGAGGGTTGGGTGAGCCAGCTGGAAAATCTTTGCCTTCAGAATCAGAGGCTGATTTCATTCCTGACTGCTACTAGGAAGGTGAGTGTCTTCAAGTTATTTAGTCCCTTTGACATTCCATTGATTTGCTTCAAAATAATGGTGATGGGGCACCTGGGTGGCTCAGTTGGTTAAGCGACTGCCTTCGGCTCAGGTCATGATTTTGGAGACCCGGGATCGAGTCCCACATCGGGTTCCCTGCTCAGTGGGAAGCCTGCTTCTCCCTCTCTCACTCCGCTTGTGTTCCCTCTCTCACTGTGTTTCTCTCTGTCAAATAAATAAAAAAATATATATAAAAAAATAATGGCGATGATACTTAGAGATGTTCCCTATAAAGTGCCCGGTACTGGAAGGCTTGATGCAGGGTTGTTCCTATTTTCATGCACAGGTGAAGGGTCCAGGACTGGCTGTGTCTTGCTTGTGCTGAGGGCCACAGCTCGTTCTACCTTCAGGGTGAGTTTCACAGCTGCTAAGTGCTCTGACACTTTTATTTCACCCTTGAGCCTTCCTGACTTTCCAGGAAGTAGGATACAGGACTTTGAAGGATGATGTAAATACTAGACCTTCTTAGGTCTTTAGACAAAAAGAAAAGTATAGGAAACCAGAAAAAAAAAAAAACAAAAACTTTTTTTTTAAAGACACGAACTTGAAGCTGTCATCAGTCCCTGTTGTCATCTCAAGCTGGGCTGAATTTCCTGATCTCAAGTGACTGTCCCAGAAACAGGGATTGTTTTATGTGCTAGGGACATCTAAAGCCCCATGCTGGTTGGAAAACAGGGGTAAGTGAAAACAGGATGTGGACACATTGAAGGCATTGGTTCAAAATTCAACATCCACATCAAAACCTGTTACTTTCCTAAATTTAGATTTGGAATAGATTATGGGCCTTCTAACCTAGCATTCATTTGGATCTGTACAGGAGGGAGAGTCATGGCCCCCCAAGACGTCCAGGTCCTAATCCTTATAAACTGTGAATACATTAGGTTACACAATGAAGGGAAATCAAATGCAGATGGAATTGGGTTGCTAAAAAACTGACTAAAGGAGGGAGGTTGTCCTCCATTATTCGGATATAGCAGTGGTCACAAGGGTATTGCAAAGTGGAAGAGGGGAACAGAAAAGAGAGTCAGGTGTGACTACGGAAGAAAGACACAGGGAGATGTAACTTTGGTGGGTCTGAGGATGGAAGGGCACCACAAGTCAAGAAACATGGGCAGCATCTACGAGCTGAAAAGGCAAGGGAACAGAGTCTCTCTTGAGCCTCTAGAAAGGAAAACAGGCTGGTAAAACTTTGATTTTAGTACACTGAGACCCATTTCAGACTTCTAACCTCCAGAATAACAAGACATTAGAGTTGTTTGAAATGTGTTGTTTTAAACCACTGTTTATGTGTGATGATTTGTTATAGCAGATACAGTGATAAGAAATAAATATCAGCTGGAGCCACAGACTGGAGCAAGATGCTGTAATTTTCTAGACCCTATAGTGGACTCACTTGTCAAGTATTCAGTGACCCAGAAGCCTTACTAAAGCTTTCTTAGTGGTTTCCCTAACAAAACACCCAAACAGCAAAAGTACCCCATCAACCTGTATGATGACTAATTTGAGGATAATTTTTTTAAAGATTTTATTTATTTATTTGACAGAGAAAGAGAGCATGCAAGCAGGGGGAACAGGGAAGAAGTGGAAGAGGATCCCAGGACTCTGGGATCATGATCCAAGCCAAAAGCAGACACTTAACTGACTGAGCCACCCAGCCATCCCTAAGGATACTTTATTAATAGCTATTATTATTTAAAATGTAATGAGGGGCACCTGGGTGGCTCAGTTGGTTAAGCGACTGCCTTCGGCTCGGGTCATGATCCCGGAGACCCAAGATCGAGTCCCACATCGGGCCCCCTGCTCAGCGGGAAGCCTGCTTCTCCCTCTCTCACTCCCGTTGCTTGTGTTCCCTCACTGGCTGTGTTTCTCTCTGTCAAATAAATAAAATCTTAATAAATAAATAAATAAATAAATAAATAAATAAATAAATAAAATGTGATGGTTAATAATAAATAGCAGAACAGCTGTAATTTGTTGGGAAATGTTCATTTGTCAGGTTTAATGTTGAATAGCTGATAGGCATTATTTCATTTAGTCCTCTAAATATCCCTTGGAATGACATGCAATTCTACAGCTAAGGATTCTGATATACACAAGGTCCTAAATAAAAAGAGAAATGAGCTATGAGTATGTCTAGGTCGTAAGTTTTCACTCACTCTCAACTTTTTATCTCCTACTCTTTAAAACAAATAAATATATCTGTTTTCAAACTTATTAAACTCTTTTTTACCCTCTGAAAATTCTTTAATACAGGAAAACTTTTTGTTCACCTTCACACCCAGGCAAAAGAAACTTGAGTATGCAAACATTCAAACTTTATGAAAGAAAAGCAGATTATTTTATTAGGCAAGAATTACTATAAAATTGGGACACCTGGGTGGCTCAGTCAGGCAGGCATCTGTTTTTAGCTCAGGTCATGATCCCAGGGTCCTGGGATTGAGTTCTGCATCAGGATCTCTTCTGCTTCTCCTCTGCCCCCACCTCCAACTCGTGCTCACTCTCTCTCTCAAATCAATAAAGAAAATCTTAAAAAAAAAAAAAGAATTACTATAAAATTATTTTGAGAACCAATGTCTCTAAATGAATATAAGGGCATATTTATATTTCCAAAATGTTGATTTAAACTAGAACTTCTAAGAAACTGGCACAAGAATTCCTTCCTCGAAGGAATCAGCCAAGATTAGATTAGGCAGATATGAAAAATGCTCTATAAACTGTGAAGTGTTGTATATATGTATTGGTTGCTTGCTATTTGTAACAGCACACATTTCTGTAGCCCTTGGGATGTTGAAAGGTCTTCAATGTATCCTCATTTAATATAATTCCTAAAGATGAGCTGGACAGGTGTTCTTCAGAAATAAAAAATGGAACTTCTGTTTAGTTACCTTTGAAAAACTCTTACCAAAGACAGTTATGTGTCATTACCATGTGAAACACAGGACACAAAATATGGATGAGATATTAATTCTCTGGAGAGAACACCATCTATTGGGAACAAATAGAGCAAGAATAATTCCAATATGATGGAGTAAATCACAATATTAAAGACTTTGCCCAGTGCTACACAGAGAGAATTAACCCCAATCTCCTAGTCTATACAAACACTCTCACACACACGTACACACATTCTCAGGCCCTTCTTTCCTCCTGCATCTTGCTCTGGGGTTAAAATATGGTAGCACCTGTCTGTCTGTTTTCACAGCCCTGTGGACTAAGTCCACCCTGGGCAGAGATGCTTGCTTCTCCTCTGATGCCCTCAAATTGTATTGTCTAAAACAATCATGAGAAATGCTAAAAATAAGTTGATTGGAGCTGTGTCTTACATTCTTCTCTGCACCTATCAGTATGCTGGGCACTGTGTTTCTATAGGTTCCTTCATCCATTCATTTAGAAAAGATGCATTTAGCATCTACTGTGTTTTAGGTAATTTGAAAGTGCTGACAGTATAGAAATAACATCACTAATTATAACAGCTACCATCTATTGCATACTTATTATGGAACAAACATTCTTGTAAATATTTTTCATGGGCTAGTGAATTTAATTCTGATGAGAAAAAGTGATATTATTGTCATTGTTCAGAGGAGGAAACTCAGAGGGAAGTTAGATACTTTGCACAAGGCATAGCTAGTATGCAAATGAGCCATACTTCCAACTTAAGAGCCTGGTTTGGGTTGATATACTTAACCACTCTATTAATCCCTGACTTTGAGAAGAAAATCTCTTGTATTTCTAGTTCCTGAGAATTTTAATTCCTGAGAATTTTATCTTGAAAGAGTATTGAATTTATCAAATATTTTGGGTGTATATACATACCATATGGTTTTTTTCCTCCCTCTATTCTGACAATGTGATTAGTTATTTTGATTAATTTTTGGAAGATAAATCCATATCATGTTCCCAGAATAAATCCCACTTGGCCATACTATAATCTTTTTACTATATCTCTAGATTTGCTCTGCTAATATTTGGTTAGGAATGTGTTTCTATGTTGATGTGATGTCTATTATATGTTGATGTGTTGTAATTTTTTTCTGGGGTGCCTGGGTGGCTCAGTCATTAAGCATCTGCCTTTGGCTCAGGTCATGGTCCTGGAGACCTGGGATCGAGGCCCGCATTGGGCTCCCTGCTCAGTAGTAAGCCTGCTTCTCCTTTTCTCACTCCCTCTGCTTGTGTTACCTCTCTAGCTGTGTTTCTCTCTGTCAAATAAATAAATAAAATCTTTTAAAAAATTAAAAATAAAATAAAATATCCTTTTCTGTATTTGGTGTCAGAATTGTTTTCATTATGAAATGAGTTAAGAAGTGCTCCTGTTCTCCACTCTCTGAAAGAATGTGTATAACACTGATATTATTTTTTTTGAAAATGCCTTTAAGAACACATCAGTGAAATAATTTGGGCCAGAGGTTGTCCTCTTCCCTTTTTGTATGTCTCTTTGCTTGTAGGGAAGGAACTTTTAATTGTAGATGTAATTTTTTTTTAAAGATATAATGCTCTTCAGAGATTTGAGTATGTTCTAGTTATATTGCTATTTATTTCTTTCTGTCTTTAATTAGCACTCTTTAAAAGCATTTCTGTTGAGTCCCATATTGACCTGCTTTTATTGACTATTATTTCTCTCAACTATGGGTCCCATTTTCTTCCTTTTTGTATATTTTCTAATATCTTTTATTGACGTATATCCCTATGTGTAGAAGGATCATAAGGACTTTAACTGATATTACTTTCACCCAGATAGTATATCATTTCCTCTGGCAGCATAATCACTGAGTTACCTTGAATTACTCAACAAATAAGCTAGGTCAAGATTGGCTTGCAGCTCTCCTCAGACTCAGTTCAATTCTGGTAAAAACCTCTCAAAGGCAAGATCTTTCCTTTGTTTATTAAAGCCCAACCTTTGGGCAGAATGTAACAGTGTTGATTGTTATGCTTCCTTAACACCCTCCCAAAAGCTTGTGTGGGAAAACAAGTTCAAGATTGATGGTCCCTCTATATCTTAATTTTTCACATGGTCTTCCATAGTCAGCCAAATACTCTTTCCTCACAGTGTCCCTCTACCTATGCAAAGTCTGGCCTTCAGACTATTCTCAGATTCTGCAAATACTCACAGTGAGTAAAATAATCATTAAATCCCACCAAATGAGAAGGGTTTTTCCCTTTTCAGTTTTATCTTTCTGGGTTTTATTTTTGTCCACAGCCTCTAATAATTAAAAACGTATGATTTTCTCATTTGTTTATTTTTCCTAGGTATTATGATGGAAGAAAACTTCTACCACTGGATCCCAAAACTTAATTAGAAGTTGAAGTCCATGTACATATCAAGTAAGCAGAAAACTCAACTTTATTAAATATTAAAATCATTTTTAGATAACATAATTATAAAGCAACATTATATGCATTTTAAATTTCATCAATTTCCTTATTTGTGAAACTTTATAACATGGCTTTGAAACAAGGAAATTGCTCTGAAGCAATTTCAGGCCATTTCAGTAAATAAGTTTGTTTTGCAAAACTGCTGGTGGAGTCATAGTAGTGGGATTTATACACCCTCATAATTCTGCTAGCAAACTTTTATTAAACACCTATTATGTACCATGCATTTAATCAATGCTGTGGATCTGCCCTGAGCACAATAGCAAATGCTAATTTCAGCAGAAAGATGATAGTTTCATGAGTGTCACTTATGAAGAGCTTAGTCTTACTGAATGGATGGAAGGATTAAAATTTATTAATGTCATTGCCTTGTGATACTGACTCACCTGGGCAAGTCAGTAGCCCTTGGGAGAATCCATTCTCCCAAAGAGATATCTTTACGGTGGCTCAGAAGAAAGACAATCTCTTCTTGATAAACATAAAATGGCGCCTGGGTGGCTCAGTCATTAAGGATCTGCATTCGGCTCAGATCATGATCCTGGAGTTCTGGATCAAGCCCTACATTGGGCTTCCTGCTTGGCAGGAAGCCTGCTTCTCTCTCTCTTACTCCCCCTGCTTGTGTTCCCTCTCTAATTGTTTTTCTATCTGTCAAAGATATAAATAAAAATCTTTAAAAAAATAAATGTAAAATGACATCTTAAAGAATTAAGATGGCATGAAACTATAAAATGGAAAACCATTGTAAAAACCAATTATTCAGGAAATTGTGCAGCATGTTAGCAAGTTTCATAATGGACTTATAGAAGCAGAATATTGACATAAAATATATAGTAGGCAAACAAATCATCAAATAGCAAAATAAAAACTAGAAAAATTTCAAAGCAGAGAAAGTAAAATGTGTATCTAGATGTGGTGAGTTTCTTCCTATAAACTGATTCTCCATTATTTTAAATATAAAAAGATAGGCCTAATTAAAATCAAGGCTGAAGACATTAATATCAGGATCCTAAGAAAATGGAAATATCTTCCTTGAAATATATTTTCTTTGTGTTACTTTCCAGCTTCCTTGAGGGGACGATATTGGCAATAAATAAAAGTTTTCTTTTAATTTAAAAAGAGAAAAATTTTAAGCTTTTTTTTTTAAGATTTTATTTATTTGACAGAGAGAAACACAGCCAGAGAGGGAACACAAGCAGGGGGAGTGAGAGAGGGAGAAGCAGGCTTGCCGCCGAGCAGGGAGCTTGATGTGGGACTCGATCCTGGGTCTCCGGGATCATGACCTGAGCCGAAGGCAGTTGCTTAACCAACTGAGCCACCCAGGTGCCCCCAAAAAAGAAAAATTTTAAAAGATTTTATTTCTTTATTTGAGAGAGAGAGTCAGCAAGAGAGAGAGAACATGAGCGGGGGAGAGGGGTAGTGGGAGAAACAGATTCCGCACTGAGCAAGGAGTCTGATATGGTCCTCCATCCCAGATTTCTGAGATCATGACCTAAGCTGAAAGCAGATGCTTAACTGACTGAGCCACTCAGGTGCCCCCAAAATTTTGTTTTTAGAGAAATTTATATTAACTGGAAATTGTTACATTAGAGGGGATAATAATGGTAATAATTTACATTCATCGAGCACTTATTTAGTACCAGTCCCTGCTCTTTATATGATTTATATGCTTCAGCGCATATCATTGGATCCTCACAACCACCCTATATGTTAGCTATGATTCCTATTCTCATCTTACATATGAAGAATAAAGCAGGTTTATTATTCTTTTAATCCTCTTTAATATTTCCTTTCATCCTCATAAAAATCTTGAGGTTAGATACTCTTGCCGTCTCCATTTTATAGATGAGGAATTTTATGATAGAATGTTGAAGTAACTTCATCAGCATCACAGAAGGAAACCAGGGTGTCCAGCTCCAGCTCAGATATTCTGGGTTGAGTGCCCTTGCTCTTACTCACTGACACTAAACTGTGTCCAAAAGTATCAGGACAGAGAATAGTATTTTTAAAAGCATTTAAGTCAGTCACCTTATAAAATCATTATGATGGTTGACAAGTTATTTAGAGAAACAGGGATGCTTTCAGGATCCCCCAAACTTTTAAAGACATATATTAAGAGTTTGAACAATTAACCTAAAATGATTTATCCATGCTCTTAAAAAGTCTCCCCAAAGCCCCCAAAGCCCCAGTCTTTGTGTTTGTTCTTCCTTCCTCAGAATATCAGAAGACAAGATACTCTTTTTTTATTCTGCTGTTTATTATTTAATTGTTAAGCATTTCTACTTGCTTTCTACTTGGTTCCATCAAATATTTCTGTCACTTCCCTGTTTATCCATCCAGTTCATTATTTTCCAAGGGCTACTATAACAAAGTACCAAAAACTCGGTAGCTAAAACAACAGAAATGTATTATCCCACAGTTCTGGGGGCTAGAAATCCAAAATCAGGATGTCAGCTAGGTTAGCTCCTTCTCAGGGCTGTGAGAGAGAGACTTTTCCATGCCTCTCTCCTCACTTCTGGTAATTTGCTAACAACTATTGGCATTCCTTGGCTTCTGCTGCATTGCCCCAATCTCTGCCTGCATGATGTTCTCTGTCTGTGCTTCTCTGTGTCCAGTTTTCCCTTTTTATGAGGACACTAATCATACTGGATTAGGGACCCACCTTTATTATTAATTAAATTAATGCTAATGATATTAATTAAATCAATTAACTAAATGACTGTTATTTAAATAAATTAAATTAATTGAATCAATTAATTACTTTTTAACTAGCTAAGGACTTCATTTTAACTAATTACATCTACAACAATTTCATTTTCACATAAGGTCACAGGCTGAGATACCAGGGTTAGGGCTTCAACATAAGAATAATTGGGGTACATGATTCAACCCATAATAGCACTGTAGTGGATTTCTTTTTTTATCTCTAGCAATAAAATTAATATTTCTCCCACCCTATAGAGATCATAACAATGTCTTTTCTAAGCCTATTAGCATTTAATCGCTTACCTTCTTTTCTTATCCAGGCGTATTAAAAGGGAAGTTTATACTAAGTCCTATACAGGAAAAAGTTGGTTGCTTGCAAGGAAAAGAATCTAACTCTGGCTAGCTTAATTTAAAAGGACTACATGAGCAAGATATGTGATACTAACAGGATAGAAGCTGTATATCTGCGAGGACACAGAGGCAGACAGAGTGATGTCCTCCAAACAGTCCATCTTCAATCTCATTCTTGTCTACTTGCTGTTATGGGATGCCATTGGACTGACTCCTGCCAACAGTCTGTGTGTGTTAGCAGTGTTTCATTTCTAATGGAGACAGAAAATTGCTCAGGGCCTTACTCTCTGCTCTCTCTATTTCTCAGCTCTTCTAACTGTAAAGGGTTGGGTTCTCCAAGAGCAGACATTGAGACAGAGTTAGGTTACAAGGTATTTATTAAGGATCAATGCCTGTTAAGGGAAGGGGGAGCAAATAGGATTAAATAGAGGAAGATCCAACAGAGCCACAGCCAACCGGGGTATGTTTTGCATACACCCACCACAGTGTTCCGAGTTGAGCAGAAATGGCCACAGCTTTGTAATTCCACCCTGCTCTATATTTAGGCTGCTTCTTAGGGAAATACAAAGCAAGGCTGAAGAATTAATTTCAGGTACAAATCATGGGCTTGAGGCACACTGCGAATAAACAAAGGTAGTTAATATTCAATCCACGAATGACTCTCTTACCGCACAGTCTTTCATGTAAGTTAGTCACATGAGGAGGTTAGAAAGGAAAGTTAACGAATCACTCTGAAGAGGATCCGAAAAGAAGACATCCCAACACGACCAGCAAAACACTACAGGCATGGGTCTTTCGACAAATGAAAAGTGTTATTGCAGTCGGGTCACCTTCTGGATGGACAGAGGTCGGGCAGCAGTCAGCTGGAGCACACATAGTGTGGGTGGTTCATCAATGAGCTTTGGAGGCTTTGTGAGACAGATCCTTCTTTTAAGGGTCCTCCTAGTTGGATGGAATGGTTATACCCAAGGGTTTTTGCCATTTAGCTCAACCCACTCTGTCTCCTCAGAGTCCTAGCATGGACAGTTCCAAACAAGTTTTACTAATCTTCTGGTTTACTTATTTGGGCACACAAGAAGTCCTACATCAAATGTTGACAAACAACGAATATGGGTGTTCACACTGACCACTGTGACTCCATTCTAACTTAGCTTATTCTCTATCTTCAATGAGTAGAAATCTGATACACAGTATCACATCATGACTTGGTTTTACCTTGGGCAAGGGGGCTCTCTACAGACAAGGTAAACCCTGAAGTTTCTGACAGGTTGTCTGGAGGTTGTCTGCAGACATCACCCCCCTTAGCTGGAAAGCAAGTCCTTCCCCAAAGAGAGATCTGGTCATGCATCTCAGTATCTCCCCCAAATATCCAATATAGTGAAGTTTGATTGGCTACCATGATTCATATGCCCAGCCTTCGGCTGGCAATGAAGGGAAGGACAGCTACAGAGGCAACTCCACCAGAACTACAAAAGATGAAAAGGAATAGTTTTCAAAGGAGGAAGTGAGATTGTATCAGATAAAAGGTGGGATGGATATTGGTCAGGCAAAACCAACAGAATTTTTATATTCTTTACTATTTTTCTTATGTTTCTTCTACTTTCTAATTGAAGGAAGCCTGGATTGTTCCCCTATCACTCCCCTGAGCTTTTGCTAAGTTCACAAATATTTTTATTGATCAGATTAGTGACCTATTGTTCAAAATGTTTCTAGCCTTTCCTTGTGGGAGAACTTACTTCCTCCTAAAAGTTCAGACTTATGCAGGTGACTTGCTCTGGCCAATGAAACATGACAGAAAATGGCATGTACTACTTTTGAGCAGAGATTTTAAGAGAAGCTAGTGCTTTTGCCTTGTTCTTTTTCTGCTCTACAGTGAAACTGGCTATGTCCAGATAGGAGCTGTGGAGTCTGGACCACAAGGGAAGACATGGGGCGGTCACAGATAGCTCAGCTCTAACCTACAGTAGAGGAACAGAGACTGAGAAGTTTGAGGTATATGACTTGTTGTCCAGGTTTACTTTGCTCCCAGTTAGGGTTTAGTGGACTTTGAGCAAGAATACACATCCTGTTTACATCTTGTCAGTTGTCTCTTTCAGTCCCAGGGTCTCAAACTCAAATACTTCTGGGAACCAGACAGGTAATTTCACCCTGCCCAAACTAGTGGTAATTTTATTAGGGAGAGTTAGTGTCTGAGGAGAAAAGGAGAGTGCATACCCGTGGCTGAAGGCATTCCAGTTCCAATGCTTTTTAAAAAATCTGCCAACCTAAACCCATCTTCTGGATGAAATCAATCCCGGAACCACCAATTGACCCGTCCAGCTAAGAGGCAGGCCTCTCGGTGTGGCCCAGAGTGGCAATTCCTATAAGCTTATGGGGATTAGTTCTTAATAGACTGGAGCCTGAATTCCAAGCAACCAGGCAGGTTCTTTCTATAGGGAGATCAATGCTAATGAAGGGCATTGTACCTAACTACAAAGAATGGAATTTGAGCCATCCGAATACAGTTTCATGAATAAAGTTTAATTTTTTTTTCATTATTTGTTCTAAGAAAAGAAAAACAAACAAACATATTTCCTCAAGGAGTGAACATGCCCGAATATCTGACTTCCTTTCATCCATTCCATCTTGAAATCCTTGCTTAAAATGACTTAAATCACCAAAGAAGCACTAACTCCTCTTCAGAACTAATCTGTTCAGCAATGCGGCAGAAGAATGCAGACAGAATGACAAGTCTAAGCAGAATCCCTGAGACCAGAGCTCTTGAAAGGACAGAGGGGCTGTTTTCCTCAACATAAAAGGGAATGGAATACATTTGCTCTATTTTCTACTTTTCGGCTCTGAAATAGGAGAAACACTTTGCATGAGTTCCTTTGGACTCCTGAAGAATAAACTATTTCTGGCCCCACACACCCATTTCTCTTTGTGGAAATCAGATTACACCCTCCCAGTGATTTCTCAGAAGAAAATCAAAGCTTACGACTCCGGAAACATTCAAAAAAGCCTCCCTTCCTCAGAGCACACTGGCGGCTGTGTGGATCCAAGAACAAGCACTGTGGGAGTGTGAGTTCATATCCTGGTATTGCTGAGCAGATGACATCACTCTTAGTTTTCCATACAGAGTTGTTCCATATGAACTGCTTGCTGAGCAACACGCACAGATGTGGTGACTCTCCACGAAACACACAGGCAACGGGACCCCGATCCAGCTTCAACTCTTAAAGGAATCCGCAATCCTCCTTGAGCAATACTGATAAAAATAACATTTTCTCTGCAGAATTGGTAAACAATTCCCAAGACTGCCTGGAATCAATTCCACCCTCCGCCCTCCAAGAGTTCATAAAGCCTTTGTTAAGTCCTCTTCAACATCAAAGTGTATTTGGCTTTATGTTTGACCATCACTAGATCTCACAGAAATAACAGGGAAGGTTTTCAAAGTGCTTCTAACATGCTGGGCATTTACACTGGGTGTCATTCGCACAATAGAGCCTCCTAGAAGGGCAGCATGCTCCCCATCTTAGAGGTGACAAAACCCAGGCTCAGAGGGGTGAAGCCAAAGGCTCTCCCAGAGCTCTCCCAGGTGGTCTTCCTAGCAAATCTGACAGCCAATCTGCCTTCTTCCACCCTGCTCATCAGAAAGCAGTGAATCAGGTGAAGGGCAAATGATTGTTTCTGATAACATGTATTTGAAATAGGATTCTTTGCCAAGTCTCTTCTCTAGAATGCTTCACAGTCAATGTTTCTTTGATTTATTTTTATTTGTTTGTTTGTTTGTTTGTTTATTTCCCTGTTTGATGGCAGCCTAGACTAATGGAAAGCAGGCACTCGAGAAGCAAAATCACAAGCAAAATCACACATACAGTGAGGAAGTTACAGTGCTGCTGTCATTCTGAAAGCAAAACTCAATTTCCAACAGAGCTAGAAGAGTCTGAGTTTCCACTGGAGGACAACAGATGTGTCTCACTGGCAATGCCAATAATTCCTCTGTAGGTTTACTAGTGTCTCTCCTTGTCCCAGTATGCCTTGAGGCTTTCTCAAGGTTCTGGGAGAAAAGAAGCCCTTTTCTTTAATATTGTGGGGATTTCTGGACCATCTCCTTACCCCTCCCTTTCCCCCACCCTTCTAAATCTTCCTTGGTGGCAAATTGAAGGATTGGCCCCTGAGGCCTTCTCTAGCCCCTTTAGCAGTTGAGTAATATTGTTTCCTATCTCTCAAGAGCTTCTCAACCCCTCCCCTGATTCTGGTCCTGGGAAGCGCAACTTCTTGCAGTGAGGTCCTTCCCCAGTAATCCCAGGAGCCTTTCTTCAAAGTTCAGGCCACAATCATTATCAAATAGAGCATTTCTCCAGAGCTTAAAAATCCAGCTTCAAAGTTTGACTCTTTGGGGCTGGGAAAAGATAGTGCTGATGATAAAAAACAAAACAAAACTCCCTTCTCTCCCACCCAGAGAACTGTCCCGCAAGCACACTCACCAATCCCCATGGGAATCTGCCAATTTCACCATAATGAAGGATCAATATAGAGTTGCCTTAGCAACAGTAATCAGCCCTGAAAGCATCTCCCCAGGATTTGCTTGAATGCCCTTGGGAGGGCGGGGACAGAAATGAGGAGTAAAGGTTTGCCCTCCCAATTTTCTAAGGAGTCTCTGCATAGGAGTGCACTGTGTTCCCTGGCCCCAACTTTCTGTGAGGGATCTTTGGTGAGCCCAGAGCCCTAAGAGGATCTATGGTAAAAGCCTGATTTCACTTGAGGGTTCCTAAGGGGGCCCTTGAAATAGGCAGGCACATTCTAAAAGTTTTCGGGAACATTTGTCAGGAACCAAGTTTCCAAGAGTCAGAAATTTATATTTAACAGCAGACTCCACATTTGTCAGTTGCTGAGATCTGTGCCACTCATTGGAGGGTAGGAAATGAAAGAATCTGCTGCATTTGGGAGCTGGGAGAGTCAGACTTGGCTGTCAGTGCAGACAAGAAGGCAGGATTGCTTGTGGCCCCCACCCCCCTCCTGCTCATTGATTCCAGCTTTAGCTCTGCACAAGTTTATTTTTAAAAAACTGGATGCTTCACTTTCAGAGCCAGATCTAAAAATATATATGCCTGCATGCCTGTGGTTGCGATGTGTATATAAATCCAAAACCACAAAAGAAAGTGATTATACTCAGGAGCACAAAATACCAAAACACAGAACTGGAGGATCCCTTTCCACCTTCTGTATCAGGAGGGGGCATATGCTCCTAAGAATGGCACATAAATGTCAGAGTTGGTTTCATGAATGGATCTTAATAGGTTTCCTATGCAGAGTAATTTAAAAGGCATCAAGACTTTTGCAAGCATGATCCCATTCTTTTCTTTTTTTTTTTTTTAAAGATTATTTATTTGACAGAGAGAAACACAGCTAGAGAGGGAACACAAGCAGGCGGAGTGAGAGAGGGAGAAGCAGTCTTCCCGCCGAGCAGGGAGCCCGATGTGGGACTCGATCCCGGGTCTCCGGGATCATGACCTGAGCCGAAGGCAGTCGCTTAACCAACTGAGCCACCCAGGCACCCCGCATGGTTCCATTGTTGCCCTTCTACTCTGCCTAAAATGAGATCTTTGGCAAAGCTAAAATCACCAGAATGAAAGCCAACATTGATTAGAGGTATTCTTTCCATGTTCTAGGCATCACACTCAGCCTTTTACAGGTGTTACTCCCTCTACTACACATAAGAACCGGATACACCATGTCCAGGTATTTTGATTTAACAGATGATGAAAGTGAAGATAATGACAAGTTAGTAAATGATTCAAAGCCACACCCAAGGAAGGAAAATGTTATCTGATTCTACAATCTGTGTTCTTGACTATCATATTGTGAGAGACAATGTGGTTAAAAGCATGCATGACTTCTGGAGCCAGATTGCCAGAGCTTGAAATTGAGCTATGACCATTACTAGATTTTTAATCACGGGCAAGTTATTTAACTTCTCTGTGCTTCCTTTGGATTCCATGTAAAAATAAGCTTAATAATGTACCTACCTCATCAGAGTGCTGAAAGGATAGGTTTCAACAGGTTAATTGGTACAAAGCACTTAGAACAATGTGGGACGGCAGGTCATGTCAGTGATTCACTTTTGCATTGGACAGCGATGCAAAATATTTATGGTGGATGTGTGTTCTTTTACAAATGAGAAGATGGCTACAAGTTGCATGCTCAGCCCATCAGACACTGACATTAATATGGATTGTTTCATTTAACTAGGCTCTAAAATCAGGAATGAAACAGGGATGATTGCTCGCCCCACTTTATTCAACAGAAGACTGGAAGTCCTAGTCAGAGCACTTAGGTGGGGAAAAGAAATAAAAGGCATTCAAATTAGAAAGGAAGAAGTAAAATTATCTCTGTTTGCAGTTGATATGATCTTATGTATAGAAAACCCTAAAGGCACTACCAAAGAACTGGTAGAACCAGTAAAGGAATTCAATAAAGTTGCGGGATACAAAATCAACATTTAAAAAAATCCTTTGAGGGGTATCTGAGTGGCTCAGTTGTTTAAGCATCTGTGTTCAACTTAGGTCATGTCCTGGGAGTCCCTCATCAGGCTCATCTCGCTCTCTCTCAAATAAATAAATAAAATCTTTAAAAATAAATAAACAGATAAATCAGTTGCATTTCCGTACCCCAACAACAAACTACCCAAAAGAGAAATTAAGAAGATAATTTCATTTGCAGTGGCATCAAAAACAATTAAATACTTAGGAATCAATTTAACCAAGGAGATAAAAATCTGTACACTGATAGAAGAAATTAAAGAAGACACAAATAAATGGGAAGATATCCTGTATTCATTAATTAGAAGGACTGTATTGTTAAAATGCCTGTATTACTCTGGGGCACCTGGGTGGCTCAATTGGTTAAGTGACTGCCTTCAGCTCAGGTCATGATCCCGGAGTCCCAGGATGGAGCCCTGCATCGGGTTCCCTGCTTGGCAGGAAGCCTGCTTCTCCCTCTCTCCCTCTCTCATTCCCCCTGCTTGTGTTCCCTCTCTCACCGTGTTTCTCTCTGTCAAATAAATAAAATCTTAAAAAAAAAAGCCTGTATTACTCAAAGTGATCTGTAGAGACAATGCAATTCCTATCAAAATTCCAATTGTGTTTTTCTCAGAAATAAAAAAAATATCACAATATTCATATAGAATCACAAAAGATCCCAATACAATCTTGAGCAGGAAGAATAGTATCACACTGTCTGATTACAAAATATACTATAAATCTATAGAATCACAACAGTATGCTACTGGCATTGAAAACAGACATCGAGGTCAATGAAACAGAATAGAGGGTCCAGAAATAGAGCCCACATTTACATTCAACTGATCTTTGACAAAGGTGCCGAGAACATCTTCAACTCAGTGGTATTGGGAAAACTTGATATCCACATGCAGAAGAATGAATCTGGGTTCTTATCTCACACTGTATACAAAAAAAAAAAAAAAAAAAAAAAAAAAAAAAAAAAAAAAAAAAAAAAAACCTACCCTAAATGGATGAAAGACTTACATAAGATCTGAAACTATAAAACTACTAGAAGAAAAGACAGCTACTTGGCATTTGTCTAGGCGATGATATTTTAGATTTCACCTCAATAGCACAGGAAACAAAAGCAAAAATAAACAAATGGGATTTCATCGAACTCAAAAGCATCTGCTCAGCAAAGGAAATAATTAACAGAATGAAGGGACAACCTATGATATGAGAGAACATACCGGCAAAGCACACATCTAAAAGAAGGTTAATATCCCAAAACTCAACTCCACAGTAAGCAAACAAACAAGTAAATAAATAACCCAATTAAAAAATGAGCAGAGGAACCAAATAGACAGCTTTTCCCAAAAAAGACATGCAAATTGCTAACTGGCATCTAAAAAGGCAATCAACATCAATAATCATCAGGTAAAATGAAAGTCCAAACCACACAAAGATAATACCTTAGAATAGATATTATCAAAAAGACAGACTATGACAATGATGGTGAGCACATGCAGGAAGGGGACTTTTGAAGATGGATGGTAAGAATGTAAAGTGGTAACAACCATTACGAAAAGCAGTGAGGAAGCTTCTTAAAACATTAAAAATAGAACCACCATGTGAGCCAGCAATTTCACTTCTTTGGATATATATATCCAAAGAAAATGAAATGAGGATATTAAAGACGCACTCCTCTATTTACTGCAGCATTATTTACTTTAGCCAAGAAATGAAATCAACCAAAGTGTCCATCCATGGATAAATGGATAAAGAAAATGTAATACATATATCACATATTATATATTATATAATATATATTCTAGAATAATAAATAAATAACACACATAAATACATTATATAATATATAAATATGATATAATAATTATAATATATATATACATGATATAGTATCACTTGACCTTAAAAAAGAAGGAAATCCTGTCATTTGTGGGAACATGGATGAATGTGGAAGACATTATGCTAAATGAAATAAGCCAGACACAGAAAGACAATTTCTGCATGGCTACACTCATATAGGGAATCAGAAATAGTCAAACTCATAAAATCAGAGAATAGAATGGTAATTGTCAGGGGCTGGGATTTGGGAGAAATGGGGAAATGGTCACCAAAGAGTACAAAGTTTTATTTATACAGAATGAGTAAATTCCGGAGATCTCACGTGCAGCATGGTGACTATCATTAACAATACTGTATTTGTTTTGTGTACTTGAAATTGGCTAAGAGAGTAGATCTGAAGTGTTCTTACCACACACATAGAATAATGATTACTATGTGAAGTGATAAATATGTTCATTAGCTTGATTGTGGTGCTCCTTTTATAAGGAATATGAATATCAACACATCACATTGCATATCTTAAATATACACAATTTGTATATCTCAATTTTCCTTCAGTAAAGCTTGGGGGAAAAATTAGGGAGATATGATTTGAGACTGGGGAAAACTGATTATGGTGCTTGGAGTAATCATGGAGATTGGGGGACAGGGCTGTGTGGTTAACCAAAAGACAGTATAAAGGTACTGGGATCTTAGAGGAAGGAGTAGAGCAAAGACTGTTATTGGGCAGCTGTCAGCAAACTTCTTACAGAGCCAGAGAGTAAATATTTTCCACTCTACTAGCCATATGGTTTTTGTTGTAAATACTCAACTGCTGTTGTAACACAAAAGCACCCACGGATCATAAGTAAATGAAAGAACATCTCTGTGTTTCAAAGAATCTTTACAGACTCTGTAATGTGAATTCCACTTAATTTTCATGTCATGAAATATCATTCTTCTTTGGACTTTTTCCAAGCATTCAAAAATGTAATAACCATTCTTAACATGGGCCATACAAATGTAGATGGCAGGCTACATTTCACTCACGGGCCATAGTTTGTCCACTTCTAATATAGGGTTTGGAAAGTTAGCAGAAGGTTCTTCTTTATGGGCAGAAGTTACCCAGGAGGCCTCGTCTTCCAGGATCCAATCAACATCTAGTTACTTTGGAAGGAAAGGAACATTTGCTTTGGGTGACACTTCTATGTGCCAGGGCCTGAGCCACCACTTTATAAAGTTCCTGCAAGATGCTAATAGTACTCACTGCTTATCTTATAGCTGAAGAAGCCTTACTTGGGGTCATAACACAGCCAGTAAATGACAGGACTGTGACCAACAGTGCTGACTGGCTCCAAAGCCCTTTCTCTGTTAATTGTACCGCACTGACTAGCATGATCAGAACTTGATCCAGAAAGGCCCTAATTAAATATTTAGTTTAATGTTCCAATAATTCACTTCTGTCTCAATGCCAGAGCAACAGTGCTTTGGTGGAATCAGTAGGTACTTAGAGATCACCCATCCGACTCCCTTATCTTGCTGGACAAGTACAAAGCTTAGCAATTTTAGGTTTAGGGTGATATATACAGATGAATAACAAAAATAGCCTTTAAAGCAATGGCTCCCAGCTGAGGGTGTTTTGCCCCCTAGGGGACATTTGGTTATGTCTGAAGACAGTTTTGGTTGTCACAGGTGGGGAAGGGGTGCTACTGGGGTCTAGTAGGTAGAAGCCAGGTTGCTACAAAACATCCTACAACACATAGGACATATCCCCACAAAAACAGAATTATCCAGCCCCCAATCATGCCGCTGTTGAAAAATCTCACTTTAAATATCCAATAGTTCTGCCATTCCTAAAACGCAACCCTCATCAAATCAAACTTCTACTTTGAAAAAAAAAGTTATTAGTGACCTATCAGAGTCCAAACTTTTTAGCATGATCTGTTTCCCCTTTCTCAGCTGAAATATTCCCTAACCACTTACCAAACTCTGTGTTCTAGTTACATCTGGATTTCCATGAAAATATCCACTACTTTTCTACTTCTTCACCTTTGTATATGTTTTCTCTCTACTTGGAATATTTTTCAACCCTCTTCTCACTTATTTAAGTTCTCATTTATTCACATGTAGTTCAAATTCCACCCCCCTTTTTTAAAGATTTTATTTTTAAGCAATCTCTATACCCAACGTGGTGCTCAAACTCACAAGCTCAACATCAAGAGTTACATGCTCCATGACTGAGCCAGGCAGGCACCCCCACCCCTTCTTTTAAGTTATCATTTGGATATCTCTTTCTGGGTCTCCACAGCACTCATGATGAACTAGTGCTAGGGCAGCAAATAGAGTCTAAACTTGTATGTTACTTACTGGTTTTTCCCAAATGAACTCCTAACACTAGACACCTTTAATGTGTTCCTTGAGTTCATGAGTGTCTCTGATTTTATTTATTCCCTTTAAGCACTTAACACCATTCCTGGCCCAGGCAAGGCCTTAGGCACATTAGAGTTGTTAACGCTGAATATCTTTTGTTTGGAACAATAAAGAAAAAAGCTAGAGTAGAAGACTATGGATTGATTCCAGAAACAAATTAGTTTATACTTTACCATGTCTGAAATCTGTTTTGAAACAATTTCCAATCTACCATGGAAAAGGAATGACTTTTCATGTTCGTAGATTTGTGTCCCATGGAAGATGGAAGGAGGAACCAGCCTACCTAAGGAGTCATTTGGCTGAGTAGAATGGGTCCTGCTGTTAACCCATCCCACTGGCTAATCTGCATTTGCTGGGGAGTAAAGGAGGCAAAGGGGAAAAATCTTATCACCCAGAATGGGGCAAGATTTGTCCCTCACCAGTGAGGATGGGAATAGACTTCCTTAGTGGTCATCTCCATTGGTCTAAGGGGGCATTATCCCTGATACTGAGAAACTATGTTTAGTGGTTGATTTTTAAAATATATATGTTGGTAATTCTAGAGTCAGATAAACCTTAGCTCTAGTAGCAGCTTATTCTTGGGCAAACAAATCACCATTTTTGAGTCTCAGTTTCTTCTTCCACAAAAATGGAGATACAAACATGAATGTTGTTATTAAGAATACATAGCATAAATTGAAAACCCACATAATGTCTGAGAGCAAGAGCTTAATAAATGGCAGTTCTTTCAATTTTGAATAGAAATTTCTGCTCTAAAGAGTTAATGATAGTGAAATCATCCCAATTGTTAAGCCAATTATTACCAATCTCTGTTTACTCTACACAAAGGACCCACGAGTGAACTGGATATTGAAAAAGTAGGATTTCATCTCTGCTTTAAGGGATCTGGTAGTCTGGGGGATACAGTTCAAGTATAATGTAATATATTATTGGAACAGAAATGAAAATTGCATGTTACAGCTTAGGTTTTAGGAAATTGTGAAGGCAAATGGGGCAGGGACATCAGAGAAAGCTTTACAGAAAAAAATCTGAGGGCCTAGGCCCAGAGGGTGAGGGAGTCCAGATAGGTGGGGAAGGAAAGGAGGGCTATGCTTACCTTTAACCAGTCATTCAATGAAAAATGACTCCCAGAATAGTCTCACCTACAAGGAGGCCAAAGTCACATTCGGTTGAAGTTTGCAACGCATTTCAAAAAGCATTTCAAAAAGAGAATTAGATGCTACACCTTTTTATGATCCAACCATTTCCAGATATGATTCCATTAAGTGCCTTCTAAAGATTTCTGCAATCGCTCTCAGAAGCTCAGGGAAAAGACTCTTTGTGGTTTGACATTCCTTTTCATTTACTCCGGAGGAAAACTCACCATGAAAATTTCCATATGTTGATCTTCTCCTATACATATTTATGTCAACAGTTTCCTTTTTAACAACTTTCAAAACCTATGCTTTTTCCAAAGTTATTTCCCCTAAAAAGAAATGCAGCAATAACAAGATTGATGGATTATGGAGACTGTAAAGTTATAAAAGTAGATGTGACTTTTCTACTCGGTAAAAGTCATTGTCCCAGAATGTTCAGGTGACAAGATCCACCCACTGGCTCAAAATACTCACATTGTTCTATTGCAGCTTATGAGAAACTTAGCTCTCCTGAAGCAGGCTATTATTTTCAGTAAGAGAGTGTCACTGTACCCATGTGTAATATAAAATTCAAACTAATGAAAAAATTAACACAGGAGTAGGGTCAGAAGGCAGTTGATAAATGCAAAGTAACAGCATTGGAAGCCCTTACTTTCCCTATCTTTTGAATAATTGTGTGGAATTGGAAATAAGAAGTGAAAATGAATTCACAGGACTGTATTTGAGGTTGCAAATATCAAGACAGGCAAAGATTCATTGCAAGATTGTTGTCCTGCGATGTTCATCTTTCTCAAAGACTCAACTTGAGTTTTGGGACTGACAAGTATTATATTAATAGCTTTCGACAATTAAAAAAAATTTTTTTCAGAATATACACACATGATAGGCCAAAGAAGAGATAGCAATTACCAAAAGTACTGAAATACTAATGTTCATGGTTCCAAAAGCCATAATATTCATCCTATATTATTCTATGGTCTGGCTTTGGGACATCATTTGTCCTTCTGCCAGCTTTTCACCCTTGAAATGAGGATGCAGACTAGAAAAACTTTAAAGTACCACCACCATCACTGATTTCTAGTCTAGATTTAAAAGAGTCAATGCAAATTAACAGTTGCCAACATGTAAGGAATGCTCTTTATATGTTGGGCACTGTGCCAAGCACTTTCCATCTACTTTTTGGCTCTTATTTCATAAGGCTATTGGCCAGAATAAATGAGTTGTTACATGGAAAGCACTTATCACAGTGCATGGCACATGGATCTCTAACATTACAAAGATAAAAAGAAAGGAGGAGAGAAAGAGGTTTTATGAAGCCAGTGCTATTATTTTCCCCATTTGAAAAAGCAGAAGAACGTAAGGTTGGAAGAGGTAAGATAACTTGCCCAAGGTCATTCAAATGTTGTAAAGCCCTAACTCAAATCTAAGCCCCTCAAATCCAAAGTTCAGATCTAATTGGTATTTATAAATCTAAAAATCAGAATGTTGTGCAACCATGGAGAAAAGATGACTGTTGTTTCTTCGACACAATAATGAGTTGTCCAAGTTTTTTAAAGTATTGTGTTTGGTGATGAAGTAGGAGAAGAACTAGAAGTCGCAGTAAACTAGAAAGTACTATACACACACACACACACACACACACACAGACAGAGAAAGATTTGGCGGGGGAAAAGGTGTAGTCATTCCACTGGGTGCAAATTAGAAGGGTCCAGATTGGTATCTTGATAATAAGAAAAGGCATCACTTTTATACTCTGGAAATTTATTCCAGTGATAAGCCTTCTTAGTTGTAGATCTCCTTACACTTGGAAAACAATTTCATGGCCACTTCTGCTCTGTACTTCAGGAATCATAGGAGTTTAGTCAACTATCTTTGAAGCTTTCCCCAAAGTGTAATATTGACCACCCAGCCTGCAGCATCTGCTGTATCTATGGCCAGAAATGCTAATTCAGTTTCCTTCTCTTGTTGCACGATGACCTCATCCAGCTCTTCTTCCTTTTCTGTATACATCAAATCCAGGCAAAGAATACAAATTTACTCCTCTTTCAGGCTGGCTTTCTTCATCTTTTGATTCTAACTCCTTCCTTTCATCTTCCTTTCCACTGCTTTTTCTCCCTTCCTTCCTGCCTGCCTTCCTTCCTTCCTCCCTTCTTTCTTTCCTTCATGCCTTCCTTCCTATCTTCCTTCCTTCCTCCCTTCCTTCCTTCCTTCCTTCTTTCCTTCCTTCCTTCCTTCCTTCCTTCCTTCCTTCCTTCCTTCCTTCCTTCCTTCCTTCCTTCCTTCCTTCCTTCCTTCCTTCCTTCCTTCCTTCCTTCCTTCCTTCCTTCCTTCCTTCCTTCCTTCCTTCCTTCCTTCCTTCTTTCCTTCCTTCCTTCCTTCCTTCCTTCCTTCCTTCCTTCTTTCCTTCCTTCCTTCCTTCCATTTTTGCTTTCTCCAAGAAACATTTAATGGAAGGTTTCTGTGTGGCAGAGACTGCTTTAAGCAATGTAAATTAAATGATTCCTAAAGGCATAATCTTGTCCCTAAAGGCACTCTTCCTATAGTGGGAAAAAAAAGTGAGCTTCTATTTTTCAATAAATGTATATAAATACAAGGCAGTATGCTTTAGTCTTTACAATTATTTTTATTTTCTTGATCCTATGAGGATGTACAGATCTTATGTGGCCTGAGGTCTCTATCATGGTTTTACATTCCTTACCAAGTATATGTCTTCATTGAAATCTCATTTCTTCCATATATCAATGGTTCCTTTGCTAAAAGACAGTGGGACAGAATATTATTACAGATGATATGTTGGCAAGACATTGTATTTTTTGTTCTAGTGTCCCAGTGGCTTTAAGATATTGGTCTACCTTTTTTAGTGGGTTACTATCTAAAAAGATATTTAAAGTCGGGCAGACATAATCCCTCCCGTTTTCCAGATGTGGAAACATAAGGGAAATGATGTGACTTGCCCAGGGTGTGTGTGATGCCTCTTCTATCCAGCCACTGCACGTGCTTTTGCACTGTCCTTGGCTTATATTCCAAAAAGGACTTTTCAAGGTGATCGTTAGACTTTTAGAAAGACTTTCTAAAAGACAACGATATTTTGCAGATGGGACAAAATACATGCAGAGAAGAAAATTCCACATCTTTGTAGGGCATGCCAATTCTGTGTATCTGTATATAATTATTATTGATCAGGAAATACTAATAAGAAATGAATTTTTTGTTCACTAGTTTGGTTGTATTATTCTTTTATTTCTTCTTCTTCTTCTTCTTCTCCTTCCTTTTCTTCTTCTTCTTCTTCTTCTTCTTCTTCTTCTTCTTCTTCTTCTTCTTCTTCTTCTTCTTCTCCTTCTCCTTCTTCTCCTTCTCCTTCTTCTCCTTCTTCTTCTTCTTCTTCTTTGTCCCCTTCCAACATTTTAACTTTCAAAATAATACTGAATTTTTAAAAATTCACCACTGTAATACTTTTTGTTTCTTCATATTCCCCATTTTGTTCAATTGAAATACAAATTTTACATGAGCGAGAACTTTGTTTAACATTTTGTTCATGTGATTTCTACATTATACAGTGTTCACATTTATATTTAACACTGGATACTCGACTCTTTAGTAAACTGATAGATTTCATTAGTCTCATGTTGTTGGCTATTTGGTAGGCATAACATTTTTTATTCTTAGAAGTAATACTGTATTAAAAAATTTGTATGTATGTCCTTTAGTTCTGCTAAATTATTTCTTTAAAATAAATTCTTCTACTGGACTTGGATTTCTTTCAGAGTTTTTGCCTTCCTAAACTTTTCAGGTCAAGTGCCAGACAGAGTTTTAGGTATACAGCTGGCAGTCTCTGAAAAAAACAAATGAATAAAAGCAATTCCCAGATTCACAATTATTGGGTCAAGGGATGAATGGCTTCTTAGCTCTTAATATGAATTTCCTGGCTACTAACTCACAAAATTGTATGTCTCTCAATGACCTACACAATGTACAAGTTTCATCACAGAGGATAGGGCCAGCTGTTACAATTTTTATAATTTCCCCAACTTCATCACTGCTGGTAAATGAAATCACTTTCATTTAGAAGCTTGATTTCTAATGAGATTGACTTTTTCTTAAAAATTTAGTTTTTTCAGGGCACCTGGGTGGCTCAGTCATTAAGTGTCTGCCTTCCTCTTGGTCATGATCCTGAAGTCCAGGAATCCAGCTTAGCATGGGGCTTCCTGCTCAGCAGGAGGCCTGCTTCTCCCTCTCTCACTCCCCTTGCTTGTGTTCCCTCTCTAGCTGCGTTTCTGTCAAATAAATAAAAATCTTTTTTTCTTTTTTTAATTTAGTTTTTTTGGGCGCCTGGGTGGCTCAGGATTAAGCCTCTACCTTTGGCTCAGGTCATGATGTCAGGGTCCTGAGATCGAGTCCCACATCAGGCTCTCTGCTCAGTAGGGAGCCTGCTTCCCCCTCTCTCTCTGGGTGCCTCTCTGCTTACCTGGGATCTCTCTTTCTCTGTCAAATAAATATATAAATAAATAAAATATTTTTTAAAAACTAGTTTTTTCTTTCTAATTTTACTAGTTTTTCTTTCTAAAAATTTTGTCCTTAATTTAAATAGACTTACCCTAAAGTCTTCTTCACCAGCCAAGAGCTTTTATTGAAAAAAGAACAAAAAGGAGGATGAGAAGGAAGAGGAAGATGATGAAGAGGAGGATGAGGAGGAGGAGAGGAACCAAGGCCAACTCTGCACTGTAAGGAGTAGATTTTAAATATGTTCCATTCAGGGATGCCATCTTAACGAGACCCAAAGGCAGGAAATTTAAAAGCATATCAAGTTCACCTTTTCAAAGGAGATGTTGCTAAATGAAGTTAAGACGTTCATGTATATTCAGAACTTTTAAACTTTGCTCCCAGCATCAAATGCTAAAATACTATACAGCACATAAACATCTTTGTTCAGCTGAAAGTGATATTGTTCAGGTCAAAATGTCTCTGTGGCATAGTTCTTCCTCCGGAAACTTTTCCATGAACTACTGTGAACTACAGTTCCAGAAGCTAAAATGAAATGTCTTTGCTGTGAAAAAGCAGTTTCCCTTTTTTTACTGGTATTCCTAATTTTGCACTTTACTCTAGCTTCTTAGAAAGAGCTTTATAGAATGCATGCAGAAAATGACTCTCTTAAATCTATATCAGCTTTGTTGCTTATGAGATTAAAAACTTCTGTTAGAGGAAGAAAAAAACATTGAGAATGTTCCTTGTTTTCAACACTAAGTACCGTCATTGGTATTTGACCTTCACAACATTTAAGGTATTTCATGATAATTGTATATTATTGTCACGCTGAGATTAAGTAAATTGCTGGGGTCATGTAATTACTACATGAATTTTTTCTGATGCCGAAGACCTGGACTCTTCACTGTCCTGTTAGACATAGTTGTTCTGAGGCAAAATAATCAAAATTTGCAAAGATGATTGATTAAAAAGAGTGGAATGGTGTAGGCAATGAGACTGACTGTGCCATTTTTTTTCCTGCTGATACTATACAGACTAGGATTCTGTCCAAAGAAATCCCATTCAATTCCACCCTCAAGACATATTTCTTCTTTCTGCAGACCCAGATGTTTGCCAACTATTTCTTTTAACATTCAACATCGTAGAATGTTTCAATTAGAGAAAGTTATGAGGGTCCTCTCTTCTACCTTATACATCTTAGATATAGCAAAATGAAGTTTCTGGATTTGCTCATAGTCCTCACATTCTTATGATAATTTAATATGAAAAAGAGTGAGATTAGTTAAAAAAAAGTATTTGCATAATATTTTAAACTTTATGAGAAGCTCATAACTACCTTTCTAATGAATTAGTGAATAAATGAAAGAATGCTTATTTTCCCTACCATTTCCTTTTCTTTTTCCTTTTGCCAAATGAAATAGTACAGTGATTCCAGCAGGCTATAGATTTTTTTAAAAACACCAAGCACAGTCGTGGTAAATTGTTTATGAAAAAATACCCTTTTTATATCTTGCTTTTTTTCCATGTCCTGAAGGGGAAGAAACAATGCAAAAATCTTTCTTCTTTTAATATAGAGTGTTACAGTAGATCTGGGTCAGATGCGATTGCTTCCCTGAGGACACATGAGAAAAATTTCTCCACATCGAGGATAGCTATGGTTCTTTGGGGCAAATGATTTCCTTGCATGTTTTTTTTTTTTCTTTTTACTTTTTATTTAACTTTATCTAAATTTATTTAGTTTTTATTTAAATTTTTTAAATTTAGCATTTATTTAAATTCAGTTTTTATTTAAATTCTAGTTAGTTAACTGGTTAATACTGGTTTCAGAAGTGGAATTTAGTGATTCATCACTTACATATAACATCCATTGTTCATCATAATGAATGCCCTTCTTAATGCTCATCACCCATCTAACCCATACCCCACTTACCTCCTTCTGTCAATCCTGTTTGTTCCTGTCATCAAAAGTCTTTTATGGTTTGCTTCCATCTCTCTTTTTTCTTTCCTTCCCATACACTCATCTGTTTTGTTTCTTAAATTCCATATATGAGTGAAATCATATGGTATTTGCCTTTTTCTGACTTATTTTGATTAGCATAATATTCTCTAGCTCCATCCTTATCTTTGCAAATGGCAAGATTTCATTCTTTTTGATGGCTGAGTAATATTCCATTGCTTTTGTTTGTGTGTGTGTGTGTGTGTGTGTGTGCGTGTGTGTGTGTATGACTTACCTTTATCTAAGAGGAGCTGCAAGTTTCACATTTATCCTTTTTGCCTTTTTATGTTGGATGCTAGGAAAAACAGACTCAGAGCCTCTGACTCTTCGGAACTGTTTGAAATCATACGGTGTGTTTTTTATGTATGAATTACATTTCTGGTTCTGGTATTGATTTCATATTTTCTACCTTTATTTCCCATTTCCCCTCCCCCCACCTTTATTTATGCATTTATTTTGAAAGTCATGTTACAGCAGACATTTTAGAAAGCATCCTCAAATCCCTTTCAAAACACATTGAGACAGAAGAGTAACTATATAAATCACAAGAAAAAGATTCACAAAGAGTTGAGACTATGTGCATTTTAATGCTTTCAGTGTTGCCCATATTTACAAAACATTAAAACTTAAAAGAAATCAATGATCACAATAAAATGCTGATTTTTTTATTCTTCAAAGCATATAAAAGTTGGGCAATCATATTTTAGTGTCTACAAGGTTCTCCCAGTTGAAGACGGAGCATTCCTACTCTACCAAGTTTAATTTCAGGTCTGCTGTCAGGAGACCAAGGTTACTTTATCTTGCATTTAACAGAAATAATTCCTCTTTCAATCTGAATTGCCAATGCCTTAGAACAATGACTTTAAGGCCTTAGCTGTGAAGTCCCAAGGTCTGTGCAGCTTTTTTTTTTTTTTTTTTTTTTTTTGTCTTGCTAATGACTTGGGAGCTGAATCTGGCATCCAGCAGAGCTTCTCTCTTCTTTGCCTGGTGAGGGCCTGATTTGGTCGGCAGGGAGAGAAGGGCTCTAACAATAGGGTTTGGGGGGGCTGCCATCCTAGGACACAGAGGTCATGGGCACTGATACACTAACAGAGTCTGTTTTCTTGTTTCATTCTTGGCTGGAAAGAAGGTAAAGATGAGACTTAACAATGGCATGAAAGGTTTCTCCCTGAAGCCCATTAAACTGCGAGGAAATCTTAATGGCTGAGAATTGTTTCACACTGTGGCCTGATGAGTGGTGGCGGCAGGGAAAATCCTTGTGCACTCTTAAGATTCCATGATCATCCAGCCAGATAGGAGGATTTCTGCAAAAGCCAAATAAGCAGGACATTATTCCCCAAACTGCACTTACCCCAGCTCCTTCTCTGTTCCTCTTGGGCAAAAAATCAGGTAGTGTGGGTTTGGACCATGCATTAATGAATCCAATAAATTTCTACTGTATTCGGTGTGTTTCAGAGATGTCTGCAGATTTTTTTTCTGGTTGTTTTATTTTGTTTGCTTTCTTCTGTAATTATATGTATGTATGTATCCCATAATATATACATTTAATCACATTATGTATATTATGTACATATATGTTCTTCTGAAAGCATTTTCTTGAGTGCCTAGGATGTGTGAGGCACTTTATCTAGAAATGGGAAAACAAAGATAATCTCTTCTCTTAAGGAGCTCTCAGTAGAGTGGAAGCAAGAAGCAATAATACTTCAGTGACAAAATGCTAAAATAAAGGCATGAAGGAAGGAGTCCAATTGTACAGCTGTGGCAGCAGGCACTTGAGGGAATGGAGGGAGGGATGTGCTCAGGAAAGGTTTTCAAGACTAGATTACATTTCATCGAGCATGCAAGAGTAAATAGAAATTTGATTGTCTGCATTACCGCCTTCCTGTTTATTGAAGGGTGGAAGTTTGCCAGTTGTAAAAAAAATGTGAAAGGCTCTCTGGGCTGAGTGAGTAATATATGCAGAAGCACAGAGGCTTGCTTGACAAAGTATGATGAGTGGAGGAACCACAAGAAATTCTCTGTAACTTTCACATCATTGAATAGTAGGGCCTACGGTCATAGAGTAAACAGGACATGGTATTTCATGGTGAAAGTTTCCTGGAGGTGAGTGACTAGGAGAGCTCCAGCAGGGGACATAATGAGATCCATGTTTTCAGAAGATTATTCCAAAGGCTTAATTGTGCTGACATCAGTTCCAACAGTTATCAACAACTGGATGCTACAAGTATGTGTTAGAACTGTTATCATAAGCTGTGACAAGAATGATGCAATTATAATTAGGGTCCCACTGTCTCTAGGACATATACAACCCAATTAGTTTCCTAAGGTTTCTTTAAAGACTATTAGTGTATATGCCAACTGTCACCTTAGTGTTTCTCTGAAATACCTTGACTATTCCATGCTCTACATTTTTTTGATTGAGTTCATATTTCCTTTCTTTAAGAATGTCTGGGTTATGGAAAAAATAAAAATTAATGTAAAGAAAATGTTTTCATTTTAAGAGTACCCAAATGGCTCATTTGCCTAAGCACCCAATTCTTGGTTTCAGCTCATGATCTCAGGGTCCTGGGATTAAGCCCCCTGTTGGGTCCCATGCTCAGCGTGGAGTCTGCTTGAGATTCACCCTCTTCCTCTCCCCTCCCCTTATCTAAAATAAATAAATGCATGGTTTTTTTTTAATTTTAGTGAGTTGACACACGGTCAGTCTCAGGTACACCACATAATGATTCAACTTGTCTATCCATTATGCTCACCACATGTGTTTGCTAGACTCCTAAAAACAATGAGTAAGCATATCTGTGACTCCTTCTGCATTATGTATAGGGAGCATCTTTAGTAGAACACAGACTTAGTTTAGACTTGGCTAGTTAAGACCTATGATATACTGTAACCACCCATAGAATCAGCGATCATCTCAGGAAAATGAAATGTGGAGATCTTTTATTCTGCTTCCTTATATTGAAAATGGGTTAAGTTGAATCCTAGATATGTTGGGAGTATGGTCGTATCGTTAAGTCCTTACTTAAAGCTACCTCTTTCTCATCTATATATTTTCTATCTGTTATTTATCAATGTCTCATACAAGTAGTAGAATGGCATTTGAAATAACACAAAAAACAAGAAGGAAAAAAATGAACATGCAGATCCTGCCACTTTAGCACAGTAGTTATTATTGATTTCTTACTGCTCATTTCTTTCTTAAACATATTTGTTTAGTCGAAATTACTGTATAGACAATTTTTATCCCTTTTATTTAAACATTTATTTATTTATTTATTTATTTATTTATTTATTTATTTATTTATTTATTTATTTAAGAAAGAGAGCACATGTTGGGGAGAGGGGCAGAAGGAGAGGCACAAGAAAACTCGCCCCCACCGCTGAACAGGGAGCCCAGTTCGGGGCTAGATCCCAGGACCCTGAGATCATGACCTGAGCCAAAGTCAGATGTTTAACCTACTGAGCCACCCAGATGCCCCTATACCTCTTTTAAACTTAAATACCCACACATACCTTCCACAGCGGCACTCTCTACTCCACTGTGCTCTCCTTCCATTCTAATCCCTTCTTTAAGGGTTATCAAATTTAACAATAGATTGAATAATTTACCAATTTAAATGTAACATTTTATAGCAAGGTTATATGCTTTCCCATCATACTTAATAGTTTTAAAAATGCACACATATTAACACATAAATAAATAAAGTAGGCAGGTGGCCTTTTGTTTTCATAACAATGGGACCATGTGAAACAAGTGTTCTGAAACTTACTTTCCTCCCTAAATCCATCACGGGACACTTCACTGGCTCATAGATATAGGTTTAATATCTTCTTGAACTACTGCATAAAATTTATTAGTGCTCAATTTCTATCAATGACCATTAGGAATCTTTTCCTCCACTTCACTATCCATTGTCTGGAGAAAGTGAGGAAAGAATATGAAAAGGTGTAGAGGCTGAACTAAAAAATGAACTGTCAAGAGAGAAAGGAGGGGAAGGGTCACCCTAAATTAGAAGCAGGGACCTACCCAATGAGAGATGGGAGGAAGGGTGTGCTCTGACCACTCATCTGCCAATGTTATTATGGATTTAGTTTACACCACTATCTTTTCCTTATCAAAGAAGCAAAACCAATAGAGTAAAACAATGAAGAATTTGTGATTCGAATGGCAATGCTTTCTGTATAATTTTGTTACCCCAAATTGTATTCTATTGAATTCTGTAAACGTGTAACGTCATATTTCACAGTGTCCATCTCTCTGTACCTGACATTGCATAGTCACAGGGTACCCCAGCCCCATGCCCACTATGTGCTGCACTCTGCCCTGCCCACCCGTTCTGCCAGGCTTACAGGTCTGACCTGGGAGAGGTGGATCAGAAGCCCTTAACTACCAAGCCTAGACAGAGCAACAGAGTAGGAAGAATAGACAAGCATACAAGAGAAGATCACAGAAGTGACTTTCCCTGAGAAGTCTGTACGACTAATTCATGTCAGCCCCCGTGGATTATGTCAGCAACTGACTGAAAGAACACTTTGTTTTCCAAAGCCCTGGTTGGTCAACACTGATTCCATATTAAGAACTCCTTGGTCATCTGAGTAGATGTCACTCAAACATGTTCCTCCTACATGGCACAAGGGAAAATATGGCCCAAGGGGTTTCTGGCTCTATCAAGGTCTGCTGTGGCTTTCTCCTCATGAGAACGAACACTCAGCACTCAGCATTTCTGCTTCCCTTCCTCCAAGGCGTGCGAAAAGAGAGAGCACTGGAACAACAGTAAACAGCTAAAAATCACAATCAAGCCCTCTCTCGCCTCAGGAGGCGGTGTTTGGCCTGGCTTTATGTGCTGGCTCGTGCACATTTCTGGAAGAGGGGGTGGAGGGTACTAATTTTTTCTTTCCCTCCTTGCTAGTAGTTCAAGTGATCTACCTCTGGGTGTGACCTGTAACACTCAGCTCTTCATTATTAGTTTTTGACAGTTGGTGGGCCCAGGATCATTTGGATAAAATAAATTCTTATCTCCTTTATATCAAAATGCATATGTAGTAAATAGTTCTGAGTGTCTCTTCTTTTTGGAGTCTTATCCAAATTATTATTTTTGAATATTACTCTTTCTCTTTTTTCTTTTCTTTTTTTTTTTTTTTTTTCTTTTCTTCCTCAGCCCTTGCTGCCGGTACAAAGTCAGATGAGCTCAGGCCAGACGATAAAAGAGAGAAATCTAGACGTAGAACCTAGAGAATTCAGCTCTTAAAGAGCTCAGTTGTAAATTCTATCCAATTCAAAGCAATAAACACTCATAGGCTGTCCATCTCTCTGACATGCTGCACTGGGCATGGTGAGGTAGAGATGAAAGGCATCCACACACACATGGACACCCTTTGGGGAGGAAACCAAAGTGCAATTTGATTAGGGTTATAAGATAGGAATGTACACTCTGCTACAGGAACAAACATACGGAAGCAATTTATTCTGCCTGGAGGGGACCCAGGAAGCTTGGTGCTGAATGACTGGCCTGAGTAATAGGGTGCTAGCCTTCAAACATTCTCTGACTGAGATTTACCGTTCAAAATAGATTTCACATAGCTGTCCCAAGCACACAAGCTCATGTCTATGTCGACGACACTTACTCTCACTGCATGTGACACACTCTTGTATTTTTCTTCAATTCTGCTCCCAGTTGTTGATTAGCACTCATTTAATTGAACATCCATGAGCAATTCGTGGATTGAAAACTTAGCTTAAAAAGTCCTGAAATAGAGCATGGGCTTTGGAGTAACACAAAACTGGTTTTAAACCCTGGTGTGTGGTCAACCAGAAGTCCTGAGATTTGGACAGTTTGTTTCACTTTTCTGAGTCTGGGTTTCCCTGTCTATAGAGAAAGGTAAGTGGTTACTATTTACCTGGCTGGGATTAAAAACGATAATACTTGTAAGCAGCTTCCTTCCTTCCTTCCTACAGTTTTTGGTTCTTGTTTTGTTTTGTTTTAGAGAGAGAAGGGGGCAGGGCAGAGGGAGAGAGAGAAACCCAAGCTGATGCCATGCATAGCATAGAGCCCAACAAGGGGCTTAATCTTAAGAACCTAAGATTATGACCTGGTCACAAGCAAGAGTCAGATGCTTAACTGACTGACCACCCAGGCACCCCGTAAACAGCTTTATACAGGGAGAGCTCAACAGATAGGTCAGTGGGGGACACTAAGGGGGGAGCTCTAGGAACAGTGACTCTTTGGTAGGATTGTCTCTATCACCCAAAACCTGAGTTGGATTGAGTGTACTGAGGCTGGTGTCAGCACAGGGACTAAATTCAGTTCTCCCTTTTCAGCAACGTCTTAACTAATCCCACTGAGCTTTTCTAAAACCAACCAGCCCAAAGCATTCCTGAGACCTTCCAACAGACCACAGTCTTTTGTGACCTTGACAGTCACCTCTTCTTTCCGGCCATGATCTTCCTCACGTATACATACTGAATATATTAAACTAGATTAACAAATTTTTATAAAATCTTTTAGGAAAATGTTATAACCCTTTCTCAAGCATAATCTTTAGAAGGTACTGATACTTAATCATGGTCCAAAGAGAGAACTAGAGCTATAGACACGTGGTAGTAGCTAACATTCATGAAGCAGGTACTCTATGTTTGGCTCTGTGCAGAATTCTTTGCATGTATCAGTTCAGTTACGACTTGTGACACACACCCTATAATCTAGTTACTATTATTTTTGTCCTCATTTTGCAGATATAGATCCCTTGCTCAAGGTCACAAAGTGAGTGAGTGACCTGGCTGGGATTCAAATTTAAATACAGACATATCTCAATCCATATCTTTCTGTGGTCACTTTACAGAAACCCAGGCCACTGGGGCTGCATTTGAAAAACCAGTAGACTTAGGTGATCTACCTGGGAGTCTACTTTCTGGCTCTAGCAAACAGTGACCTCATCAGTGAATTCACAAAACTATAACTAAACGATTAACTTCCACAACTCTTTGCCACATCCCAGGATATGCATACATACATACACATATATACATTATATGTATATATAGACTTATATACACATATAAGTGTACATTTGTGGATGTACTTTATATATGAATATAAGTACATGAATATATATTTTATGTATGAATATAAATATATTTATATATGAATATATTTACATCTGTGAATAAACTATATATGTGAAAGAATAAATGATATACCATGATATATGAATAAGCTATATGTCTGGTGAATATATATATCATATATATGCCATACATATATCTGATAAACTGAATGAATGCAGCCATAATACACACATGGAATCTGTAGTAGACCTGTGATAGACCCAGAACATTCAATGCCACTTCCTGTATACCTTAGAAACCCTTCACCTCTGTCCAGCCGGCACCAACACTGGAAAAGAGCCAGACCTGGGTGTGATCTTCATAGCTCATCAAGCTTCTGTTTTGCAAGCCAAGATAAATGATAAATCCCAGGTAACAAATCAACCCTCAAGCCGTATTTATTGTTCCTTGGCCTTGTCATTGTTAGGTTCATTCTGCTGGGGTCGAGGGCACAAGACTGTCTGTTTCCAAGTCCTGGGCAGCATTCTGAGACACATTAGAGAGTATATATTTTCACTGAAAACCCATGCTTAGCTCCAAGGGAACATGATTGTTAAATATAATGCATATTTACTATTGTGCCTTGAAAGAGGATTAGTGAAGGAGGACATTACTTTAATTTCTTCCATGTGGCCCTGAGCGCTGGTGGTTAATTTCCTCCCCGTACTTCAAGAGGACGTTGTGGTTGAAGAGTTAAAGTCTAATTAGGCTCCCTGTCAAAAGCAACAAAAACACCTTTTACTCTGAGGCTCCCTGTTGGCCCTGTTTCCAGTACGATTGGAGTTCACCCTGAGCGAAGTCTCCTTCGAAGGGGCAGGAGGCCAGTCTCCCAAATGCGCTGGAGTCAGGGAGTCAACGCTGGCATTTGCTTTGGAAAAGTAGCTTGTGATTTTCTCCCGTGGTTGCAGGGAGCGCGGATGGAGACCCCGCGGACGAGGGAAGTAGGCAGAGTAACTGTTGGGAGGAGTGGCTGGGGCAGAGGTTCATGAGCTTTCCCATATATATATTATTACAGCAAGTTAATGAAACAACCTTTTTCCTGTTTGAGGATAGAAACTGTAGAGAAAACGTATCTAAACCTCCAAAATCTCTGTTTAAGGCTGTTTGTCTGTCTTATGAGGTTGTTGGGAGAATAGCATTAAGCAGGTCTGCGGAAGCTTTGGCCCCAGTGCCTATTATTTTTCTCCACCCCCTCCTCCCTACCCTCAGTGGGTTAACTCCCAAGGACTCTCATTCAAAACCATGTTTTCTACTCACCATCCGAGGTATGTTGGACAATGATAACAGGTAATCCTCGCTGAACCTCTGCAATGTGCCGGGAATGAGTCTGAATATTTTACATGTATTCATTTACTTATTGCCCTAGTCCACCCAAGTACCCAAGACGTAACTACACTTTTGTAAAGAAAAAGAATATATAACATTAACCAATGTTTCCTGTTCTTAGCACATGACTGTATTTATTTATTTTATCCTCACAACATTGTGAAATAGATCCCATTATTCTCAGTTTTGATGATGAGTAAACTGAGTGACAGAGTGATTATGGAATTGGCCTAAGGTTACAGATTAAGAGCTGGAAATTGGACCAGCAGTGGGGTCCCAGAGCGCTCATCCTTCCCCCTCCTCAGGTCATGTTGCCTTCTTAGACTTCATTTCTTCATTTGTAAAATTGGGCTAACACAATGGTGCCTACACCAAATGGTTGTGATGACTGAATAAAACAGTAAATTTGAAAACATTTCACAAATGATAACATGACACATAAGTGCTAGATATTATTGTAATTATGGGAATTATCACAGTGCAGCCATAAATAAACATGGAGTTGGGTACAAGATGAGTTTATTAGAAGGAGAAAGACAAGACTAAGATTTGTTAAATGCCTACTAAGCTACTGTGCACTGTTTTTTCTAAAACTCCTATTACCTCATTTTGATATTTTTATCCCTGATATATCAAAGAACAAACAAAAGCTCAGAGAAAGTTCAGTAATGTGTCCGCATGACTCATCTGGGAAATAGTGCAGGCAGAATTACAAGCCAACTTTGACCAAGTCTGAGACCTACTGTCTTTCCATTTCACCATGACGGTTTATGAGAAAAAAGGAAAATTTATCTCCCCATGGCATTTTGTCACATGATGCTCATTTTGCTTCTCTTCCTTAAAATAAATTATGAATGAAGTTATCCATGCCGTATTATACTATTGAAGATAAAATATTTTACCCTAATATCCTTGAAAGCCAAATTTCCCAATTAGGGTGTCATTGCATGGGGGGAGGGGGATGGTGTTTCCTATTCTGAGTTTTAAGGTTCAGTCTCACTGGATTTGCTAAAACATTGACGGACCCATTTTACATACTTGAGTTTCAGACCTGGGGCTGGCAACTCACCTAAAGAGAAATCTCTGGGAAGGGAAATAAGTTCCACAGCAGCTAGATTTCAAGGTTGGGCAGAATCAGTCACAAGTCAGAAGTGCCTTCAAAAGTCAAACATGAACTGAAGAACAAAACTTGGGTTTAAATCCTCACTCTGATTTTTTACTGTGTGATGATAAGCAAATTTTCAAACTCTCATCTGGAAATGAGATTATTATTATATCTGCTTTATAGGATTAAAAAAATGGTGGCTATTACGTGGTAGGTACCCAGTAAATGTTAATTTCCTTCCTACCAGTTCCCTTCTAGAATGGAGTTTTGGACTATGGAAGTGAAGGTGCATGTGTTACCATTTTCTTGGGACCGTGAAGTGATAAAATGAAATTAAGTCCATACCGAAGAATGGTTCACATGGAAAAATTAGCTTTCTTTTAGGGCTTACATGGAGTTGGAGGAGATATATATATAGATATAGATATAGATAGATATAGATATAGATATAGATATATAGATATAGATGATATAGATATAGATACAGATATAGATATAGATATAGATGTAGATATAGATGTAGATATAGATATATAGATATGTATCAGGCATCCTAATATACATATATATTACATAAATGGATGAACTTTAAGTGCCATTAGTTCTAGAGTCAAGGGGGGAGCAGTAGTTAGACCAATGTGGTGGCTAAAGTAATGGTGAGAGAATGGGGTAGAGGATGGAAGCTTATGTTTGTTTCCATCCCCTTTCCAATGACTGAGTGGGAATTGTCAGGTGCTTCTTGAGCCTCAAGTCACTCCTTTCCCTTCTCTTGGACGCTATGCACACAGTGGCCATTCTAGGCAGAAGAGCATTCTTATTCATGAAGAAAACTTACAATTGGAGTCTCTGCCTTCTTTTTTTCTCATTAGATGAGGAGTCTATTGGCCAACGTTTATTAGCAACGTTAATGTGATTTAGAGCAATCAGGAGACACTCGAACCAAATTAAATTTCTTCCAGCACAAATTAAACTTCTTGAATAGCAAACGTCTTTTATACCTCGGGGCCTTTGCACGCGCTTCCCCTCCGCCCTCCTGCTTGGAAAGTGTTTTGCTCTCCCTGCACTGCTCATCTTCTCTCAGGTGACTCAAACTCATCCTTGGGCCTCATTTGTTTAGGGAATGTTCTGTGACCCCACTCATCCTCCTACAACTAGATGTCTAGTTTGTATCCTTGCTGTGTGTTCATGCATTCATATGTGCTTTACACAACTCTGATTCTTCATTCACTATATTTCTCTCCCAAACATTTTGCAGTCTTGGCAAGAACTTTGCCTATGTTGCCCACTGTGGTATCTATGTTCAGTACCATATGTAGCACATGACAGGCATTCAAAAGATGTTTATTAAAGGAGTTCATAAAAGAGCAGTTGAGTGAGTGAGAGTGAAATGAGTCAAGCAGGTGTGAGGTAGCATGAAGAATATTGAGCTGTGACTCATGATACCTAGGGACCATGCTTAGCCTCAATTTTAACTAGCAAATGACCCCTCAGCCACTTTAATTTCTTAGGCCTAAAGAAGCTTATACTATTATCTCAAAGGGTTGTGAGAATTCAGTCAAGTTGCCGGCATATAGTGGATACTTGATTAAAGTCAGTTCTTCCCCTCTGTAAGAGAAATCACTGCTGGAGGTTGTGCCATCACCGGGAGCTCCCAAACCAGCTGGGTCACTGGAAGCCCTGGGACCAAACTCGAGATATGCTTCCCAGAGACAAGCTGTCCAAGATCAATTGAATGATGAGCTGCTGCCCCAGAAGGGGGTGTTCTCAAGCTGGGGACCTCACTTTTCCCTTCTGCAGAAGGACTGTGCCTCTGGATGGGGACAGCCAATGCCCTCTCTGGGTGAGAAAGGCCTCTTTCAGGAAGGCTCTCGCTCTGGCACCAGTGACCCAAGTCATAAAGGTGATTCATTTTCCAGTTTCCAAGGCTTCAAAGCAACATATATGAAGGGCCACGGGGAGAGGGAGGCACATACTCTCTCCCTTGCAGCAGCTTTGGTGCGCCAGGGAACACTGAGAGGTATTGAACTCCTCCTGGAGTTTCACTGGAAGTGTGAATGTTATTCATACACATAAACACTCACCCTGGGCACTGGGTGGAGATACTTGGGCACAATCTTCCAATGTGTTGTGCTGGAGTTATTTTCCACTGGAATATCTTTATTAAAAAAAAAAAAGTCCCAAAGACAAAACTGTAGATTCAGGGACTGCAAGCTTTCTGGCAATCTCTTGCTTGAGGGGCCCTTTCCCTAGCTCTGGATGGAGGACACCCTCCCCCTCAAATGGACCCTGGCAGGCAGGCCCCCATAAAATGTACTTTGGCAGGCCCAGATCATGGGAAAATGTGATTTCCTGCCCATTGCAAATGCCTGGGAGTTTGTGCATTTTTTTGGTGCGTGTCTTCCTTGCACTGCTGTGGGATTTGGGGAAATCTAGAGCATCTCTCTGCATTTCACATAGCACTGCTTAGTCTGTATGAAGCTGCCATAGGGAAAGAGCCTGGACTTAGAGACCAAACTGATCTCACTCTCAGCTTTCTGCCTAACAGCTGAGAGCATGTGGGCATGGAAAATCACTTAACCTCTCTGTGCCTCAATTTGCTCATTTCATAAAAATGTCTCCTCTTTGTGGAGAGGGGAGACTGTTTGGGGGTTGCAATGAGACATAAAGCATCCCTACAGTGCTTGGTAAACAGGAAGCATTGCTTACCTTGCTTCCAAGATGGTAACTTAGAAAATTAATTATTTTCTCAGATCTAAGAAGATCAATGAAGGGTAACTGTTCTCTCTGAGGATATATTAATATTCCCAAGTTTTAAGTCTATTTAATATTCATAAGTTATAATTTACTTTTTCTCAATTTTGCATTTGTATCTGTGATCATCTCTTCCTCCTCAGGGAAAACAACACCATATTAGGTAGCTGGTCCTGTTCAGGGCACCAGAAATAATAAAAGCAAAATCTTTCAAATTTTGGTTACTTGCCTCTCATTTATAAAAGTTTTTCATATGTTCATATGTCTTACAATAAAATCACAAATTCAATGGGATCAGCAAGCATGAACACTAAGACTACGGGTAGCATAGATTCAAAACGGAGTCCCCTACTAGGGAGACTGAAAAGTCTCTGATCATTGCCCAGCCTGCAAAGCCCTCTGAGGAAGAGAGATTAGACTTCAGGATGCAAAAGGCTCAGGGGAGTAAGGAATGAGGTGTGAAGATCCCTTAATGGAGGAAAGAACATCTCTCCTGGGTCTCCTAAGGTTTATTCCATCAGATTTCCAGGAAGCAAAGAGCACACATCCCCAGCCAGTATTATTGGCTCCATCCTCTGAATATAATGACATATGGTAATTGACATTACTATATCAGTACAATTTCCAAAAACTTAAAAATAGTGATTAATTCAGTGCTCAGTGAAAGGATATTTTCTACCAATACTGTTCGACCAAACCTACCCTTCCTAAGCTGCTCTGTTAATTATTTACATGGAAATTTCTGTATCTGTCATAGTGATGGTAACATATTGACTGTTGCAGGAATGTTTTAAGACAGCATTTTTTAAAAAGATTTTATTTATTCATTTGACAGAGAGAAACACATCTAGAGAGGGAACACAGGCAGGCAGCGGGAGTGAGAGAGGGAGAAGCAGGCCTCCCTCTGAGCAGGGAGCCTGACACAGGGCTCAATTCCAGGACTCTGGGATCATGAGCCAAACTGAAGGCAGACACTTAATGATTAAGCCACCCGGGTGCCCCTTAATACAGTGTTCTTTTTTTTTTTTAAAGCTTTTATTTATTTATTTGATAGAGAGAAACACAGCTAGAGAAGGAACACAAGCAGGCAGCGGGAGTGAGAGAGGGAGAAGCAGGCTTCCTGCTGAGCAGGGAGCCTGATGCAGGGCTCGATCCCACGTCTCCAGGATCATGACCAGAGCCAAAGGCAGTCGCTTAACCAACTGAGCCACCCAGGCACCCCAAGACAGCATTCTTAAAATACAACAAGTTACCATAAAGTGATCACAAGTAAGGAAGAAAACAAAAGTCAAAACAAAAGGAAAAAACAGATTCAGAATGCCTACACAATTATGAGGAAGATCCCATAAATTATTTCGTCTCTCAGTGGTCACTGGAAAACAAAAAATAAGCAAATAAATAAGTAAAACAAAAAGATAGTCACACAGTTTAATGTCCCTGGAAGAAACAGATAATATACACTAGATACAGAACATGTCTTCTCTCCAGTCCTGTCAAATCTTTCCAAAGTAACTAGTATCACCTTTGTGACTAGAGTAGGAATCAGAGGAACGGAAGTCCAGCCCGTGCTCCCATAACTGAGGCAGGATTTGAAGCCGGATGTGTTTTGTTTGTAAGTCTGTGTTCTTGTTACTGAAGGATGCTGGTCATCTTCCATGGGCATAGTGGAGCCACAGTGGATGTGTAACAAGTCCTTTTTTAGAGATTGACTGGAATCTTTGCAGAGATTCTAGGAGGAAGGTGCGAGCTTCCAAAGTGGTTACATGAAAGGAGGGTAGGCAACAAACTTACCAATTTGTGTGTGTGTGTGTCTTCAGCACTCACATCAGGGTAAAGTTCAAAGACACACAACACTGGCCAAGAGCCAAAGTAAAGGTCTCTTGGGATGAACTTTCAAGTTTTTGAACAAGTTTTTAAATTCTGTCATCTTCACCCACCACCTTCGTATGTTCTCTTGAAAGGGAATGAATGACGTCTCCCCATCCCCATACTGTCTCCGATCAGTAGATTCGGGGAAGTTTGGGAAGTTGGAATTGATACCTGCATACTGTCCTAATTCCAGCTTTGCAGCTCCCTAGCACCATCCCTCCTGAGATATGGGATTTCTTTATACTTGTCAGAGACAGACTTCTGTGTTTGTAGAATGAATATGGAGCTTCACTATACTTTGCATGTCTTTGCCTTTTTCTTTTTTTGTCTCTTTCTTTGTTTCTTTGTTTGTTTCTTTCTTTCCTTCTTTCTTTTTTTTTTTTTTAAGTTTTCCAGTATTCTCACAGGATAACACTGAGTCAGTGGCCTAGTTCCAAGGCCAATTTTAGAAGAAGCGATCTAGTAGAAATTCATGATATAGCTGTGGCCATTTTTAGTGTTTTAGCTATTTACTATTCAACTCCTTCCTGAAAAACATCCCTGATGGAGATTTATCCCTATATTGCTCCACATATGATCTGGCACAAAAGTGGTTCTCATGGCCCACTTCCCATGTCCTCTGGTACAATCAGTGCAACTTAAAAGTTGTGCCCTTATCAGTCAATGGAATTCTTGCTGCTGAAGTCATGGACCAGTCAAGGTCAGATCATTGCAGCAACAATGTTGGCATTGCCATCCTAGTAGTGACAATGACATTGGCTGGGGTCCTGAGTTGGGGATCATATCAATGCTAGAAGTGGTACCTCACCGGAATGTTCCACTAATATGGCTGATGTCCCAATACTGGGTCTAGAGATGCTTCAGTTCCTGTTGCTGTCCAAGTCTGGGGCTCTACATTTCCAATCACTTCTGGGAGAGACCCTCTAGCCTTCCAACAAATTTGTACCCAGCTTGATTTGGCCATAATATTTTTCCATCCTTTGCAGCAGAAACCCATGATGAACACATAACTAACAATGATCAAACACTTACATTCCTCGCAGGTCCTGTGTTAAATGTTTTAACCTCTGTCATAATTGCCTTTTTACTGACCTTTATGAGATTAGTTATTATTATTTGCACTTTATCGATATGAATCTTAAGACTGAAAAAAGATACGAAGAAACTAAGTTAATCCTTCACTTCCTCTGAGTGTTTATTAGAAGCTAACATTTTTAAATATCATCTCATTTAATCTGCACAACCTTCTATATTAAGTAAAACCACATTTCAATATATCTAAGACAAAATTTAGTGTACCATTCTTTACATACTACTAAGAAATAAAATGCCTCCAATAAAACTATGTCATGTCATTAATTATAAGATGCATCCTGATATCAGAAATATTAATTTAGAAAAATATATTTCAGAAAAATGCATTATAGCATGTCATTACCCCTGTTTAAAGATAGGAAAACCAGGAACTGAGGCTAAAAAAGTTTTAGAGACTTGCCTGAGGTCACACAGTTTGCACATGATGATAAAAATCCATCTGGCTACAAAGCTTGACCTAAGCCACTACTGACTATGCCATATTGCTTTATAGTCATCTAGCCATCTAGTCATAGGATTGGAATTCAAACTTGTGCTTCTCTGACTCTAAATTCACAACAGATAAAATGTCATGAGTATCCATCATGTGTTAGGTATAATGCCTGAGGTTTGTGGTGACGACTTTACTTAATATTCATAATAAACCTGTACAGTAGAGGTTACTATTCCCATTTTGCAGGTAAAGAAATTGAGACACTGTCTTGCTAAAAGACACAGAGCTGGTGAAGAGCAGAGTCAAGATGTGACTCTGGGTCCTTCCATCTTCAGAGACACACACTCCTTGTTTTGTCTATAGGTGAACTTTGCAAAAAGTATTCACAGAGAAGGGGCAATTCTTATCTAAAGAAATAAATTCCTGCTGAAGGAATTCCAGACATTGATATGTGGGTGTCTCAGAACATACTAAGAAAGCTACTACTCAGACTATTACTCAGGCAAAGGAGGGGTTTTGTGCCTCTTTCCTTCTCCTCCCTCCTCTGTCCAATTCTGTCAAATTATTTAGCTATAGGAACCACAAAGGCTATAACTTTCCTAATTGGATGCATGAAGCTCACACGTCAATCACATAGGTCTCTAGAGTCTAAACAAAGAAATGAGAAGGGTTCAACACCCTCCCCCTTCTATGCACCTTAAGAATTTTTCTACCGTTGTGCATTGAGCTTCATGGTACTGAATACCAACAATACCAACCAACCAACTCACTCACAATACTATCTTCTGTCTTAGTCACAATACTATCTTCTTTTGGTTGTCTCCAAAAGTAGGCATTGTGATAAGGACGAGGGGCCAGGTAGTACATATGGAAAATGATCACAGGAAGCCCAATACATGATCAAAGAAAGCAAGATGGAAAAATCAGAAAACCAAGAGTGTATTCCCAAGTGACTCACTCCTGGGGGCAACTGCTGAGCTGTGACTGAGGAACTCTGCAGAACACAGGTCAAGTTATCACAACAAGAGATGGAAAGCTGGAATATGGTCTACTGACTCCTGTCTCATGGCTGAGGATCTTCTCTTGGCCCATGAAATCCCTAATATTTCTGGGTTTTACCTACGTGTATTGGCACCAACTCCCATTGATGTGGGAGAAAGTCCTCAGATGGAGAAGGAGAGAGCTGCAGGTAATTGCAGGAGGAAGCTGTCAGATTCCAGGAAACGTCCATGACAGCTGCTGATAAACTCACATGTGTGTTAGAGGAATGAGATACATCTCAGTTCAATCTTCTACCTCTTCTTGCCATGGACCAAGAGTTATGTTACTGTCTTTATTTTCATTACCCAACTCCATCCTTATGTAGGTATCAGTTGCCTTAAGAAAGTCTAATCTGCTTACAGTCAGAGACTGTGTTTTGTCTGTCTTGTTTCTGCACCTGCAGGGACCGGCATGGTGTTAGATGGAGCACAGTGATAACGTTTGAGGGGAAGATCTACTAATGAAATGTCATGGAGGTGAAAGACCACATAGCCTTTTCCAAGAATTCAAATGAAATAGTGTAACATCACTCCAGAATCCATCACTTCGATAGGATTGATCAGTTGCAAAATGACTCCAATTCTTCACTTTTCCTAGAGCCTGACCCTTTCTCATATAACTTTGTCTCTTGCTCTGGCTCTGGGAATGGCCATGTAACTTCTTTTGGCCAATGAGGTGTTAGCATGCAGCTTGTGTGGTTGATCTTGGTTGCTTTTGTAGCTTTGCCCAAAGTTGCTATGGGAATATACCTGGATTCACCTGTAAGATAATGAAGGACCAGTGGAGCAGAACCAAATTACCTTGATTGTCCTGGCTGAGGCCATGCTAGACCAAGCAACAGCCTGTAGACCCCAGAGAGGTATAAGTGAGGCTAGACAAGCAACAGTGCTACCGGGAAACCCATACCTGAACACACACTAATGAACCAAGCTCGGTGAAATCAACCAATGCTCATTCCAGGGCCTCTGAACCTCCCAGATACCAAAGCAGAATAAACATTTATTGTAGTAGGTCACTGAGGTCTGTGATTGTTTGTAGAAGAGCATTTTTGTGGCACTAAGTAACTGATACACCCCATACAGAGTATGTAAGGGAATACACAGAGCAATGGCAAAGTGCTATTTGAAAGGCAAATGATACAGGCCAGCTAGTCGCACTCTGCAGCTCAATGACTCCCTTAGGGTCACCAACCTAAAGTATGTGTGATTAACATTAGTGCATCAATAAATTTACCTATTATTACGTGTCATCAGCTGTTTGGGTCACTTGTCCCTGATAGAAGCTGCAAATATTAAGACTGTAAATGGCTGGAGTGTAGGATTTGTAGGGCAGAGAAGCAGAGTGAGATGAGCTTGGCAACAGAAGCAGAAGCCAGACACAGATGAGTTTGGATGCTTTCCTGGAGTTACCAGGATGCTCAGGGGATTAATGAATGTCACTTGAATGAATGAGATATTCTGGGAACGATGGCCATTTCCTGGCATTACTAAGTGGGGTGGGTCCCTCCTTTACCTCTGTGAAAAACTGGCTCTGTGAGTTAGTGAAAATGCCATCTGCTGCTGCAAATTTTACTGGCCTCCTGGGCTTTTTTTTTTTTTAAGTAATATTTGCCAGGTTATGTAGCATATAATCAGAGACATAGGGCACCTTTAAATGGTGTAATTTTTCAAAGCAGAAAAGCCTTCTGTTAAAGAGAAGACGGGAAAAAGACCAAATCAAATAACAATTATGAATAATACACTACTCAGCCCATAACAAAAGGCTCTGGGTTTTATAATATGTTCCTGCCAAAGGCCATGTGTAATATTTCCTTGTTAGTAGTTCCCAACCGCTATGAAATCCACAAAACCTCTCCCAGCTGCTAAAGACTTATTCTCTGTCCTGTCCCTTTCTGGGACATAGCCATAAGGTTTAGAAAATACGACTAAGATGCCCAACTTGAATGACACTAATAATAATTTTCTAAAGCTTTGGAGAGAGATGTAAAGAAACCGCAGTGCATGTCTGTTTAAAAACTGTTCTGTCTAATGGTTTGTAGTGTTTTAAAGGTTGCAGGAGGGAGGTCGAGACAGAACTATTTAATAAGCTACCTTTCAATGACCTGAGTGATGTTCGCATTATATAGATAATCAGTACAAATTAAATTACATTAAAACCTGAGGTTGAAAACTAAAGCATTAAGAAGGAATTGAGCAGGTAGACAAATTTACTTCTGTTTTTCTTCAAAGAGTTTCAAAGGACTTTAAATGCACATAAGGAAGTTACAAATTCTCCTCCCATGTGTGTGAGGTTGTAGTACATCTTTCTGTTTGAATTAAACTTCTCTCAGTAGAGAACAAAAATATAAGAATATTTGGACATATAAAAACATAAACTGAGAAATACAAGCATGCCCTCCTAAGAATAAAACACCAAATAAGAAGAAAATACCTTGAAGGTAATTGACAAAACATAAGGAGCATCCATTCCTCATTTCCTTGGCATTTCTAACAGATTGTTTGTGATATCTACTGAAAACCAACATTTATGGGGCCAATGACTAAGCCAGGCAATGTGCTAAGCACATGACTAACTTATTTAATTCTTACAGCAGTGTTCTGAAGTGGGTACTATTTTTATCCCCACTTTGTAGATAAGGAACTTGAGGCCAAGAAACGTGAAGTGTGTTGCCCAAGGGCACACAGTAAGAGGCAGTATTGCTGGTCAACCTCATGTCAGGGGGAGGCTATAGTTCACAATTTAATCACCATGTTCAAATATGGATACCATTTGACACTCCATCTGTTCTGAAAGCAAGGTCCTGGTGACCCTGAATTCCAACAAAAAAGGGAGGTTAGGACTGTTTTCTACTGACTCTTGGAAACATTCCAGTTACTTGAAGGCCATTATTGATAATAATTGCGGGGTAGTCAGGAAACATTTTAGTCTATACCTAGGTATGACTGTTTCTTTAAAACTTTCCTGTAAGTTCTTAATGATTCGTGGCTAGTTAAATTAAATTGTTTCCTAAATTGGCAAAGCATTATCTTTAATAGATAAGGTATAATTACCTAGAAGACTTCCTATATTGCTACTCATCGTAAAGAAAACTTAATCGATTAGTCCTCAAAGCAATGGAGCAAGGAACTTAGGGGTGCCTTCTACAATCTTGCAACATTAAATCCATAATGTAGTATAAACACCACAGAAAGTGGCAAGAACCTTGAATTCACAGGATCTTCACATTCAGGGGAACAATAGCAGGGCAGTTTTTGCCATGATGTCACCTGTCCCTTCCTTCTGTGGAGGTGATGGCTGACATGTGTCTCCTTATACCACCTTATTGTCCCAAAGTAGGATTTAGCATCCTCCCTTGATTTTGCTGACATTCTTGCACATTTGGACACATTGTTACTTCTTGAATGATACCAGCCCTTGCATTCTTGCTGGGAAGAGGAAGTCCAGATGAGTATATCCAGAGGTATTTTAATATAGGATTTTAATATTATTTAGATATAGTGAAGCCAAGAGATCAGGGAAGGACTGTCATTGAAAAGGCATTGCTTTACTCAGAGATCCAAGGAGAAAGAGTGATACCATAGAAGGCCACTCAGAGAAGCACCAGAGTCAGTCAGGAAGCAGAATGTGGGGAAAAGCTTTGGACAGAAGTATGTATTTTGTGGTTTCCGTGGGAAGAAACAGTCAAGGCAGGGTAAGCAGACTTCAGCTTGGCCAGTTTGGATAATTTCAGTACATGGCGCTGTCCCTAGTTGTCTGGTACCCCCAGAGTACCAGGGTCAGCAATTCCCCAGTTGTCAAAGCATCAGAATACAGAAAATAAAAGATATGGTTAATACAAGAGAGACACTGTGAGGAGTTCATCTTTCCAACAGGAAATGCAACTCTTATGCATATGCACATGTATGTTAATATATGTGAGTGTCTGTGTGTCTATGCTGGATTAATTGGTCTCACCATGTTACCTGAAGTCCTAGAATTTCCAGTGATTCAATATACATCTCTAGGAGATGAGGCTTCTACATGGACTGTGCTATAAATAGCATGGGTCCCCCCACTCATCTTTCACTGTCTTGGCCTGGCTCCAAGGATTCTGTCTGGGGAACATAAACAGACTCTTAACAGACTCTTCCTCCTTTTCTAAAAAGACCTCAATTTTGGGTGGAATTCGAGGTCTAGATCATGGCGGTCATTATTTGAACCTCTCATTTGGCGTAGCTTTTGTCAAACTGAGTGCTGCTGTCGTGGTTGAAGACGAAGATGGCTCCTCCCTGTAGTGGGACCAGATGTTGCCCTTAAGAGTTGAGGATTTTTTGTTTGGTTGGTTTTTTGTTTTGTTTTGTTTTTGTTTCTGTTTTTGTTTTTTGAGTAAGCGCTACATCCAACTTGTGGCTTAAACTCATGATGACTCTGAGATCAAGAGCCACATGCTCTACCAACTGAACCAGCCAGGTACCCCAAGAGTTGAGCATTTTAATTAACCATTTTTTTCCTTTTGTTCTTCTCTATGAATATTTATTAAATTCTGTATTCCCACACAAATCCAGGCAGCTGGGGTGTACAGAGAGAAACCAAACAAAGAGTTTACAGCCTCATAGAACTTCAAAGATAAACCTTAATAACATTCTCTGAATGCAAAAAGCGTACTTAATGATTTCGTAATTCAAGTTCCTGTTAAGCCTTAAATATCAACTTCCTGGAGAAATATACTGGCTTCAAAGGCTGTTAAGAACTATGTCCAGGTTTGTCCCCAAAAAGAAGATGAACCACAGCAATGGCAGAGTCTGTATACACAAGAAAAGCAAGGCCTACTGTTCTAGAATCGTATATCAGATTTCAAATTCCATCTGTGGCTCTTGCTAGTTCTAGGATTTGGGGCAAGTTGCTTGGGTATCTGAGACTTGGTTCTGCCATCTGTTTAAGAACACAATAATTATTAAAAAAAACTGTACGGGAGGAAAGAATTGATCCATTTAAAATTGTTGTCAGGATAACTGAGAAAATTTGTTGGAAAGACTTGCCACTGTGCCTAGTGCATATTAAGCATACACAAATAGTCTTTATTATTGTTAACATTATTATGAACAACGATGTATTGAAGTGGAAAGTCCATAAGTACTGATATCAGGAGAATCTGACTCTCAGTGATGATTCTGCCACTTAACTTGTTCATGTCATCCTGGGTGTATTCCTTAATATTTCTGAATCAGAAATCACAAGCCCACCTTTCAAGGATTTCCTAAAACTGGAATATCATAAATGTGGCATGTTTATAACTTACTATTTTCTGGTTTCCATTAGAAGTAGTAGCTATAAGCATTAAATGGTGATTAACACTCCTGGAATATCAGCCAAGCGTTTCTGAGGGAGAAGGAAACAGGAGCAGGGAGGTAAAAGAGTCCTTTTGCTTTTTATGATGCTCTGGGTTCTTTTGGCAGAGCTTGCATAGCGGCTACTGGTTAGCCTCCGTACCAGATGCCTGTGGTTCGACCCACCAAGTCTGCCGGGCCTTTGGTCCAGTCTCCAGGACCTGTGCTGATGGCTGTCTCTGCGGCTACCTATGACCACAATTGGAGAAAGTCCAGATGGCTGGGAGGGGGGTGGCTTGTGTGTGACTCTGTGTTCCTGGGTGCCTGCCAGAGGACTCATTTTGCTGAAGGAATGTGTAATATGTACTAAGAGGATGTGGGGCCTCTGGGTGGGAGGACACTCAGGGCCAAGGGGCAAAATGGGACAGGTAACTGGCTTTGTGGCCAGGTCCTCACATGACATTCTTACCAGTCCAACCTGAAAGGACTTTCTCTTTTCTGAGTCAGAGGGGCTGAGAAGTTTCTGTGAATAGAACCAGTGAGAAAAGAAGATAGAAGAAAATAGGTGAGTGAAGAATCCAGAATCAAGGAATCTGAGTTTGAAGATAGATTCTCCCATTACCTAGCTATGTGACCTTGTGTGAGTGTTTTTATTACCTTCATCCATAAACTGGATATCACAGCAGATGAAGTCTTGTAGACCAGTTTTGGGGATCAAATGAAACACTTATCAGTTTACTTGATCACGACTCTGACATTTTGTAACAAAGGCTGAAATCCAAGGATGTGCTTTATTTGCCAGTGAGGAGTTGAGAAAAAGGTACACTCCAATATTGTTGGTGGAAATGTGGGTTGTGTTTCAATGCAAATAGTATAAGTGGAAAGGAAGGAAGGAAGGAAGGAAGGAAGGAAGGAAGGAAGGAAGGAAGGAAGGAAGGAAGGAAGGAAGGAAGGAAGGAGGGAGGGAGGGAAAGGAGAGAGGGAGGGAGGGAAGGTTGATGATTTAAAAGGTGCACTCCACACACATAAGAAAATGAAATATAAGCATACAGGTTGTGGAGCACAGACAGCATGTGCTCCAATCTAGAATCTTCCACTTCCAGGCTGTATAATTTGGGGCAAGTTATTTAATTTTCTGATGCTTCAATTTCCTCCTGTAAAATAAGGACAGCAGTAGCTCTGTCATTTTTTTGGAGGTATTTGGATATTTAAATATGCTAGGACATATACTTAAAATAGCAACTGGAAAATTATGAATGTTTCTAAGTATTGGCTATCATCTCATAAATGTAGAACCCTATATCTAATATAAGGCCTTCTAGGAGATTATCCTAATGACTTAAAAAGGTTGAAAATATACATCTGAAAATAATGATGTACCACATGTTGGCTAATTAAATTTATTTTTAAAAAAAAGGTAAAAATATAATCAAATAAGAATCCAATGCTCAAACCATAAAGTGGAATGATTACATTCACTTATGGTTTTCTCTATTTGGGAAAGATACCATGGATAATATCAACAAATGAGTGACACATTGGGAGAAGATTTTTTAAATATTTAAATTAAGAAGGGATTCATTTCTAAATATACTTTAACTCCAAATTAACAGGCCAAAGGAGGAGACTCATAGGAAAATAGACAAACTACCCAAGCAATGTATAGACATTGAAGTCTAATTGTCTAAAATTTATACAAATGTATGCTTGAGCTCGCTAGAAATAGCAAGACCAATGTTATAACAGCAAGATACTACTTTACACCCCTTTGAATGTCAAGCAATGGAAATGTTGAGATCATCCATCATTGTCAAGGCTTTGAGAGGGTGGGAATTTTTATGCACTATAGATGAAGAATAAACTGGAATGGCCATTCTAAAAAACAGTTATCCAGTATTTAGCTAAAATAATTATTTATTTTCCCTGTGATCCAGCCAACCTAATACTATACATATATATTCCAGAACAGTTCTTGCAAATGTTCATAAGGGACCATGTACAAACTTATTTTTCTGAGTGTTATTTTTGGTAACAGGGAACTAAAGTTAACCAAGATCAATCCCTAACGAAATAAATAAGTGATAGATGACCAACTCAGAAAAACTACAGACATCAATAAGAAACACAAACTAGATGTCCACAGCCACATGGATGGATGTCCCCCAAAGAATGCTAAGTTAGAAAAAAAAATAAATTACAACATAATATCATTTATGTGAATTAAAACAGACATAAGTAAAACAACACTGGATATTTTAAGAGAACATATTCCAGGACATATATTGAAAGCTTTATGTTGGGCATCCATGGACCGCAGAATGGGATTCAGCACTCCAAAATTGGGGAAATGGGATTCAAATTCCAGTGACACCTGCAGAGATAGATAATGCTATTGTGCCTACGATGATTTGCTCAGCTCTCTACACTTAAAATCTAATTTAAAAATAAACAACAAAAAGACAAATTTTGCTATGTAAACATTTCTGTGATGTGAAAAACAAGGACATCTCAAAACATCAGCAAAATGGTCTTTACTTCATACCTTACGGAGTGCTAAGTCCAAATATTAAACATCTTTGGTATGATTTTAAAAAGGAACCTCACATTAGTACTCTTGTGCCATCTTTTCTTGGAGTTATCTTTTTTAAAAAAATCAATGTTCAAAAGGAGTGTCAACTTTTTATTGCCCCAGAATTATACTTCTCTTTGTAGTTACACAGACCACAGCTGTTGCTATAAGTTTGTAAATGGGCCAGGCCTGAAAAACTATTTACAAAACTGAAGTCAGAAGACCAAGGGCAAGAAAGGGTCCACTGATTGTTTGAATACATATATCCAACCACTAAATAAAGTAGTTTAGTGGGTTAATGTACAATTGTCACATCATCTGCAAATCAGTTCTGTCACTCCTTACAAACATTTCACTAATTGGTTGTTGTTTGTTTGTTTGTTTGTTTGTTTGTTTTTAAGATTCTATTTATTTGACAGCTTGAAACACAGCCAGAGAGGGAACACAAGCAGCGGGAGTGAGAGAGGGAGAAGCAAGCTTCCCACTGAGTGGGGAGCCTGATGCCAGGCTCAAACCCAGGACTACAGGATCATGACCTGAGCCAAAGGCAGTCATTCAATCAACCAAGCCCTAGGCTTCCCAGCTAATTGTTTTTAATTTCATCAGGACACCCTCTCTTTAACCAGCTGCTTTAGATTCATCTCCCTCAGTGTCTGCAACTTCCCTTGGCCTCTATTAATTGAACCAAGTTCTGCCTTCTCTTTGAAAGTAATCTGCAGGAGTACTTTCCAAGGTGTTCTCCCATTAAAAGTGATGTGCTCAATAACATCTTGCCTTTCTTCTCTACCTAGAGTCATCTGGATACCCAACCTTTGGCTGAAGGGACAGGAGTCGCTGCATCCAACTGGAGGAAGTATCACCTATAAAATGGAAGAGATGATTCAAAACAGTTTTACAAGGCTTCTGGAAAAATAATCACACTAGAATGGCTCAGGAGCATATATGTGTGTGAAGCCTGGTGTTTAATCACCTATGCATTCCTTTTGTGGTATTCACTGAAAGACCACTGGCCTACAGAGGAATCCAGTAGACTGGCCAGTGTTCACATTCATTCTTCCCTATGTTGGCAGCCACATAAATTCCTGATGGTATTCACCCCAGAGGCTACACATCCCAGACACACATTGCTAAGAATCATTTTGAAATTTATGGGTTTTGCAATGCCAAGTGTGGCTGTGTGTGTGTGTGTGAAACAAAATATCCTATCAGTGATAATGAGATTGTTGAAATCAAGTAGAATTCTTTGTTGAACGATCCTGTACTATTCTCACTACTTATAAAGAATCTTAAGGAATATGCATTGAAGTTAAGGTTTGAGACAGTCAAAAAGTAGACTCCCTCAAAGCAGCCATGAATTCACAATTCCACAAAATAGGAGCATTTTAAAACTACACTAAGGCAAAATAAAATAATATTCTTTCTTGTCCATTTTGCCTGCAGATAATGTAAGATTCAAGAAAAGATACTTGACATTCACAAAAGCTCTGGTTTGGGAGTAAACACTGTGTGTACACTGCATGGCTTGTTCTCCCCAACCCCCATTTTAGGTGGGACTTCTTATTCCAATGATGCAGAGGGGAAGCTCCCATTCGAAATGGGTGAAGTGACTTTCCAATGCACACACAGCTTGGATGCGTGGAGCTGAGCCTTGAATCATGTCAGCGTATAAGCTTCCAGAGGTAGGGCACTATTTGTGTTTTTAATACTGAACTCTCAGAATTTAAACTATTACCTAAAAGTCATGGACCCCAATGAATATTAATGAAGTAGGGAGGGAATAAGTGAATAATTAATTAAATAATTGAACAGAATGCTTTCAAGAAACTCTTTCTCCTACCCTTTATGACATGAAACTTTAGTAGTTACAACTCATGGTGGCTGACACAGGGCTGGAAATAAAGAAGACCTGAAGGGTTTCACTTAACTGAACCTGAACTTGTTGCATAGAAGTGCGGCCAGATGGCAGGGTTTGGGGCATAATCATGGTGAGCAGAGTAATAGTACTCGTTACCAGTTGCAGTGGTTAAACCAAAGCCCTTTGATAGAGACTTTAATAACTCTTGAACAAATGAAAACTTATCTAGAAAATGGAATTGATTTTATAATAAATTTCTGAAAAACTTACTCTGAGCTCTGCTTAAAATGTAGTTCATTACTTGATGGACTTTAATAAAGAGAACTCTCTTCCTCTGGAAGATGGAGAAATAATATGATCTAGAAAGCTACAATTAGCTGGTCTACTAAGTGCACAGTGCTATCTCTTCCTATTTTAATGTGCACATCTCTGTTTATGAATGAATTCCTCTGTTTATGAATGAATTCCTCTGGTCATATACTTGATTGCTCTTACTGTTTTTTGTAACTTGCCTATTTTTATCTTCTGCCTATCGTTTTATAGTGAGGAGGGGTCTTTGTTGTTTTTGTTTTTGTTTTTGTTTTTTTGACTGGCAGGAGATTGATTCATATTCTACATATCAGTTCCTTGTGGATTTTAAACATAGAGAGGAAAACTGATTAAACTAATCAGTTTTATGTCAATTAAACTCAAATCTCTAATCATCCTAGAGGTCACAATCTTTTTGTGATGTTAGATGGGGATCTAGATTCATTTTTCATGATAAAACGAACTCATTCCATCTACTGTTCCCATTAATTACTTGTGCCAACTTTATCATATATTGAGATCTTATGTACTAATGAATATGTTCTCAGAGCTATTTATTGTCTTCCTTTAGTCAACTTGCTTGCTATTACACCAATAAAACACTATTTTGATTACTATCATCTTGCTGCCTATCTTTCTCTGTGATAAGGATAACTTTCTTCCATCTACTGTCTTTAAGATTACCTTAGCTATTTTTAGTCTATAAAAATTTTAAGTTTACCAAGTGTATAAAAGCCATCCAACCTGAATTTTTAGTGGGCTTGCATTAAATTTGTATATTAGCTTGGGGAGAATTGATGCATTTAACTTGACATTATCTTATCTAAAAGCATGGAAATATCTCCACTTATTCAAATCATCATCCACATCCTTTATCAGAGTATAAACATGTGGTCTATTGGGATCTTATTATTCTGGCTAATTCCTAGATAGTTCAATATTATTGGGCACTATAGAATATCTTATTTTTTGACCATTTTTAGCTAGTTATTTCTTGTATAAAATAATAATAGATTCTGATGAAGTTTCCTGTGAATCAGGCTTTGAAAGGACTGACCATATCACTCTTGGGTTTTTGGGAAAATGGCAGAAGGCCAGGTGACCCCATTTCGGGGAGTCCCCTGAAGTGAGCTCAATTCCTGCAAAAAACACTACAGGAACACTGTGAGCACCCATGAAATCAACCTGAAATGTGATATTTCGCACTTCTGGATCACCACGGGAGACAAGGAGCATCGGCAAAGAGGTAGAGAGGAGTGAGAGCGATCGGAGGGATATCCAAAGACAAGGGGCATGGGGGGGAAGCCCGCAGAGGCGACCCATTGGAAGGCAATACCCCAGCGTGAAAGTGCTCTGTGTTTGGGGAACAACAGCAGATTATGGTCTATTCAAAGCAAACAGAAACGGAGTGTCTGAGGGGCAGCCAGGGAAACAGAGAAAGTGCGCCCTTGGCTGTGAGAGGGAACACGGCAAAGCTGACAGAGCGGAGTCTATTTTTCTGCTGCTTTTTTTCCCTTTTTTTGCCCTCTTTCCTCCGCTGCTTTTCTCTGCCGCTTCTCTCTACCCTGGGGGCCAGGCACAGACCCCCCAGGGAAGGCGGTTTTGCAGACTTGAGCATGATGTGAGGGGCCACGGGACCTCAGTCCCTCCTGTGTGGGGGTCACACAGACTCCCTGGGCACAGACAAGGTCACACAACCCAAAATCAGTTGCAGTTTCGTGGTGCGGGAGCGAAACGACAAGTGGGGGCTTTGGACAGGAATCAAACCAGCGTTTGCGCCCTCCTGGCTGTGACAGGTGGCCAAGGGAGAGGATACAGGGAGAGACTGTGGGGCCCCCCATTGTCCAGAGGGTTGCTAATTAGGGGCTCTCTCTGGAAAGGAGGTCTGGGCGCAGACATCTTGCTCCCAATTGACTTACTCAACAGCTGCAAAAAGGTCATAAAACAACCCCCTCCCAGAGAACTGTACCCTGACAACCTGGTTGCCATGGAGCCCAGTACCTAGGAAGGGGGCAGAGAGACGCAGCCTAGGTAGAAGGGACTGAAAACAGAGAGGCAGGCCCCGCCCCCAGAAGGCAAGCCAGAAGCTCAGGAGGACAACACCTAAACCGTAAAACCCCAACATCAGGGGGGAAAGGCAATTTATTAAACTCCTGGTACTGCTCCAAAAGCTGTACGCTTTATTGATACAGTTTTTCACCTTATTTGCTTTTTTAACTTTTTTCTATTTTTACTTTTAAAGTTTCCACTTTAAACTTAAAAATTCATTCTCATGATTTTTGTTCTTTTAATTTTTAACCCACTTTTTATCACAACGTGATACTTAATACAATACTCCATAACAATTTTTTACCTTGAAATTTTTTCAAACACATACCTGTGTTTTCTGTTGTTGTTGTTGTTGCCTCTCATTTGTTTGTTTGTTTTATCTGGTTTTTCCCTTTCTTCTCTCTTCTTTCCTTTCTTTATTCTTTTTTTTTCTTAAGATTTTATTTATTTGACAGAGAGAAACACAGCCAGAGAGGGAACACAAGCAGGGGGAGTGAGAGAGGGAGAAGCAGGCTTCCCGCAGAGCAGGGAGCCAGATGTGGGACTTGATCCCCGGTCTCCGGGATCATGACCTGAGCCAAAGGCAGTCACTTAACCAACTGAGCCACCCAGGCACCCCTATTTTTTCTTTTAAATATACATATAGTTATAAGCTTCAAGGTAATCCTATATCCCTATTCAATACTACCCCTATATAGAACCAGTTCCAATCTTCTTATATCTTTAAAAAGTGGACTCCTCCAACAATAATAAGACAAACTCGGGAACATCTGAAATACTTTCCTTCCCCCCAAGGAGTGTCTGCCCTCACCTTCCCACCCTAGTCTGCCAGTGTTTCTGTGTCATTGTTTTTGAATTTGTATTATATAAATACTGGTGTTGGGGGTCATTCAGGTTGGGCTTAGCTTTTTTATCTCTTCATTTACACTTGAGGGCTTTTTTCTTTACCCTGCAATAGGTTTGTACCATATAAATCCTACCACTGGGCCCCACTCTGGCAGAGGTTCCTTTCTTGCTTCCTTTCTCCCTTTCTTGTTTTTCTTTCTTCTTCCTTTTTGGTGGTGAATTCTGATTGCTCCAAAACCTTCCAGCGACCAATTCACCTGGATAGTGGCTGATATATTTAGGTATACACCCCCTAAACCACTCCTCACCACAATGACTCGGAGGAGGAACAACCAACAGAAGAAGAACCCTGAGACTGCAACCCCGGTCACAGAATTACTGGAAATGAACACAAACAATATGACAGAAATGGAATTTAGGGCAGCAATCGTCCAAGCAATGGAAAAGAACATTAGTCTCAAAATGGAAGCCCTAATAACAGAAGTGAAAGCAGAGGTTAGAAAGGCCATTAATGAGATGCAATCTAATTTAAATATGCTAACAGCTAGAGTAAGTGAAGCTAAAGATTGTATCAGTGATTTAGGAGACAGATGGATTAAGAAGGAGGAGCAAGAGAAGTCTTGGAGCAAACAGCTAAAATCCCATGAAAACAGAATAAGGGAAATAAATGATGCCATGAAACACTTCAATATCAGAATTATTGGAATCCCTGAAGGAGTTGAGAGAGAGAGAAGCCTAGAAGATATTGTTGAACAAATCATGGATGAAAATTCCCGAGTATGGTGAATGAAACAAATGTTCATATCCTAGAGGCAGAGAGGACAACCCCCAAGATCAATGAGGTCAGAAAAACCTCCAGGTACATAATTGTGAAATTCGTGAATCATAAAACCAAAGAATGTGTCTTAAGGGCAGCTAGGGGGAAGAGATCCCTTACCTATAGAGGGAGGACCATCAGAATAACGTCAGACCTTTCCATAGAAACCTGGCAAACCAGAAAGGGCTGGAAAGACATATTCAGGAAATTACGTGACAAAAATATGCAACCAAGGATAATGTACCCAGCAAGGTTGACTTTCAGAATGGAAGGGGAGATAAAGAGCTTCCAGGACCACCAAGGTCTACAAGATTATGCAACCACCAAGCCAGCACTACAAGAAATACTAAGAGAAGTTCTATAGAAGAGAAACGGACACAGGAGTGACACAGAACAGAAATTTACAGAGGTAATCTATAGAAACATGAACTTCACAGGTAACATGATGTCAATACAAATGTATCTATCAATAATCACTCTCAATGTGAATGGCCTAAATGCTCCAATAAAAAGGCACAGGGTTGCAGACTGGATAAAATGACAGGACCCATCCATATGCTGTTTACAAGAGACACATTTTGAATCTAAAGACACTTCCAGATTGAAAGTGAGGGCATGGAGGACAATCTTTCATGCCAATGGACCCCAAAAGAAAGCCGCGGTAGCGATTCTCATATCATACAAATTGGATTTTAATCTAAAGATTGTAGTCAGAGACACAGAAGGACACTACATCATTCTCAAAGGGTCTATACACCAAGAAGATCTAACAATTGTAAATATTTATGCCCCCAACATGGGAACAGCCAACTACATAAGCCAACTGTTAAGCAAAATAAAGAATCATATTGATACGAATACATTAATTGTAGGAGATCTTAACACAACACTCTCAACAGTGGACAGATCATCTAAACAGAAAATCAACAAATAAACAAGAGCCTTGAATGATACATTGAACCAGATGGATCTCATAGATATATTCAGAACATTCCACCCTAAAACAGCAGAATACTCATTCTTCTCAAGTGCACATGGAACTTTCTCCAGAATAGACCACATACTAGGTCACAAATCAGGGCTCAACCGATTCCAGAAGATTGAGATTATTCCCTGCATATTCAGTGACCACAATGCCGTGAAACTGGAACCATAAAAAGTTCAGAAGAAATTCAAACACTTGGAAACTAAAGACGATCCTGCTCAAGAATCTGTGGATCAACCAGGAAATCAAAGAAGAACTGAAATACTTCATGGAAACCAATGAGAATGAAGATACATCGATCCAAAACGTATGGGATACAGCAAAGGCAGTCCTAAGGGGGAAATATATAGCCATCCAAGCCTCACTCAAAAAAATTGAAAAATCCTGAATACACCAACTCTCATTACACCTTAAAGAACTGGAAAATCAACAAAAAATTAAGCCAACCCCCCACACAAGATGGGAAATAAATAGGATTAGAGCAGAGATGAATGAATCAGAAACTAGAGATACAGTAGAGCACATCAATGAAACTAGAAGCTGGTTATTTGAAAGAATTAATAAGATCGATAAGCCATTGGCCAAACTAATCCAAAAGAAAAGGGAGAAGACCCAAATTAATAAAATTATGAATGAAAGGGGAGAGATCACGACTAACACCAAGGAAATAGAAACAATCATCAGAAATACTATCAACAATTATATGCCAATAAGTGTAACAACATAGAAGAGATGGATACATTCCTAGAAACCTATAAACTTCCAAGACTGAAACAGAAAGACATTGACAATTTGAATAGACCTATATTTAGTAATGAGATTGAAGCAGTGATCAAAAACCTCCCCCAAAACAAGAGGCCAGGACCAGATGGATTCCTTGGGGAATTCTAGCAAACATTCAAAGAAGAAATAACATCTATTCTCCTGAAGCTCCTTCAAAAAATAGAAACAGAAGGAAAACTTCCAGACTCTTGCTATGAAGCCAGCATTACTCTAATCCCCAAACTAGACAAAGACCCCATCAAAAAGGAGCACTTCAGACCAATATATCTTTGAATATGGATGCCAAGATTCTCAACAAGGTCCTTGCTAACAGGATCCAACAATACATTAAAAAGATTATCCACCACGACCAGGTGGGATTTATCCCAGGGATACAAGGGTGGTTCAACACTCGCAAATCAATCAACATGATAGAACAAATCAATAAGAGAAGAGAGAATAACCACATGGTACTCTCATTTGATGCAGAAAAGGCATTTGACAAAATACAATATCCGTTCCTGAAAAAACTCTTCAAAGTATAGGGATAGAGGGAACAATTCTCAACCTCATAAAATCTATCTATGAAAAACCCACAGAATATCATTCTCAATGGGGAAAAACTGACAGCCTTCCTTCCCTCTGAGATCAGGAACAAGACAAGGATGCCCACTCTCACCACTACTGTTCAACATAGTGTTAGAAGTCCTAGCAACAGCAATCAGACAACAGAAAGAAATAAAAGGCATCCAGCTTGGCAAAGAAGAAGTAAACTCTTCAAACTCTCTCTCTTTGCAGATGACATGATACTATATGTGGAAACCCAAAACCACTAGAACTCATACAACAATTTGGTAGTGTGGCAGGATACAAAATCAATGCACAGAAATCAGTTCCATTCTTATACACTACCAATGAAAATATAGAAAGGGAAATCAGAGAATCGATTCCGTTTACTATAGCACCAAAAACCATAAGATACTTGGGAAAAAACCTAACCAAAGAAGTCAAGGATCTGTATTTGAGGAACTACAGAACACTCATGAAAAAAATTAAAGAAGACACAAAAAGATGGAAGAGGATTCCATGCATGGATCGGAAGAATAAGCATTGTCAAAATGTCTATACTGCCCAGAGCAATCTCTACTTTCAGTGCCATCCCGATCAAAATTCCACCAATATTCTCCAAAGCGTTGGAACAAACAATCCTAAAATTTATATGGAACCAAAAAAGACCCCGAATCGCTAAGGAATTGCTGAAGAAGAAAAACAAAGCTGGGGGCATCTCGTTACCTGACTTCAGGCTTTATTGTAAAGCTGTGATTACCAAGACAGCATGGTACTGGCACAAAAACAGAGAAACAGACCAATGGAACAGCGTAGAGAATCCAGATATGGACCCACAAATCTATGGGCAAATCATCTTTGACAAAGCAGGAAAATATCCAGTGGAAAAAAGACAGTCTCTTCAATAAATGGTGCTGGGAAATTTGGACAGCTACATATAGAAGAATGAAACTAGACCATTCTCTTATACCACACACAAAGACAAACTAGAAATGTATGAAAGACCTCAACATGAGGCAGGAATCCATCAAAATCCTGGAAAAGAACATAGGCTGTAACCTCTTTGACATTGGCCATAGCAACTTCTTTCAAGACATGTCTCCAAAGGCAAAGGAGAAAAAAGCGAAAATGAACTTCAAGGACTTCATCAAAATAAAAAGCTTCTGTACAGCAAAGGAAACAGGCAAAAAAACCAAATAGGCAACCCACAGAATGGGAGAGGATATTTGCAAATGACACTACAGACAAAGGGCTGATATTCAAGATCTATAAAGAACTACTCAAACTCAACATCGAAAAAAAAGATGAACACATCAAGAAATGGGCAAGAGACATGAAGAGGCACTTCTCCATAGAAGATATACAAATGGCTAACAGGCACATGAAAAACTGTTCATCATCTCTAGCTATCAGGGAAATTTAAATCAAAACCACAGTGAGATACCACCTTACGCCAGTCAGAATGGCCAAAATTAATAAGCCAGGAAACAACAAGTGTTGGAAAGGCTGTGGAGAAAGGGGAACCCTCTTACATTGTTGGTGGAAATGCAAGTTGGTACAGCCTCTTTGGAAAACAGTGTGGAGATTCCTTAAAAAATTAAAAATAGAACTACCCTATGACCCTGCAATTGCACCACTGGGCATTTAACCCAAAGATACAGATGTAGTGAAAAGAAGGGCCATATGTACCCGAATGTTCATAGCAGCAATGGCCACAATCGCCAAACTGTGGAAAGAGCCAAGGTGCCCTTCAACAGATGAATGGATAAAGCAGAGGTGGTACATATATACAAGGGAATACTACGTCTCCATCAGAAAGGATGAATATCCAACTTTTGTAGCAGCATGGGCTGGACTGGAAGAGATGATGCAGACTGAAATAAGCTAAGTAGAGAAAGTCAAGTATCACATGGTTTCACTTACTTGTGGTGCTTAAGGGGTAATATAGAGGACAGTAGGAGAAGGAACATAAATGGGAAGTAGGTTAATTCAGGGAGAGAAATGAAACAAGAGAGACTTTGGACACAGAAAGAAACTGAGGGACTTGGAGGGAGGGGGTAGGGGAGATGGGAGAGCCTGGTGGTAGGTACTGAGGGCACCTATTGCATGGAGCACTGGGTGTGGGGCATGGGCAATGAATCTTGGAACACTGAAAAAATAAAATAAATTTAATGTAAAAAAATAATAATATTGATGTTTGTAGGGTGCTATTGCACAGGCATCTTTGTTGAACCCCCAAGTCTATTGGTTTATCTTATAGATTCCATTACCCCTCATCTTCATTCATGTCATTTATATATAATTAATCTCATTTATATGTATATGCACACACACTTTTATATACATAAGCATGGATAAATACATTTTTCACAGAATTATATTGAACCATCTGTTATCTGTTAGATCCACTAAGAATTAGAAAAATAAAAGCTTCATTTTTTCTCTATTTATGCCTTCTTTGATGTCCGTACTTTAAGCAGGTCCAGGTTTGTGACCTATATCATTTTCCTTCCCTCTTAGGAACTTCTGTTAACATTTCTTCCAAGACAAACATACTCAGGTCATGATTCCCAGGGTCCTGGGATCGAGTCTTACATTCTCCCACTCCCTCTGCTGTTCCCCCTTCTGTGTTCTCTCTCTATCAAATAAATAAAATCTTTTAAAAAATAAAAATAAAAAACTATTTCACTGCATTCTCTTGTTTACATGGTTTCTGAGAAGTTGGATGTTATTCCTATGTAGGAAAGGAATTTTTCTTTCTCTCTGGCTCTTTTCAGCATTTTGTTTTGCTTTGTTTTGTTTACCTTTGATTTTCTGTAGTTTGAAAATGATATGTGTGTGTGTTTATATATATATTTACATACTTATATATATTTAATTATTCTCTTGGTATTGAATAGCAGTGACAGAATAGTCCCATGCCCTAAAAATCCCTGTGCTCCACCTGTTTGTCCTTCCCTTTCTCCTCCTGAACCTCTAGCAGCCGTGAGTTTTATACTCTCCCTGCCTTTTCTCCAATGATGTATAGTTGGCATTATTCAGCATGTAACCTTACAGATTGGTTTCCTTCACTTAGAAATATTCATTAAGGTTCTTCCGTACCTTTTCACAGCTTGGTAGCTTATCTCTTTTTATCACTGAATAATCTTTAACTGTATGGAGGTACCACAGTTTTTTGTTTGGGTTTTTTTTTTTTTTTTTTTTGGTTTTCTGTTTGTTTTTACACAGTCACCTATTGAAAGACATCTTAGTTAAAACTGCTATAAACATTCTTATAAAGGTTTTGATGTGAATATAAGTTTTCAGCTCGCAAAGGTATATACTGAGGAGTGTGGGTATTGGATTCTACAGTAAAAGTATGTTTATATATTTAGGAAGCTGCCAATTCTTTTTCAAAGTGGCTGTGCATTTTTCATTCATAGCGGCAATGAATCAGAGTTTCTGTTGTCCTGCATTTGGTCCAGCCTTGAGCCATGTCACTTTTCTGAATTTTTAGTCATCCTAATAGATGTATAGTGGTATCTCATTGTTGTTTTAATTTGAAATTCCCTAATGGCATATGATATTGAGTGTGTTTTCATCTGTTTAGTCACCATCTACATATCTTCTTCAATGAGGTGTCTGTCCACATCTTTTGCTTTTTTTTTTCCCCCCAGTTGGCTCATCTATTTTCTTGTTGTTGACTTTAAAGGCATTTTGGGGTTTTTGGGGTTGTTTGTTTGGGTTTTGTTTTTTTTTGGTACATTTTGGATACCCATTGTGTATCTGATACATGTGTTGGAAAGGTTTCCTCCAATTCTGTGGCTTATCTTTGCATTCTTTTAACTTTATTCACTGTTTATAGCATTTTTGTTACAATATACTTCATACCACATGAAATTCACCATGTAAGTATATTCGGTAGTTTGGGGATACTCACTATCCCCAAAGGATTTTCTTGTTGTTTTATTAATATTCCTACAAGACAAAATTTCATCTGGTATGCAATATAGAAACAAGTTTTTAATGTCCATGGAAAATCTGCTATGTTGAGATGATTAAAAATGGCACTTGTAAATTTATAAGACTTCCTAAAGGATTTCCAAGAGTAGTACTGATAATGCAAGTTTCTCTCCTTTATGCACTGACTGTAGTGACTCTTGCCTTTGCCAGGACTCTCTCCTCTCAATACACACACATACACACACTATCTATTGTTAAAATTACCTGCAAGTTTTTATTATCTTGTACTTACAAAGATGAGAGACAAAGCCCAAGGGAGCACAACCAAAACTAATAAAAGTGGATTTGGAACCAGGTTTATGTGTTGTTGGCTATGAGGATTTTAAAGCTAACTCTTCAGTTAGCCTTATATATATGTATGTACATATAGGTGCTTGTATACACATGTGTTTAAAGTATATGTTTTTGAGGCACTTGAGTGGTTCAGTAGGTTAAGCATCTGACTCTTGATTTCAGCTCAGGTCACGATCTCGGGGTCCTAGGATTAAGCCCTGCATCAGGCTCTGCACTCAGCGGGGAGTCTGTTGAGGATTTCTCTCTCCCTCTCCCTCTGCCCCTCCACCCACATGCACTTGCACATGCTCTCCCTCTTACAAAAATAAACCTTTCTTAAAAAATAAAGTATGAGTTTCATCATCATTTAGGTATGGTTAAGCCAACCTGTTAGGAGACAACTACTGTTGAATATATAGTTTGTTACTCACAGATCTCAAGAAGAGAGGTCATGCCACACCATGGCAAGTGGAGGGCCGAGGGACTGAAGAATTGAGGTCAGTCAGGAGGCAGAGGGAGAGGGGACACTGTGACAAGGACTTTTATTGTGTTTTCTACAAGAAGGAATGGGTAGGTGAGACAAGTTAGGCAGGTTTAGGATTGCCTAGTTTCAGTCATTTCAGCTGGCTTAGGGGTGTAGGGGCCGACCTTAGTTGTCCTGGGGTGGTGATGGCCAGCAATAGTGGCCTGGAGTGGGAGACCTAGTTCAAGGAGACGTTTGGGGATATGGGCTCTGGACTGAAAGGCGAATTCATAGGCCAGGGGTTTGCTATCTTTAGAAAGTGTCTAGCCCTGAGTGAGGCAGTCCTCCAAGGTCAACAATGCCCCAAGATGTCAAAAACACAGACTAAAAAGTCATGATTAATATGACATATCCACATACACATATATGTGTATGTACATATAAATATGTACTATAGCTAGGGTTATACTGTTGGTCTGGAAAAGAGAAGATGATTTTTTTCAGTACTGAAACAGTTGTTCTAACCTGGGATCTGACCTAGAGGTTTAGTTCCATGCCTAACATCAGTGTGATACGCTATCTACCAGGTGAGCCGTTCTGTTTGGGTTTGAGCTTGGCCTCACGGAATGGTGAGAGTGTGGCAGAGAGTCAGTGCCTGGTGCCTGGAGCAGAGTGCTTGCGTTTGCAATGTGAGCAGAAGCCTCCTCCGTGCTCTGCATCAAAGGCTAGGAGGCCTGGCCAAGCAGCTTGCAGAGGGGAAAGAGAGGAAAGGGATGAACTAAGTGTCTTGAAATATGACTTAGATTTGTTTTTTGTTTTTTGTTTTTTGTTTTTTGGTTTTTTTTAAAGATTTTATTTATTTGACAGAGAAACACAGCGAGAGAGGGAACACAAGCAGGGGGAGTGAGAGAGGGAGAAGCAGGCTTCCCGCCAAGCAGGGAGCCTGATGTGGGGCTTGATTCCGGGTCTCCGGGATCATGACCTGAGCCGAAGGCAGTTGCTTAACCAACTGAGCCACCCAGGCGCCCCTTAGATTTGTTTTTTAATCATTCCATATTCTTGCTTAAATTGCTTTATAAGTAAGAAGGCATTTTTGTTCTGGTGGTTGTTCTTAACGATGCACTTCTGATACGTACAATTTTCTATGCTATCTTATTTTCTAAATTTTATTTTCGATTTTCTATTTTAAATGTCTGCGTCAGTGGCTGCATGGAAGGCATCTGCTGTGGCTGCAGGGACATACAGTCAAGACGACTAAGGAAAGGTAGGCTTCCACACTTACTCGTTGGGTGCCAGCAAGATTCAGCTCCCTTTAGACTGTTGATGATGTTCAACTTATTTGTTTTTTCTTTTGTTGCTTGTACTTTTGATGTCATTTTTTTTTTAAGATTTTATTTATTTAACAGAGAGAAACACAGCCAGAGAGGGAACACAAGCAGGGGGAGTGAGAGAGGGAGAAGGCTTCCTGCTGAGCAGGGAGCCCGATGTGGGACTCAATCCTGGGTCTCCAGGATCATGACCTGAGCCGAAGGCAGTTGCTTAACCAACTGAGCCACCCAGGTTCCCCACTTTTGATGTCATTTTTAAGAACCTATGGTAACCTAAGGCCATGAAGATTTAGGCCAATGTTTTCTTCTATGACCTGTTTAAGATCTTACATTTAGGTTTCATACATTTTGAGTTGATTTTTTTATAGAGTGTGACGTAGAGGTTCAAATTCATTTTGTGTATGCCTATCCTGTTGTCCCAGAGCCATCTGTTCACAAGACTATTCTTTACCCATGGACAATCTTAGAGCATTTGCTGAGAATCAATTGACCATAGACACATGGATTTATTTTTAACTCTCAATTCTAGTCCGTTGAGCTAAATGTCTTTACTTGTGCCAGTACCACACTGTCTTGATTACCATTGTTTTGTAGTAAGTTTTGAAATCAGGAAGTATGAGTCTCACTAGTTTGTTCTCCTTTTTCTGGGTTATTGTGGCTATTCTGGCCCTTGGCAATTCCATATGAATTTTAGAATCAACCCAATCACAAGGCAAAGAAATCAGCTGGGATTCTAATAGTGATTACATTGAATCTATAAATCAATTTGGAGAATATTGCCATCTTAACAATATTAATTTTTCCATTCATAAATGTAGGATGTCTTTCTATTTAGGGTTTTTCTATAATCTTTCAACAATATTTTATAGCTATTGGAGTATAAGTGTTGCACTCATTTTGTTAAATTTACTTCTATGTATTTGATCTTTTTGATGTTATTGTAAGTGGATCTTTTTGCTTATACTATTTTTGGATAATTTGTTCCAAGTATATAAAAATACAGTTGACATTTGTATATTGATCTTATATCCTGAAACCTTGCTGAACTCATTTATTTGTTGTGATATTTTTTGACTGGATGTCTTGGGATTTTTTTATATACAAGACTGTCATCTGCAAATAGAGATAGCTTTATTTCTTCCTTTATTTCTTCCTAAATGGATGCCCTTTATTTCATTTTCTTGCCTGACTGCCCTAATGAGAACCTATAGCACACTGTTGAATAGAAATGGTAACAGAAAATTTCTTTGTCTTCTTCAAGGGAAAGAATCTATTCTTTCACCATTGTCCGTGTTATTAATGGTAAACTTTTTATCAACACCCTTTATCAAACTGGGGCAAGACCCTTCAATTCTTGTTTATTCAATGTTTTGATTATGAAAGAGTTTTGAATTTTGTCTTCTTATTTACTTCTGCAAATCTTATATACTACCATTTGCATATGCTAATCACTCAGTAAGTAATAAATGCAATTCATGTATGCATGAATGGTTAAGTACAATCAGAGTTAAATGAAAAAGTGATTTCATTAATGGTTGAAGGGTAAAAAAAAAGATAATCACATTTAAGTGCTTGTATTTCCTTAGATCTTACTTCACTTTTTATATAGCATAGAGAAATAGATTTAAATGATAAAATGTTATGCTTTGTCAGTTTAATTCATAACCCTGTAATAAATATAAAGCATTAATATTTGAGAAAAGATGTTAAAAAATTTTAGAAATACTCAACTTGAGACCATAACAGAAGCAATATTTTTCATCTGATAAGCACTCATCCTATTTGCCAATCAAACTTATGAAGAGATGGAAAATCCTTAATTTCTGTTATATCAGTCAAGAGAAGGCACAGACTCCAGCAGTAATAGGGCCGTTGGTTTATAAAAGAACCTCTGTGTTGTAGTTGTTTGTGAAGAAACTTAATGCTGTTGAAGAAAGCAGTCCCTGGTGAAAGCACTCCTTATTTTTAAACAAATTGCCTTTCATCCTTTATTTATTTGGGGGGCTTCTAAGACTGTCCAAATAGAAAGGCACATTGCTTCCTTTAAATAGCTAATATGAGATGAATCCAATTACAGTCCAGCTTGGCTGCAACTCTTCAGTCTAGAAATGCATGCTGTTCACAGAAGCAGAGAGAATGGCCAAGAGAAGAACGCGTCTGTTGCACCGAATGAAAACAAGTCATTGCTGTAAGGGGCCAGCTGGTCTCCCTTTAGTCTTGGTGTTGCAGGAAATATGTATTGAACTTGTCTTCCCTCCTCTCCCCGCCTTCCTTCCTTTCTTCCTTTTCTCCTTCCTTCCTTCCCCATTTCCATATTTCATGCACCTCTTTCTCTCCTTCCTGTGTTGTATCTTCTCTACCAACATTTCTACTGCCTCTAGTTTGTACATAGCCTTGTGTTAGACACCACAGGCAATAAAAAGAAGAAAACCTAGCCCTTAACCTTGTTTCTCTATATGAAAACAATAAATGTATGCACAAAAGGGGAAATTGTATAAAATAACCTTGTAAAAGTGAGTCTATCATTACCACCTTCAGGGTGGAGGTAGTAACTGATAGAAGAGCTGAGAGTAACTGGTTGGGGGGTGGGGCAGTAAATGGAGAGGTATCAGAGCTAAGAAGTTTTTCTAACCACTTGAGTGGAGAGCCAATGAAACTTTTGAAAACACAGGCTTAACTACAAATAGGTACATTCTTTTCCCTGTCTGCTGTCTGTGAAGAATTGCAACTACGTGAGACACCATGGTTTGGAATCAGATACTGGGGATAAAAATTCTCACTAGAAGCAGTGTGACCATATAAAATTTATTTTCTAAATTGAGACCTGTTTGAAAGAAAGGGAAGTTGTTCTTAATAATTACAAGGGAAAGAAGCATAAACTGGGAATGTCCTGGGCAAACCAAGATGAATGGATAATCTAAAGGATGCTGATGGGTGATTTTTTTAGTTTTCTTTGGGAGATGGTGGTGGGGGGTGGTGGTTGAGAACTGGAAAATTTTTTTCTAATTTAAAAACAAGCACATTATACTACTGCCCACAAGTATTTTTTTTTTAATAATATTTTTAAAGTTTGGATCCTGTGACAAATGATACCCTTTCAGGAGTCATTCCACTGAGGGACCCCTGCATTCATTCTAGGCTGGAGAAAACAGGAAGTACAAAGACCCTGTGGTGGGAATAAGCTTGACCACACCCAGGAAAGGATGTAAGGCCAACAAAGCTGGAGAGACATGAGTAAAGAAAAGGAGTGATGCACGGGGCAGTCCATGAAGGTCTGTGTCTCCTCCTCCCTCCAGAAGGCACCAGAGCAGAGAAAGAGGCTATATTCCAACTTTCCTAGCTGAGTCCGGAGCTTGACTTTGCCTTTATGGGCTTTGTACTCTTGGACCAGTTGTTCAACTCTGTGTGCCTCAGTTTCCTTAACCTTATCAGAAGGAAGATAATAGAACTACCTCAAGGAACTGTGAGGCTTCCATGCACTATAACACATGCACATTTAGAATGTCAGCAGAGCATGGAGTCACTATCTAAGTGCTCAAAAAATACTCATGGTTGATACTGTTAATTCATTTCAATAAGGGCAGGAGCTTTTCCTGAGGAAGAAACAGGTCAGACCCAGGTGTTGATTTTTGAGACCCTAGCATCTGATCCAGAGTGTTTCTTCTACTAATGGGTCATTTTAGTACAGCGATGATTATTTTTTAAAGAGCTTTTAGATTCTGGACAAGTAGTTCTCGTAGCCTATTCCAAGGTCTACAAACAGACTTCCAGCTTCAATTTTCAATTACTGAGGTACATGTCTCATTTCTGTAGTCTATATCCATAGACCTCAAATTCACCTTGGAAATATCCAGGAGTCTTTCTAGGGTTTTGTCCTCCAAATGGTAAGAAACTCAAGACCTACTCTGAAAAATAAGAGCATAACCACCAATGACAATGAGAATGCTAATAATGAATGGCAGACAACATGTATTGATTCTTCTCTTCATGCCAGCTGACCACCTTGCTGAGTGCTTTCAAAATACTACCTTATTTAATTCTCAAAATAATCACATGAGTTCAGAGAGTTTGGGAACCACAGCTGGGGTTTCGGGGTTGGAAGACTGGAATCCAAATCCAAGTCAGCCTGCGCTTCTGTCTGTGCTCTGCTGCCTTCCCAAGGGCAGAAGTGGTTGTAGGGCAACAGCAGATATTTTAGGCAAAGGCATCAAAGCCTCCTTTCAGCCTTTTAACCTACAAATCTTGCAGGAATAGCTCAGCTGATACCTTTGCTTCTGCCAAAAAGGAAATGTCTCCATCTTACAGTGATGAGGATTTTCATAGTGCTTATGTCACTCATGAGAAGTCATACTTCATACCAAGGAAAGAGCATCCCGATCAGGTCACTGAACTGCTAAGGGTGACATTAATCCTGAGTGGCATGAGTCAGGCCAATGAGTGGCCATACTCTTGTGATCTGATATGTGCAATGCACTGTTAAAAAAATTAGCTTATTTCCAGAGAATGACTTTCCATCCAGAGAATCTGTGCCTTGCTCAGCAGTGGCAGGAACAGTACTCCTGATTCTGGTGCCAGTCCGACCTTAAGCCTGGTGAAGCAGCATTGAGCATTCACCTTATTGGACCTTTATTGGATCCAGCCAATTCATGGAAAGCCATTACAGGAAAAAACTGACTCTGCATTGCCACTGTGTAATTCTACTCTGTCTTCTATTTCAAGGTGACTAGCACATCTCAGTTATCAAATTTCAGGGAGGGAGGAACATTAAAACAGATCTAGGGAGGTAGCCTTGTATAGCACTGAAAAGAATGGAAGCATGTTTTCTGAGGTCAGTGTAGATGGGTTCACAACTCAGCTTTGAAAATGAATACCCAAATGACCAATTACTCAAAACTTTCTCTTCCACAATTTCCTTTAGTATTTCGTGGATAGGCACGTTGAAAGGATTAACCAGTATTAGAATGTGAAAAGTCAAACTCAAGTATACAAGAACCAGTTCATTAATTGACCCAACTTCCATTCATGATCCCTATTTCTTGGCCACCTTCCAGCTAAGGATCATCACGTGTGATGCTCTGTCCAACAGGACCAGCAGACTTTGGGTAGGCTTCTGGAAATATTTGCATTATACTGATAGGAAGGGTCTGTCTTTTGTCTCTTGAGTCTCTCTCTCTCTCTCTCTCTCTCTCTCTCTCTCTCACACACACACACACACACACACACACACAATCATATCCCTTTTTGTTTACTGGAACAAAGATGTGAGGTATGTAGTATTATAGCCATCTTGCAACCGTGAGTAACTACATGAAAGCAATTAGAACAATTCTTGTCATGCGGTTAGTACTACGAAGTGTCAATATTAGTATCATCATATCATCTTATTGTTTATCATTATTTTGAACATGAGGATTAGTAAATGATAATGGAGTTAAAAAATAGAAACTTCCCAGGTCCAGGAAAGCACTGACGAGCCAATTGACCCACCTAACCCACCTTAATTTGGACTTTTTGAAGTATTAAACAAATAACCTATTTCTCTAAGTTATTGTTAGTCAGGCATTGTGTTACTTATAGCTAAATGCAATCCTCAGTGATACAACACAGAATCTGTTAGTTCTTGTTTGCCTCATTATTTTAGTCTAAACAAGTGATTGGTGCTGGATGCTCAGTACAATACCTCCACCAAATGGTCATCCAATATCTGCATGAACACTTCCAATGACTAGAAACTCACCACCTCCCAAAAGAGGTGAGTCTAGGCAAATCTGACATCTACAAAGATATTCCTCATGCCGAGCTATATCTGTTTTCCTAGATTTAATTTTTTCTTTTTTTAAATTTCTTAGATAACTGCTGAGCCTGTTGACTCTCTTGTCTCTAACAGACTTCTATGGAATACATTTATTCACATCAAACTTAGGATTGGTTTGAAGGTATAACATTTGGATTCCAGGCATGCTGCAAAATTTAGACATTTCTCTTTACTCTTTTTTATAAATCTCTTTCAACATCTTTCTTTTTCCTCTCTGGACATATTTCATACTCACCACTTTTCTGTGATGGTCCAGGAAAGATGCCTAAGTTCCTTTCTTTATGAACTCCCCATCAGGACCCAGGGTATTTCTTGTTGCTCCTCTTAAAAGGGACTTATCCAGGGGCACGTGGGTGGCTCAATGAGTTGAGTCTGACTTGATTTCAGCTCAGGTCATGCTCTCAGGATCATGAGATTGAGCCCCATTGGGCTTCATGCTTGACAGGCAGTCTGCTTAAGATTTTCTCTCTCCTTTCCCTCTTCCCCTCCCCCATCTTTTTATCAAAAATAAATAAATAAATAAATAAATAAGACATCCATATTTCATTTGTAGTTAATCAAAATATGTTTTCTTATACTCAAGTATCAATGATTGCTCACAATTCAGTCTCCATGTTAAAATATCAACTATCTTGTCACTAAGGAGTAATATTAGTGTTGAAAAAAGTGTGCCCTGGTATCTGACCCAATCCAAGCTGACCCACCTACACACTAGAGAGGCCGTACATAAACAAAGGAACAAGGTAAACATCAAGATTGGAATCCATGCCTTGATAATAGGAATTCATCCTTGGACACAGATATGTAATTATATTTGTGATTGGTCTTTAGTCTCTCAGGATTTAAATGCACCATCATCCCATTTGCTATCCATTTTACCTCCTTTGCAGGAAATTGAGGTTCATAAATATGTGTTGAATGTGAGTTCTCAAGTCCTTACAGTTAAGGTGAGACCTTAAGTCCATATCTATCAGTGAGAAGATGCCTAAATGCCCCACCACACTCCTTACCCAAACATCTACTCACACAAAAATAATATGTAGGTGCTGAAAGGGACTCTTTTTTTTTTTTTTTTAAGATTTTATTTATTTGACAGAAAGAAACACAGCCAGAGAGGGAACACAAGCAGGGGGAGTGAGAGAGGGAGGAGCAGGCTTCCTGCCGAGCAGGGAGCCCAATATGGGGCTCAATCCCAGATCTCCGGGATCATGACCTGAGCCGAAGGCAGTCGCCCAACCAACTGAGCCCCCCAGGTGCCCCTGAAAGGGACCCTTTCATGCAAAATCCCCTTTGTACCAAATCCCGAGGAAGTCAGAATTTATGAGGGAAATCAACCAATAGAGCAGGTAATAACATGAGTTCCCAAAGTCAAGTTCACATTTTCCATTTCCTTCTGTTCTAATCAGGTAATTTTAGGCAAGTTTTTTAAGGCCCTTATCCCAAGTTTTCTCTTCTATGAAGTGGAGATAAAAATTGCATTTTCTGCAAATTTGGTGAAAGAATTTATGGTAATATCCTTAAAACCCTAAAAAACATGATAGTCATATAGCAAACATTCAGTGAATGATGGGTATTATTCATTTATCTAAGAAGGACCCAAACAGCCCCACGAACTGTGCTAAGATCTGGAAGGAAATGTTGAGAAAAACATAAATTGCCTCCTGAGCTCATGGAGTTTACAGTATATTGAGGAGAAGATAAGTTAAATGGATTATAGCAATACAGTGTCATAAATTCTGCCAGAGGAAAGCACAAGAGTGCCTGAGGATAGAGGAGATATACTGACCCATCACCATCTAGGACTTTCCTGAAGAGGTGACAAGTGTATGGTTGTATCATGGTGGTGATGCGGGGGAAGAGGTGGGAACAAGACTTCCCCCAGACAGAGAGAGGAGCTTAGAATATGATACAGTAGCATAGTTTTATGGAATAGAATAAAATTTAGTTTGATGTGGCAAGGGGACCATCATGAAGGAGAAGAGGCAGAAGGTAAACCGAGGGGAATCAGAATCATGTGTGTGCATTGGGGGAGGTTCTGAGAGACTTTTCTATGGAGAGCTTGGAAGACCAATGAAGGGCCACCTTACCCTTTGGCTTCCAGTTCCTAGGTCTAATCCTGTGGAAATATCTTTTCCTCAGCCATCTCCCTAGACTCCAGGCTCTAGAGAGATAAAAGAAGCTCATATCCAAAGCAGTTAAGCCTGGGAGGCCTGGATAGTACTGTGTTTCTTTCCATCCTCAATACCACAGCATCAGGTGTTAGAGGGACAGTTGTTGGTGGTTCATTTTCTGCACGGGTTGCCTGAGGCTTTCTGTCCAGAGGCAGCAGCTGGGTTGACGAGAGTCAGCCCTCCCAAGTGCTGAGGGAGGTGGTACGGCCCTCATCATGTTGTGGCTTGTGGCAAATCTTGCTTCCATCTGCAAACTGCTTCGAAATCCCCATCTTTGAACCTTTCGTGGTTGCAATGTAATTAAATATGTTCTTCCAATAATGCTGCAGAATTGTGAAAAAGATTGATAGAAGCTGTTTGGCTTAAAGGAAAAAAGCAAAAGCAATTTGGTTCAGAACACCAAAGTTTCAGTCCTGCCTCTGCCACTGACTAGCCACCTGACCTTGTGCAGACACTGTGTAACCATCAGAACCCCATCCTCCCTAATGATGGATGATTTCTCCAATACCTTCTAATTGTACAGATGAAGAAACAGAGATCTGGAGACAGAGGGATTTCCAGCCCAGGCACACCCAGGAAGATCTTTGCTTTTACATGAGTCAGCAAAAATACTTTAGAGTACCAATGATATTTTTTCCTGAATGTTGAAGAATGAACACATAGCCTGGGCTGGCTTCATGGGCCTCGTTGTTTTTAAAGTAAAGAACTCAATTCTTTTCTCAATTTTATTTCCCCTTCCCTGTTTGAGTCAACCAGAGGGGGATAAATTTTGCTCTAAAATTAGCTGGTAGGTTTCTTTCATCTTCGATTTTTTTGAAATGAGAATTCAAGCCCAAGCCTCAAGTCACTAAAAATCCAGTTTTTCTTCCACACAATTCTGGAATGTCTGGACTTTTGCCCTTACCAGACCAATACAAGGGTTTCTCAAGTGGGATACCATTTTTATCACAAACCAGCTCTTTTGAGGGAGGTTGCTGAAAGAGCATTAGCCAAGGATCTTTACTTTAAACCATGTCCTGTTTCTCTCTGGGGTTTGGTGGATTCACTCCTCGTGCCCAGAACATCTAGCAAGCCCTCCGGTGCCCTTGCTGAGCAGCTGTCCTCAAGCTGGATGAACATGGAGTACAAAACTGACAGGGCTGCAAGTTCCTGGGCCAGCGATTGTGGGGCTCTAATGTGCACTTTCTAACCTAAATGCTGAGGCAGTCTGTTCTTTGGCCACCACAGAAGAGCTAACAATCAAGACCGTGGAAAGGAAGCCAGTTCTTAGGATCTGCTATGCATACACCCAAGGGTTGTGGTTACTTGAACACCATGGAGTAAGCAAAGCTCAGGATACGTAGCTGTGGTGACGTGGTTTACGAGCCCACTGGTCCAGTTCAGAGCGAACTACTTTGGGATCATCAGGCAAATGTCCAATTGTCCCCTGGGCATACATTCTCTATTTAGCGGCTCTGTCATAAATTCTATGTGTGGACTGCCAGGCCGCTGGCCATGGAGACCATGTGGCCCAGAGCACCAGGCCCTCAGAAGTACTGTGGACTTCAACATCACCTATGCATGAGTATAAACAAAGCATTTCATTTCTAATCATTGGAATAAAAAAAACAAAGAAACATAGGTTCAAATATAAAATATTGATGAGGGACATTAAACAAATTACCATTTGTGAATACACACACATTCAGACACAGACTTTTTTTTTACTTTAAATTTATTTTATTTTTTCAGTGTTCCAAGATTCATTGCTCATGCCCCACACCCAGTGCTCCATGCAATAGGTGCCTTCAGTACCCACCACCAGGCTCCCCCATCCCTCCACCCCCCCCTCCAAGTTCCAGTTTCTTTCTGTGTCCAGAGTCTCTCATGTTTCACTTCTCTCCCTGAATTACCCTACTTCCCATTTACCTGCCTTCTCTTACTGTCTTCTATATTACCCCTTATGCACTGCACGTAAGTGAAACCATGTGATACTTGACTTTCTCTATTTGGCTTATTTCACTCTGCATAATCTCTTCCAGTCCAGTCCATGTTGCTACAAAAGTTGGATATTCATTCTTTCTGATGGAGGCATAGTACTCCCTTGTATATATGTACCACTTCTTCTTTATCCATTCATCTGTTGAAGGGCACCTTGGCTCTTTCCACAGTTTGGTGATTGTGACCATTGCCGCTATGAAATTGGGGTACATATGGCCCTTCTTTTCACTACATCTGTATCTTTGGGGTAAATGCCCAGTAGTGCAATTGCAGGGTCATAGTGTAGTTTTATTTTTAATTTTTTAAGGAACCTCCACACTGTTTTCCAAAGCGGCTGCACCAACTTGCATTTCCACCAACAGTGTAAGAGAGTTCCCCTTTCTCGGCAGGCTCTCCAACGCTTGTTGTTTCCTGACTTGTATATTTGGCCATTCTGACTGGAGGACACACACATTTAACACAGTATCTGATACATAGTGCGTGCTCACTAATTATATACAATAATGATAATCGTAATAATACTAATATTTTCTGGAATGATCTAGTACCTATGAAAACCATAGGTAATCTTCGGGTTAGAGAGATGAGGGATTGAATTCTATGCCCGCTGTTACTGTCCTTGTGCCTTCTGGACATATATTTTGTTTGTTTTCTTGCTGTAAAGTGAGGGTCATGATATATACTGAAAAGGAGAGTTGTTTTGAGGATTAGAACTATTTCATAGAAAGCACTGAGCATGTTGCCAAGCATGTGGTAGGCACTCTGTACATGGGATCACTCTTAGGACATCTCAGTTTGTTCTTTGGTTCCACAAGGAAGTTGGCCCAGATGATCTCTGAGCTTTATTCTTCCCTGAGTCTGTAACATGAAGATATGTAATCCCAGGGAGCTCAGGCAAGGCAGCACATGTAGAGGATGTTTGTTACCAGCCACTACAGTAAGACAAATTCTGCAGGGCAACCCCTCATACTTGGCCCATGCATGTTCCTGTCCTTGCCCCCTTGCCCAGCTCTCTAGGAGGGACATCTTTGCAATCTAGTCTGACCTCAGTGGTCAGATACACAAACACAGGATTGGTGAGAAGGTAATGATCAGACAGGCCACTGAAGGCAGCTTCAGTAATGGTAGTTGAGGGAGAATCAGAGGTTCTACCAGCTGACTTATACTTGAGCTTACAAAGGGTGCTTTTAGGTTCTTGATGACATTCACTGATTTTACCCAAGTGTATTCAGACAACACTTTATGAACTCACCAGGACAGAACAGCTCAGACTCAGGGCAGTGAGTCCATTTGTGCTGCTGTGGACACATTGAGGCCCACCAGCCCCCAAGGAGCAGGATAAGCCTCCAGGGCAGTAAGTGAGACCTCTCTTCCCTTACTTTGAGACACTGGAGGTATAGCCTCAGACTCACTCATTAGTATTCACATCCCACCAAATGTGGCCTCCTGCAGGATGTTTTAAATTATGAGGGAGGAGGGAATCAAGTTAAGCACATTTATGTTATGTAACTTTTTTTTCTTTTTTTTTTTCCTTTTTTTTCTTCCAAAGGATTAGCTGTTCCAGGGAACACACAGCTGTTCTTTCCACAAGTCTCTTTAGGGCTAGCTCAGACAATGGTAAGAACAGCAAGCTTAAGACAAAATTCCACATTCCTCTCTCCCTGGCTGAAAATCATGCTGTGAATTCCTGTATTGAGCAGGAAATGTGTTCAGCTGAGGAGAGGGGAGCTTTGTCCAGTCTCATTGGCAATCCTCTTTCTTCACAGCTTTCATTGTATCCTCCTCTCCTATGCTCCTCTGTTCATACTTTCTCTTCTCTCTCCCTCTCCTTGGGAGGACTTCTCCTTATCCTCCTCCCTCTCCTCCTCCTCCTTCTCTTCCTCCTCCTCCTCCTCTTCCTCCTCCTTCTTCTTACTTTTCTTTCCCAAAGACAGACTGGCCATGATACTCCAATGTCAAGTTTTGTGGCCTGGTATGCACACAGGCCATGTATAGAGTCCTATAATTAATATTGTGTTTGCACAATATTATACTCATTCTCTTAGGTTATTTCCGTTTCAGACCTCATAAAACCTGGTCTTCCTGTGGTAGAAGCATCCCAATTTTCTTTTTTGAGGGGGGAACACAGTGTTCCCATTCTTAGCCCATGTGCCTGGGGGATTGATCAACCTGACCCAGTGGTGGAAGCAGGAGTCAGTCTACCTAATCAGTGCATCCCATCTGCTGACCACAAAGACTATATCAGGACAGGCAAATGACCCAAGCAACCCCATGGGACTCAAACATGAAAGTTCAGTTGCAGTAAATGGGGGGAAAAGATATTTTTTTCCTACTGAGGTTCTTGAAAAGTAAGGATTTAAGCATGTAACCGGTGGGCATTCTCACCGTCAATAGAGAAACGCTTGCCTAAGATTGAAGGTACACAGTCGAGAACTGAGTATATATTCCTAAATGCAGTATTCATTCACTAAGTAATTGCACTAAGTTAATAATGGCCAGATATATTCTTGGCAATTGGGCTTCATCAGTGAACAAAATGGATGACATTCTTGTCCTCGTAAGCTGATATCCTAATTGTGTGAGAGAAATACAAGTGGATGCCTGCAGGTAATGATGAATGCTATGAAGAAAAGTAAAGCAAAATAAGGTGATAGGGAATGATCAGCAGAAGACTGTCTTCTTAAGTTTTTTGGGTGTTTAGAGAAGGACCCTGTAATGATGTGGCAATGAGCAAGACCTGAACAACATGTGGGATTGGACCCTTCAGACATGGCAGAGAAGTACCATGGAGCATGGAAACCCAGGAGCTCAGAATTCCTGATGCAGGAAGGTGAAAAGAGTGTCAAGGAGGAAAGCTGCTCTGGGTGGACCAGAAAAGGATCATGGAGGGAACACCAGGGACAGAGTAAATTGCAGACTCTTGTCAGGCCCTGCAAGAATAAGCGAATTGATTTTAATGGTGCTGGAAAGCTCTTAGGAGTTTCTAGAAAAGGTATCATACTTTAAAATGTACATTTTCAGACTGACATACACTGTAGTGGAACTAGAATGGAAGGATAAACCAACCAGGAGATGATTACTGGTCTAGAAGACAGACCATAGGGGCCTGGCCAGGGTTGCAGTAGTGAGGGTGTGACAGGTGTCTAAATGATGTGTATGTACTTAAATTTGAAAACAAGATTTTTCTAATTGATTGCATGATAGATATGAGGGAAATAGAGGGGTCAGGGATGGCTTCCAGGTTTGGGGCATGAGTTCAGTGCTAAATGAATAAAATAAGTGCTAAATAGAATAGAATAAGAATAAATGTCTTAGTCCTTGACTAAGACAGGCTTCACTAGGGAAGGAGCAGGTTGGGATTAGGGTTTATCAACTATAACTTCTTGTATGTATGTTTTTTTTTAAATCTTATTTGATGAGTCTTGGCATTTATAACTAGTGACCATCTCCTTCTTGACTTGTCACTTGTACTCTCTATATCTAACATACTCTATGGGTTTTTTGTTTTTTTTTTTATCTGCAACTTTTCTCACTGCTTCTGCTAAATCTAGCTAAATCTGTCTATTTTAGTCTTCCAGATAATAATCCTCTTCCTGTGCTTACCATTTAGAAGTGTTCTGACCTATATTTTCCAGGTTAATCAGTGGTCCTGTGACTTTATCCATATATATGGTATGACTATCATGACCTTTCTGGCAACCACATATTTCTATCTCAAATCTATTGCACCCTTAATATCTACTTTTAGAAGTCCCACAGACACCTAAAATAAAACACTTTCCTAATCAAACCAATTATGTAAATATGCTTCTCTTCTTGTGTACCTTCCTTCCTTAAAAAGAAATGATTGCCCATTCCAGTTGTCTAGCTAAAAACTGGGGTTTATCCTATTCCCTTCTCACTAACCACATCTCTGCATTCTCTGCAGTTAGTGAATTCTACAGATTCTACTTCCTTAATACATATAAAATGCATCCAGTATCTTTCTTTCTGCTGTTTTTACCTTCTTGGATTCCTCCATGTTCTTGTCTCCAGTACTGCTCACTTCCCATATGCCTTCCATACTGCTGTCAGACATTTTTAAGACACAAGTCTCAGCATGTCATTTCTCTACTCAAAAGTATTTACTAACTCTTCACAGCTTTAGGGACTTGGTGAAAACTCAACATTCTTCATGATCTGTTATTTATGAGCCCAGCACATCAGAATGACTTCCTCCTGGTGTCTTCATCTGGCCTTTGTCTTCAAACCCTTCCATCCCCTTCTTTTTGAGTTTGTTGAACACAAAGTGATTGCCCCCTACCTTTCACTTGAATAGCAAGATACTTAACTTTTGAATTTATTTAACATAATGTTCCAACAAGAATAGTGGATATGCCACCTGAAGAAGAGGTCTCAGCCTGGCTCTGTGCCTGTCATAGTTTCTCCAAGTAGTGGGGAGTCTACTTCTGCAGACTGCATGGTCTGCCTCTGAAGTGGGGCCAGTAAAGGGGAGCAAATGCCAATGCTCTTGTGGGCAAGTGAACTATGGCTTTCCAAGCCCTGCCCCAACTAATGCCCATCAATTTCTTTGGCCATCTTCAGACTTTCTGAAGAGCTGGAAGACTACCATTAAAGATAGCCATTTCTCACCCCAGACTGTTGGTAGAAATGCTCCTCCAGTCATTGCTAGTGAGAAGAGATGATGATGTTAGCTGTTGGCAGCAGGGAAGTTGGGTATTGACTTCTACCATTTACAACTCTGATTGCTGTTATAGTCAGGTGTGAAAAACATAACAAGTTAAGATTGTAGATATCAACTAAATACTACATAAATGTTACACAATACATCACTTTTCATTTGTTCCCTGGTGAGATTTCCTCCCCAAATTATTTTTGAATATTAAAATTCTCTTCTTATAAAAACTACTATTGTTAGGTCAAAGAAAGTTCTATTCTTGTCTTGGAAGGTGAAAGGCCAAGACTGTGTGTGGTTATGGCTATGAGCTAAGTATTTGGACAAATCTTGCAAATAACTGTGTGTGTGTGTATATGTGTGTGCGTGCGCGTGCGTGCACATGTGTTCAAAGGTAATGGGGGAGCAGTGCTTCAAGCACTGTTTATGAGGGATAAAATCAGATGAACTTTGAGTTTCCTTGTGATCCGGAGATTCTATTACCTAATGAAACAGAATTCCATTTTATCTCCCAACTCAGTAATGAATGCCTGGGGGCAAACCTATCTTGCTGAACACTGTTTATCTCCAGCAGCAGAGGGTCAGGATATGGCATTATTTTAAATGGATATTAAAAGGATGAGCAGAAATGCCTGTGACAGAGGAATTACAATGGCCTTTTGCAGATGCCAAATGTCACTGTGTCCTCTAGGCTCTGCCTAACATCTGTGGGAGAAAGTGAGCATGTCATTTGAGGGAGTGGAGCCAGATGAAGGCCACTGCTCTGTCAAATGGCACGCCTAATGAATAACCTTGCCTCATGGTCTGCAGAAAGTGAGGTGCCACATGTTATCTGATTTTAATGTACAGTGGAAAATAGGCCACGATTACTGGACCAATAAACTATTTTGAGTTAAGAAGATATTGAAGAGGCAGCAAAGTAGTCAGTAGAGTGTAGGCTCTGGAGTCAAAGAGCCAACATCATCATCATCATCATCATCATCATCATCATCATCATCATCTGTTTCCTTCAGCAAGTTACTCTCTCACAATTGGTTTCTTCATCTATAAAAGCAGGTGTTAATTCATTTATTAAGTGGTATTTATTTGGTGCCCACTGTGTATCAGAAACTGGAAAAGGTTCTGGACATGAATAAAACAGCAGGGACATCGTCTACTTGTCCAGAGCATATCTATCCTACCTACGGGGCCCTGGTCCCCTATGGCGTGGTTATCTCTGTACAGGAAGATGTTACATGGTACATAAAATGTCCCTAATTCAAGTATGTGGTCTCCTTCATCTTGATATTGCCAGTTCCTAGCCTGGTCCTTATTTGTTGATTGCAAGTCAGCTCTGGCACTGTTGCTTTCTGCTCATCGTTACACTTTCTACTGTGTTCATGATCATGTATTTGCTATTCCTTTGGATTCATCTCATGCCTCCCTCTTCTGAATTCTGTTCATATAGCATTGTGAGCTTAATTGTGCCCACCCAAATGCATTCAAGTCCTAACCCCCTGTACCTATTTCCTTATCTGGAAATAGGATCTTTGCAGATGTCATCAAGTTAAGATGAAGTCATACTAGATTAGGGCGGTCCCTAATCCAATGACTGGTGCTCTTAGAATATGAGGGAAATTTGAACACAGAAACAAAGGGGAAAATGCCAAGTGATGATAGAGGCAAAGATTATAGTGATGGATTGACAAGCTGAGGACACCATGTATTGCCAGCAATCACCAGAAGCTGGAAAGAGTCAAGGATGGATCTACTTCTAGAACCTTCAGAGAGAGCATAGTTTGGCTGATACCTTTATTTTGGACTTACGGCCTCCTGAACTGGAAGCAAATAAATCAATATTGTTTTAACCTATTCATTTTGAGGTACTTTTTAAAGGCAACCTGAGGAAACTATAACACATATTTTCTCTCATCAAAACTATGTTTATCTCTTACATTTATCTGCTGAAAGCCTCCTTGTTTCTTAAGGACCATCTCAAATACCACCCTGGCAGCTCATCTCAAAGTAACCCAACCACTGAAGTACTAGGTAGCACTCAGCATATATATATATCTCCTATTTTTTTTATGTTTTGTTTTGTTTAGCAATAATAATAAAAGAAAAACTTTTAAGTAGTACTTTCAAAATTATCCAGTGTGATATTCACAGCAGCCTTGTGTGGTTGGAAACACAGATCTCATTATCTCCATTCTCCAAAGGAAGAAGTGATGCTGAGAGAAGGTGAGCAGCCTGCCTACAGACCCATAGCTGGTTTATGTCCACAGGCAGATGACAAGCAGAAGAAGGGCTCACACCTTGGCTCTGTGAATTTTCTTTCTAGTTTCTTTGATCTTTCTCATCAAGAAGACCTAATCTCTGGCCACCTGGGTGGCTCAATGGGTTAAAGCCTCTGCCTTTGGCTCAGGTCATAATCTCAGGGTCCCAGGATCGACGCCCACATCGGGCTCTTTGCTCAGCCAGGAGCCTGCTTCCTCCTCTCTCTCTGCCTGCCTCTCTGCCTACTTGTGATCTCTCTCTCTCCATCAAATAAATAAATAAAATCTTAAAAAAAAAAGAAGACCTAATCTCCTAGAGCTCCTTCTCAGCCAATGGTGGATACAGAGTACATAGTCAAAATGCTTTTTTTAATGGACTTTTCCCTTCCCAAGTTCCAAAATAAGCTCATTAGTTCAGCCTCATCAAAAAGCACTATGCTTGGCAATTAATATGCACTCAAAAAGCACCTATCGAGTAGATGTGCTGAACTTATTGTTCTCTCTGCTCTTCCCCAATCTTCTGACCAGGCTAGTACAGGAGGCTTCCTTCAGAAGAAAGTCTGGGCACCATTCCATGCAAGCTGAGGAAAGGAGGAACAAAGTGACTTTCTATTATGTTCCCACTGAGAGAAATGTTAACCTCCCTGCTTCTTTTCAAGCCTGGGATGCCTCACAGCACAGATCACAGGAGATGAGAAGGAGCCATATCTGGGTAACAAACTGCCTCCCCCAAAAGCCCCACGGTCTTTAAGAGATTACAAAGTCAGGGAGGGGTTAGTGGGGTTTTCATATTCCAGGGTGACAAATATCATGAAGTTCTAGAATTATTCACAACCTCTCCTGTTTCCTCTCTGTGTTATAGAACAGAAGGAAAAGGATTAGAGCCCAAACAATTTTGTTTGTTGGCATAAATCACACAAGACACCTGCTATTAGCAATCTCATGGATGAATCAATGCCTTTTCTCTAGTCGGAAGCGTCGAAGATTGAAGTTAATCTCTTTTCCTTTTGCTGTCATTTTTAAAGTGTCATAACTTTATCCATAGAATAGCTGGGTTTTTAAAAAGATGTCCTCACTATGATTCCCACCTCTTGAATCATCAGATGGTCTTCATCCATCCATCTGTCTGAGATGTCCCTAAACAAAATCAAATGGCAACACCCTACAAGAATAGTATGTTGTTCCCTCTTCCATGGTCAGGCAAATCTATCTCTCTCTCTTTGTGCCTTGTAAACATCTCTACAAACTGCTGAAGGCTTAGCTTGGAGTGGATCCCAGCACATGCTGATATCAATCTATGCATTTGCCGTGTGCTCTTCTTAGTCCCTGCTGGAAGAGTATTAACTTGAACAGAGTATTTGGATGATTGCCTGGAAGAAAGTGAACTTCACCCTGGATTCTCTGTATCAGATCTTGGTTTGTCATGCTGCACCCTGAATATGCTCAGAAGGCAAGTTCTTATTTTGGTTTTTGTTTGTTTGTTTGTTCATTTTTCCCAGCAGAAACCACTGTCTCTTTGTCAGGTAGGACTACAAGATAGGGAGTCTGTTTTTGCATGATGGTCTTGGCCAAATCCTCCAAGGACTATATTTGGCATGCAGTTTTGCCTGGCTGCCTCTTGCTTAGCCTTCAAAGCTCCATTCATCTACATCATCCTCCAAGAAAACTCTCTTCACCTGGGACTGGCCGATAGCCCCCAAAGCCCTCACATCTATGCAATGTCTCTCAAGTCCACTGTTTTTCAATAAACTCTCCTTTGCTGACTCCATTGTAAGGGTGTTAGAATAAATGATATTGGTGCCCAACCTAGGTACCCTGGAATACCTTTCACTTATTGGATTGATGTACTCATCCTCCAGCTGTCATGGGTGTTTCAGCTCCTGGTTTTCACCTACAACATTCTCCAGAGGATTCATGTTGGGTGATTGCAGCCATTTCTCCCTGGGGACCTTGGGGTTACAATGCACCATGACCTCACTCACCAACATCATTTTTCTCGAGTCAAGACAGATGCTGTAGTACTATTTATGTTCTTGGTCTCTCCAAAGGATCAGGCTACAGTTAGACCTCATGTGATAGTACTTCTTGTAAAGTTCCCTTCTCTTCTCTAGTCTGCTTTCCTCATTCCCTCAACAGCTTTTCCTGAATGCACATCAACCACATACAGGAATCCCTGTCTCAGGCTCCGCTTCTAGGGAACCTGACCTAAGAAAAGTATATAATCTCATTACAGTCTCATAACAACCTGAAAAATAGTTATTAATAATCCAGCTGGAGGAACTGAAGTTCAGGTACAACAAATAAAACTTTGAGGAGTCATAACTTTATCCATAAAATATTTGAGGTTTTGAAAAGATCCCCCACCTGATTCCCACCTTTTGAATCATCAGATTCTCTCAGCCAATCCATTTGTCTGAGAAGCCCTTAAACAAAATCTAAAAATGGCAACACTCTACAATAATAGAATGCTTGTTACCTCTTCCAGGGCCAAGCCAATCTATATCCTTTGCTATATAACAAACACTTGCCTATCACACACCAGGTTCTCAGTAAAAGATGTTACATGAAGTAACAATCTGAAATTTCTGTTAATACACTCAATAATCTTGGCTCCCAAGACCAGGTATTAGTTGCTGATAAAATGGGACAATTTTCAAGGGACCATGACTTGGAAGTTGGACAGGTCCTCTGGGATAAATATAAAAAAAGGAAATCCAGATTAAGAAGCACCTGATTATACCTAATGACTTAATTACACAGGCCCACCAAACAGGTCAACTCCCTATAGTTTCCAGCCTTTTATGGTATTCCTATAGTTATCCCTGAAAGAAGTGAAGCCAGATCATCTTGATGCATGGCTTCTTCTGGAGGAAGTTACATGGCTTCCATTTAAGAGACTGAGTTTGGGAACAGAATGGACTCATTCCAGTGAACAGATGAGTTTCCTTCTCCAGTTCATTTGTTAATCTAGGCTTTTGGACCAGTTGAACTTTCAGAATGTTACTTCTCCATAGTGGATGGTGAGTTACTTTTATTTGATTGGAGAAAGGGAAATAGGATGAGCAATCCTCAATGATTGCACATCCTAAATGAATCGCCTTCTCACATAAACTCATCTTGTCTGGAATGCTGTGGACCACCACCTCCACCCAAATCCTTGAGCTCTCAGCTCTACTGAGAAGGCTTCTGTCTTCTGTGGCACCTTAGAACTTAGAACACTTTAACCTAAAGTGGGATAAGTTGCCTATCGTTTGAACTTTAGAACTCTACCTATAAACCCCCTTTGTTTATCTTTATGATAGCACTTATTTTTCTGCATTAAAATTCTCTCTCTCTTCCTCATGTATCTGTCTCTCCTAGTAGATTTTGAAATCCTTAAAATGAAATACGTTTTTGTTTTTTTCCCAAAATTGGTGCATCTGAAGGATGGCATATGATAAATGTGCACCGTTTATTGTGTGAATAAATAATTAAAACTTCACAAAGTTGCAGATACATAACAGGACAGAACCATTCTCCCTGCCAATTGTGTTTTATTTTAGGATAAAAATGGCTCAGAATTAAGGGTAAATCTTAGTAAAGATTCAGAGATGGGACAAAATTATTAAAGATGAAGAAACAACCACTAATTGGAAAATCCAGAAGAGACTGGGCTTATATCACAATTATTTCAGCATTTCAATTCAGTTCTATACACATTTATCTGGGAATTTTCATGATCTGGCAACACTACTGTCCAAGGACAGTTGAATAGCCCAAGGTATGAAGGAAGAAGTGAGCATGGATGAGAATAGAGAGGTAGTTCAGGGCCCAATTTGTAGTGTCCTTAGTCACCCTAGGCAAAGTAATTGAAAGTGCACTGGAGAATTACAAAAGGAATTGCTTACCACGAAGTATACAATCACAGTTAGTACTCAAATATTATTATTGGTATCAGGAAACTTGCAGCCTGGTCTTTCAGTGCTCTGGACCCAGTGCAATGTGGTGATGGGCAAGGATTGGGAGTGGGGGCAGTCCAACACCAGTGAAAGACAATTTGGGAGATTCCAGCAGGGTATCCTGCCATCCAGCTCAATTCTGACACTATGGACCCAGAGGTGGCATCAGATTCCGCAGTTAAGGGTTCAGTCCTGTAAAACTGCCTCCCCACACACATGTCAGATGCCAGTAGCAAGCCCAGGCTGTCACCTATACTTATGACCAACTATAAATCAGAGGTTTCCATGACCTCCACTTCAATTAATTTGCTAGGTCAGCTCACAGAAGTCAGGAAATCTGTTTAGATACTAGATTACTGGTTTATTATAACCAGAAAGAACTCAGGAACAACTAGATGGAAGGGATGCACAGGGAAAGGTGCAGAAGGGTATGAAGCAACCAGCCTCCCCAGACCCCCATCCTTAAGTTACCTAAGGGCTTAGGTTACCCCCCCCCTCCCGAAGTTATCTCATTAACATAACAAAAATACTTTTCTTGCTCTCCTCACAGAATATTCCGGGCATTTTAGGAGATGTGAGACCTGATCTATAGACAAAGACCAAATATACTTATTATAAATCACATTATTGCACTTGTGATAAAATAGATACAAGAAGAGATTTAGTCAAGTTATGTAGAATCTTATGTGAACTATGAGTGGACATGACAACTCTTTACTTGTTACCACAAAAGTCAAAACTCATGTCCCACAGTTAATAGAGTAAGAATGTTTACTGCACTGGGTGTAGGGAATGGGGAATGAATCTTGAAACACTGGGAAAAAAAAATTTAGTAACAATAAAAATAAATAAATAAATAAATAAATAATGTTTACTGCGGACATTTACATGGTGTTTACTAGGCTCTGGGCATTGATCTAAGTGCTTTACAGAAAATAGTTCTTTCAGTCTACACAACACTCCTATGACTGGATACTAAGATTATCATCTCTCATCTCAAAGCTATGATGTTCGGTAGGTTACATTTATCATATACATTTTTGATTTATAATATTGGCTTATTGTCATAAGTTAAGAAAGACCTGCCTGGAATTCTTCCTGAAAATAAAACCTCTATATTTCATATGGAAGTTATATTTATTAAACACTAAGAAATACATATAACCAGAAGCATATACCTCAAGGATAAAGTGGGCGGATGATCTGAGCTTGAGATCATTTTCTAACGAGTGTTTCTCACCTTCTTACTGTGAGATGACAATATGCACCTGTCTCAGCTAGGGACTGGGATAGCTTTGTTTGAGGGCCTTCTATAATTTACATAAAAGTTTATGTAAGTAAAATGACTTCTGTAAGACCACTAGCTAACTAGAATTTTAAACTTTTTTTCATTTAAAATAAAATGATATTTCGATTTTCTCATTATAACCACTAAAAATACTAGCAGGTTGTATCTCTTTCCAGTAGTTCTCAAACCTCTTTTATGCCTTTAGTAGTCCCACACTCATTATGGTTTGCTTTCAATGGGTGAGACCCCTTCTAGGTACTGGGAGACAAGTAGGAAATAAGCACATAAGGTTTCTGTTCTCACGGATCCCAAGTTCTAGACAAGGGAAGTTCAAGCAAGAAACAATCCAGTAAGGGAAACACTTCCAATAACTATATAGATTGAGGAGAAGTAAACCAGGGCGAAGTGATAAGAATGGCAGTGACTACTTTAGCTTGGGAATTCAAGGGGGATGGATGTTTGAATAGGTGGCATTTAAACTAAGTTCTAAAACTAAATTCTAAACCATCCAGGCAGACGGTTACCAGAGGAAAGCAAGCTCAAAGGTCGAATGAACCTAGCCTGTGAGGAATCTGAACGTGCTGGTTTGGGGACAGTGGTATGATATTGGATCTGATAGACGAGCAAAGGTCATATGTATGCTTTGTAAACTGGAATAAGGAATTTGATGGGAAAAACACGTGCTCTTGTGTGTGTGTTTGTGTGTATGTATGTATGTATGTTATACATATCTGTGCATTGCATTTATAAACTCTGAGCTAAAATTTTGTTTTCTTTTTAAATTTTTGGTGCACAAAAATGTATAATGAGACCCCATTACCCCTTAAGAAATGGAACACACACATAAAAATAACCTAATTTCATTTTATTTCCTTCATGATCCCATTATTGTACTTCTCTTCTTCACTTGTACACTTCTAAGATGTAATCCCAGACGTGAATTTGGTGGCTTTCATTGCCATGCTTACCTTCATATTTTGGGGGTTATATGTATGAATCTTTGAATAATTACAATATTGTTTGGCAGATGTTGAACATTTGCATACATAACTTCATATTGCATATTTCCTGCAACTGTCTTTTTCTCAATATTATGTTTGTGATACACATATGCATGTTGATACACATATGCAATCCAATGTGTAGATATAATTTTTTTTCCATTCTACTGTCAATGGATAGATCAATCATTTTGAAATGTTCACTATTCCCACACATTGTTGCAATGAACATTCTGGTATGTGTCTTACTATTTGAGAGATGGTCTAAGGCAGTGCTTCCCAACCTTTTTCAATATGCATAAAAATATGCATAAATGTAACAGTTCCAATGACACAGCGTATCCAGCTATAGGAATGAGCCCCGTGCAACCCCTTAAGACATATGTACTTTCCCTTCACCCAATCTATCAATTACTGAGAGAGCTATGACAAAATGTCCCTTTATAAGTGTAGAATTATCAAATCAATTTTATCAGTTTTTGCTTTTCATATTTTGTACTTATGATATTAGATTCAATGACATTTAAAATTTTTACATCTTCCTGGTGAATTGCTCCTTTTATCACTAAGCAGTGATATACTTTGTCTTTAGAGTTTTTGTAAGCATGGAGGGATATGATCTGAATGTTATCTTAAAATGATTACCCTGGCTCCTGTATGGAGAATGGAATGTCGGAAGAAGGGAGGGTGGTGATCAATGAAGAGCTTACTAAAATCTTCTGAGAGAGAGATAATGGCAGCTTGGACAATATTGGTTGTCCTAAAGATAGTGGAAACCTCTCAGGTTGGTACTATGTTTTGAGTTGCTAGGATACTCTGATTGAGTGAATGTGAATGTGAAAAAAAAAGAGACAGAGACAGATCCAGGGTAATATTTTTATTTTTGGCCTGAGCAACTGACTAGAAGAATGAATATCCTTGCCTTCTGATATGTGAAGATATGCACTGTGCATGTTCCAAAAATGGCTGCAATAGTGTTTCTGTGGTTGTTTAGAACCTATACACTTCCCCACATAGCCGATGGTTTCCTACCTTGAACCTGGTTAGGTCTCTGGGACTTTCTTAGCTGACATATGGAATGATATTATAGAAATGATGCTATATGACTCTTGAGATTAAGTCATAAAGGGTGATGCAGCTTCTGCCTTGTTCTCTCCTAGGATGATCCCCCTGGAACCCAGCCACCATGCTGGGAAGGAACACAAACCACATGTGGAAACCCACTTGGAAAGGAGCCAAGTTCCCTGGCCCTCAGCACCATCTGAGCTTCTTAGCCAGCACCAACTTGCCAGCCAAGTATGAGTGAGCCACCTTGGAAGTAGACCATTTAATCTAGCTACCCCACCTGATGATGCATGTCGCCGGGACAAGACTTTCTTCCCAATCTCTTCCTAAGTTGTAAATTTGTGGGGAGAAATAAGAGTTGGTGTTTCTCATCACCAACTCTTTGGGTTGTTACTTATGCTTGGGACTGTTTCATGCCATATTTATACAGAGATGTCTATTCTATACAGCAATGGACTGCAGGAATAGATATAAGGAAGAATATCTTGAAGAAGGGGGAGAGGGCACAGAGACAGCACTCCTTTGGTTACGTTAACTTTGAGATTCATATTAGACATCCCTTTGGAAATTTCAAATAATTATATACAAATGTCTAGAGTTCTCTAGAGGGATTGGAAGTACAATGAAAATTTTGAAATCATTGACATATAACTATTTAAACCCACAGCACTGGAAAAGTTTATCAAATTAAAGCCTGTTATTAAGAAAAAAAAGTCATTGGTTCCAACTTATAATTATTGATTCATTGTGTCATTGATTATCTATTCATTCATTCAACAAAAATCTCAAGGCACGATTCTGTCTATGTAAAGTTCATATTTAAAGTGTTATTCAGACTTTGGTTTTCCAAAACCAAATTTTTTATTTTACATAATAATTTAGAACTTATAGACTTTTTTGAGTCATCATTCTCGTCTTTATGCCATTTTTATATAGGGAGGTCTGTATTTTATTTTTAGACAAGGTGGTCTATATGTCTTACACATATCATGAATATCTCTTCTTAATTTAGGATTATGGTCTCCTGGACAGACTCACTCACTTGGGCATAAAATGGCCTTTTGAACAATGTAATGGTGGGTGTTTATCAAGTTTTCCAGAGACTAGGGGATTCCTGGACCTGAGAACATGCAGTAATTTGGAGTCCAGAACTTTCCACCAAAGATCTTTACTTTTAACATTTGATGCATAGATATTTCTCATGAAAATTCTCTTTTAAAATATAAAAATCACACTTGTTACTTTATCATCCTCCTTTACCTCATAGGTGTGAAATCAAGTCTCTTTCCAGGGGAGTGAGTTCAACAGGAACAAGGGATGAAGTTTCTCAGTGAGGTTCCATCACTCCTAAGTGATCAAAAGCATGATTCCTTTTGGATTGGGAGCAACCTTTGTACATCATGCTCAGATATCTCTTATAGTAATTCAGTTGAATCTTCAAATTTACTAGACTTTGTGTTACTTTAAATGGTAAATGAAAAAAATGATAGGTGGAGAGATAGGCGTTATTATACATACAGCCCTGGAAATAACTGGTTGAACAAAATCTCTCTTATCTTGTTAGTAGCATTTTTCATAGTATACAACTTTTCTCTTTTGAGCTCCTGGACCCAATTCCAGTGTGTGTGTTGGGGGTGGGGCAGGCAGTTTCCCCACACCAAAAGCCATTCTCAGGGTGTCTGAGAATTCATCTCAATTCTGACACTACCTACCTAGAGGTAACATCAGATTTCACAAGTTAAGAATTCAGTCCCACGGGATTGCCCTGTGCTTGAGAGGTCAATCATAAGCCCAGATTGTTCCCTATGCTTCTGACAAACTGGTTGTAAATCAGAGGTCCCTACCACCTCCAACTTGGGTTCATTTAATGTGCTAGAACAGCTCACAGAACTGTGAGAAACATTTTACTTACTAGCTCACTGGTTCCTTTTTTTTTAATATATATTTTTTAAGATTTTATTTATTTGACAGAGAGAAACACAGCCAGAGAGGGAACACAAGCAGGAGGAGTGAGAGAGGGAGAAGCAGGCTTCCCATTGAGCAGGGACCCCGATGCGGGGCTTGATCCCAGGTCTCCGGGATCATGACCTGAGCCAAAGGCAGTCGCTCAACCAACTGAGCCACCCAGGTGCCCCTCACTGGTTCCTTTTTAAAAGATGTAACTCAGGAACAGCAAGATGGAGGAGATGGACAGGGCCAGGTGTGGGGAGAGGATGTGGAGCTTCCATGCCCTCTCTGGGTATGCCACTTCTTACTATCCTAATCCTCACCACCAACCTGGAAGATCTCAGAACCCTGTCCTCTTGGGATTTTATGGAGGCTTCATTACATAGCCATGATTAATTAAATCATTTTCTGTTGGTGATTAATTCAGCCTCCAGCTCCTGGAGGTCAGGAGGATGGGATTGAAAATGCCAACCCTCTAGTCACCTGGTTGGCTCCTAGGATGACCAGCCCTCTTCCTTAGGTGACCCAGGGGCTTCGAAAAGTTACCTCATCAGCATAACAAAAGACACCTTTATCACTCTCATCATATAAATTGTAAGAATTCCAGGAGCTTTGAGCCAGAAGCAGCAGGGACTAAGAAAAACATGTATTTCTTATTATAAATCATAATATCCCCATCATTTGGCAATGGCTTAATAAAATTGAACAGCCATTCTTTGTTTTTTAAATGATAATTATGTATTTAGCATTTGGTATGCATTAAATTCTTCACATACACTCTCTCTTTCACCAAATAACCACAACAAGGTAGAAGGTCTTAATCCTATTTTGCAAATGTAAAATTTGGTGCTCAGAAAAGACCAGAGCCAGGGCTCAAAAAATGTAGGTCCTCTGGCTCCTGGGCAAGGAGTTCAACCACACAGCCTCACCCTACTCCTCTGAAAGGAATCTTCGAATCTCTGTTCCCTCATTCTATTAGAAAGACATCAAGGACATAGACGGAAAGACATTGATCCAAAACCAGTAAGTGATAGATGTTGGGTTCATACTGCATTCCATTCAAAGCTCTAAATCCAGAGCTTCTCCCACTCTCCCCACACTGTGCTAGCCATTTCATTTAAGCCTGGGCACTGGAGGAAGAGTCATATTCCTTCTTGTCCAGCACTATCGTAGTCCCCATAAAACAGGAGCTTTTGCCTTCCCCCAAATATTGAGTGAAGAATTTCTGTTTTTCTCTTTATATCTGATGTATTCACCACCATAAAAGAAATTAGAGATCTTGAAAAGAGTCCTTTCTTGATTCTTCTGGATCTCTTCTAGGAGACCCCCCCCCCACCTGCTGGCCACACCCTCCAGTGCTAAGGGAAGCTGTCCAGGACAGAAAGGAAAACCCTCCATGTCCCATTACCATGTCTGAAACTGGGCTGGTGAGTTTAATTCAGCAGGAAAGGAGAATAAAGGTTTGTTCTGTGCACCATTTCAAGTTGTACTGCATAGTCTAAACCTGCCTTGTCAATAACAAAGCTAATCTTTTTAAATTTCTGTTTTAGTTTTGGATTTCAGTAAATTCAACATCTCTAGAGAGCAAGGCAATGCCAGCAGTAAAGTAAGGAGCTGGATAGTCATCAGCCTTTCACCATTCTTGGAAATGCCTCTGTCTCAATATTATGTATGACCCATAGGACACCACCTTCCTCTTCCAGGTGTGTTATAACTCCTAACCTCCCTCTAGACTGAAATTCTGGAGAGCCAGCTGGGAGAAAGAGTTAATTATTTAGACTGTCCCAGAAACTCCCAATACTTATGACCCATGGTTTCCTATAAAAACTAGAATACTCCTGGATTAATTTAACAAATACAAATGTGTTGGATGTCTGCATGGCTCAATGGGTTCAAGCCTATGCCTTTGGCTCAGGTCCTGATCTCAGGGAGACTGCTTTTGCCTCTCTCTCTGCCTGCCTCTCTGCCTGCTTGCGATCTCTCTCTGTGTCAAATAAATAAATAAAATATTTTAAAAAATACAAATGTGTTAGCTGGAATCTAGTTTATTGACTAAGAATCTAATTTTGATCTACAAAGTCTGCTGGCTCTGGAATGGACATCAGGGCCTGGACCTTTCATAAGGAGTGGTGTGAATAAGGCTGGGTATGCTGGAAGAAAGTGTCAGGGATCTGAGGGGGCACTGCATCAACATGGCCACTATCATTTTAATTTCCATGAAACAGTTGATTTCCTTCAAGGTCAAGATAATTCCTTGTGAGACTCCTGAGCCTGAATGAATGTGCATGACCAGTCCGCTGCAAACATCCATTTGTCAAAAGAGAAGATGAGGAGCAAGTGAAATTAGACCATGGCTCTCTGGTTTCCCCTAAAAGCTGCCAATGAATGAGAGCATCAGCTGCACCAGATTGGGCCAGCTAGGGCTCTCATCTTTAACTGAACACTCTACACCCAGGCAGTAAGGCACAGCCTGTGAATAGAGATGACTCAGTCTCAACAGGTGTCTGATGGCTTTGCCAACCAACCTCCTGTTCCAATGGGCTGGAGCAGCGGCACATTCTTGGTGGCATGCGAAGACTATGATGAATAGCAGGCTTGTGTCTCCTCACAGAGGACAGGGATTGGGTTGGGGCAGGTGTGAAGGGCAGACCCAAGTGCATAAATGCATCTTCTCAATCCCTGTAAAATGCACTGCCAACTGACACATCAACAGACTCTTAGCTTCCGAAACACCCCTTGGTGGTTCTCATCCTTGGAACTTTTGAGTCAACATCAACCATCAGTGCAACTAGTATAATAATACCTTACAAATAAATATAGCAAGCTTTAAGTTTTCAAGATAACCTGCATATTTATTACCCTATAAACAACCTTTCATGCTGCACTGGTGTTGGTGTTGTGACGTACATAGTTCAGAGAAATCCACTAATGCTTAGAAAGAATGAATTCTCAAAGCCCTGCGGTTCACATAAGAAGGAGCTGGGTAGAGCCAGGAACAGGGTAGAATCTCATTCTATTGTTCCGAAATACACTAAGTCAGAGGAGAGTAAATCCATTTATTTACTCATACAGTGGATTTGAAGAAAGATGGCTAGGATAGACTTGTACCCAAGCAAATAGATTATTACCCTGGCTGTTGATTACCCCTGAGCATTTTCTCAGCCAGAAGTGTAAAAATCACTTGATTCCATGATACCAAGGTGATACCTATTTGAATGACCACATGTTTTTTCCTCAAGCCTGGTTTACAGTGATTTTCATAAAACACGACCATGTTTCTTGTTCTCAGCTATAAGACCTGATAGAAGGTCCAGGACTGCTGCAGTGACTTCATAATTAACAAAGTCCCAGAATTCTTCTTTCTGCTCTGCTGTACTCCACTCCTATTTTCCAACTTCTAGATCAAGCTTTTCAACTTTGTCTTCAAATCAATAGTTCAGTTCCAGCCAAAACAGTCACATGAATATGTGTGAAATATCTTGAAGGAGGAAGGGGGCAGAAAAGAACATATATCTTTCCCTTACAGATTGTTCCTTGGTGTTACCCCTACTACTTCTTCCATCAGGGCAACCATCTGTAGGCAAGACCTAGAAATTCAGTCTATAATTTGGAAACCATATGCTCAGCCAGCACCAGAACTTCTATAAGTGGGTTAGTCTTAGACTTTGGATTTTGGTAGACAACTAGCAGCTGCTCAGTGTGTATGAAATAAAATGGGAACGATAACACTGGAAAACAGAGAATAGATAATGAGAGGAATTTCAAAAGACAGGAATAATAAAGCTAATTTTAACTGAGAGGCTGTGTGAAAGTATGATACTGTAAATAAATGCTTTATGGATTTTTATCCCTACTATCACTTAAGGAAGGCCTTCCTAGGTAGTTACTATTCTCATAACAATTTTACGGGTAAAACAAGGCAAGTCAATGGCCCTAAGTGTTGCTGCAATAACATTGCGGAATCGGGATCCACATCAATATCATCTGAATCCAAAACACTTGCCCTTAATTATTGCCTCACATTGGCTCCCACATGGTCACATAGAGCCGCTTCATGGAAACACTCAATATAATGCCTGTTTTATGGACCACTAGAGGTGGCAAAGCATGTTCATGCTGACACAAATAAGAGGGCAAAGAGAAATTTTGACCCAGTTCTTTCCATCATGACATAGTGCATACAGATTCATGTGTTGACAGCCTTAAAATCCAGTTACAAAATAACAGTAATGGTTAAGAAAGAGAAAGGAAAAGTTCTGCACAAGGTCCTTCATTTGCTTGTTTCTCAATTCAATGATGAGTTTCAGCACCTTCATTGTATTTAAGCAGAGCTCGATGAGAGGATCAATATGTTGCTGACATACTTGGAGTGACCAACTATTTTTGACTTGATTGTTTATTCACTGAACCATGGAGGGATCATTTAATAGACCTTTTGAAATTAGGCAAAAAGAGATTCCTTAGGATGACCTAAGTATTCCAGCATTATCCAAAGTATGGTTGTTAATGAAGCATAAGAAAATATAGAAAAAAAGTCTCTGGAGCAGGGATGGAAAGGAGTATGGGGGGTTTGGAAAGATAACTTAGAAGAAGAGCTTCATCTTGACACCAAGTTAGCTATTCCATTTCATTGTTCTTTCAATTTTCAACTAACACTAAATGTGGCTTTGATAGTATTATCTGCTTTTAAAAGCAATCATGGGTATTAAAAATATCAGAAATACTGGCTCATAACATAGACAAAATTGACTTTGCTATTTGGTGACTCCAGACCCATTAACACCACATTGTCTTTCTGTGAATCATGTGTTCAGGGTTCCTTCCCTACACATGACTACAAGTGGGCTTGACTCTCAGTGAACCTGAAACATTTTGCAGAACGACCTTCTTTGGAAAGACAAAGGACAACATCTACTACACTCACAGGTGCTAATCATGTGCCTATTACACTTTGTGTAACATTTATACAGCATTGTCTCCTTTGATTGTCAGAGCAACCCTATGAAATAAACGGCTGTAATCCCCACTTCACAAAGGAGGTGGGGCTTCAGAGGTGTTCGGTTTCACCTGACTTTTCCCAGGTGAACATTGTAACTCCAGGACTGTCCACGATAAGAGTAAAGTCTCCTTTTTGATATTTTGGGACAGATAATTCAACAAGGAAATGAAACAACATTGTTGAAACAAAGAGTGCAATAACTGTAGAATGAAGGGGTATAAATACAAAGAAAATGCTCTATGTTCATGATAGAGAGACTTCTTAACTTGTAGGTCTTTAAACATTACATAAGTGTGTGATTGTTTGGTCCAAGACTGTGGCAGTTGGGACATTGTGTCACTGGAGACAAGTGTTTAGCTGACAAACTGTTTCCAGACAGGATGTTGGCGATATAATTTACATATTTGTAAGGTACTGATTCCAAATTAGTTTATCCCTTTTGTTAGAGCTCTCACAAAAATTGGTCTGGTTGTACAACCTTTAAAATCCACAAAGCAACAGCTTTCTCCCTTTCTTAGCACTGTTGCTTTGTGGATTTTAATTCAATTCAGCAGGTGTTACCAGGCTCCTATTATATGCTAGCCTTGCCCCACGTAGGTGAGATGTGACCTCTAACTTCAAGGAGTTCCCCGTTGCATCATCCGTGGCTGTTGCCATTTAAAATATTGCTATTGAAAATTGCTGTTGAAATGTTATTTTTACATGGATAATAATACAAAATAAAGATCAATACAATGAAAACATGCAACACACACACACACACACACACACACACACACACACTGAATCCTCCCATAGAAAGATCATCAGTTAGCTTATTAAAAATATTAACATTCACATACATTTCTTGAGGCCTTATCATATCCAAATCATGTTTTCAGTTTTTCGGCATCACCACTATTATTCGGGCCAGAAAATTCTTGGTTACGAGACTCTTCTGCACATCCTGGGACGTGAAGCATCCTGGGGTCAAAACCACCTCTCTTTGAGAACCACTGTGCCAAAATGCATGATAATACACAATTTCATCACAACAGCGCCAAAAGGCAACTATTATTTTTACCCCATTTTACAATCAAGGAAACCGATGGTCAGAAAGGCTAAATGATCTGGGTGCGTCTCTGTAGCCATGAAATGAAGGAGCAGAGGTTTAAACAGAGCTGTGGCGACTTTCAAACCTCCCCCTATCCCTTCTCTCTCATTTAGAAGAATGAAATAATGTACTACCATGAAACTTGCCTTTCTCGACGTTCAACAATATATCATGTGCCTCTTTCCATGTAGGTCAATAAAGATCCACATCATTATTTTTAATAGGGATATGATATTCACATGAGGGGATGCCCATTATTAATTGAGCCAGTTCTTTATTGCTGGACATTTATACTGCTTCTTACATTCAAATATTACAGATAATACTCTGAGGAGCATCCTTCTGCTTGGATCTGTGCCAACGACATTTCTCTTAAATGTTTTATTAGTCCGAATTTCAACAAGGAATTTATTATTCCGAATGTGACATTTCTGATTGGGAAAGGTGGTGGTGCTGAGACTTACACCAGGAGAAATGGATCAGGATTGTCTCAGGGAAAATGGTATATAATCATGACCAAGCTTTAGTGGCTTTTCCAAACTTAGCACATCATTAGCAAGATGGCCTTCTTTCTGTAATTTAGATTTGGTTTTTCTCTCCAAAGAGATCACAGAATTTCCCATAAAATTCATCAAGACCTTCCCAGAACATAGAATAAGTTCGCCCAAAGAAGGAATGTGGGGATTTGAACCATAATTTTCAAGCTCCAGGCATACAGTTGATCACATAACTGAATACTTTTCCCTTACAGAAAGAGCGAGCCAGAGATTTTGTCTGAGATTGAGTGATTTCACATATTCTATTTACTTTTTTTCAAATTTCCCTGGTTTGTTGGGAACATGTAACTGTACCTGTTTTTCATAATAATTTATTCTGTTCAGTAATCATTGAACGTTCTGTAAAAGGCAGCTGAAGATACAAATATGTCCAGCGTTCACCTGGTCTTAGTAGCCTGTGTATAAGTTGTAGACTTCTAAAACATACAACATTAAGTTTTCCTGCCCTTATACCAGTGTCTTCACACAGATCCTCAGTCGGGGGGCTTCTCTGAACTCACACAGCCCCCTTGTCCTGGCATGCATCCTTCCTGCTGCTAGGAATTCCTACTTTTCCATGCCATCCCCACAATCACTTGTCTGAAAGGTTGTGCCTTTCCATTCAAAATCCAGGGTGAACTTCTGGTGTTTTTTTTTAAAACTGCAGTGTCCCGCTAAGCACTCCTGGTCCAGGCCCCAGTCTGGGCAACACCTGCATGTGCACGCCCTGCCATTCCCTTTTGCAATTTATGCTCACTGTCTATCTTCCAGCCAGATATGTTTATTCCCTCAGGTACAGGCACAGTCATTTTATCTGGGTGTTGCAGGAGCCCAGCGGGGTGTCTAGCATGCGATAGTAGTCAGTAAATTCTTAACTGGTTAAATAGAGGGAGAAGAGAAGGGCAATGTGGGTGTATGCTTGCTTGGCCATGCTTAGATTTTCCCAGAAGACAGATAGGATAATTCATCTAGGAATGGCAAGGCCAGCTCAAAGAGCCTTATAGGAGGGCTGTCCTGCTTTTCTCCTGGGAGGAAGTAAATCATAAAGACCCGGATACAGGCAGATTGATACAGTCCACCCAGTGCCATGGCCTGGGGTATTGTAAGTTACTGTCAGAGCTAAGGTCATCAAACTGTCTCCCTGCAGGTCATCAACAAGGTTTGGATAGTTTGGGATTTCCAGAGGGGTCTATTTGGATAACATGTGGGAAGCCAAGAAGTCTCAATAGGGTTGAGGGAAGGAACGAACAGTAACCACGTGAACAGATGCTGATCAAAGTCCATCATTCACCGTGTGTTGTAATCTCTTACTTGGCTATCTTCCCTCCAAGTATGTAAAAAGCTTGAGAGTTGGATGCATGGAACCTCAGTGTCCCTCTCAGGGCCTAGTAGATAGTGGGTCCCTATTTAATGGCCCTTGACTTGCAGAACAGACTTTATTTCCTGCAAGAATGTTCAGTAAAACCATAGGGATGGGAGCAAAGGTTTCCTTGGATGCTCTAGGTGATTTCAAGGCCGAAAGGTCTCCCCTGTAATCAATCGCCTTAGACTTTTGAACAATAACCTTGAGCCAGAGCTAGGGCATATCAGCCTCTAAGAGCCAGTAGTTAAATATAGAGAAATTTTGTGAGTCAGTTGTTAGTACCTTGGTAGCTCGAAATTGGCCACGGAGGGAGAACTTATACCCCAGGAATTGGCAAACCCCACAAATCAGGGGCTTCTCACCACCATGTGCCCCCAGAGAGCCAACTTCCCAGCAACCCACTGCCAGCTTCTAAGTCCCAGACCCCAGATTTAGTTTTTCAATCATCCTTGTCTGGTTGCAGATCTTTAGTACCTGTAAATAAGAAAACTGATACAGTTGAGGGAAAGAGAAAAGAAAGAAATGCGTTTCTTAAATTGGTTTTCATATGGTGTCTTTAAAGGGCATTCATGCAATTTAGGAGCTACAGGTGAAGAACATAGCATTGGAACTAAAAATCTCTTTTCAAGGAAAAGGATTTATGAGCTCTAAGCCCCAGTTTCCAATCTATAAGTGGGACTAAACATCTAACTACTTTCAATGACTGGCTATGAGTCTGAAACAAAGATACTGTAGCCGCTGAGAAGATATCCACCGTTTCTTGAATGTATACCATATGAACATGTAAGAACAGATGTGGTTTCAGGACCATGATTCCTTATCTGAATCCCAGAGGGCCAGATTTATTTTGACTTCAGGTATCTTGAATTTTTAGGGAAATAATGTAATTCAAAGTGTGTGTGTGTGTGTGTGTGTGTGTGTGTGTGTGTGTGTGTTTTAAATGCCCTAGGGGGAATCCCAGAGGGATCTAGGGCACTCTTTATACCCAAATATATTCGTTTTCTTGCAGCAAAATTCATGAAGATTCACTCTAAATGAGAACAAGAATTAGTATTAATAGCCTCAAGTTAATTCAGGTCAGATTTAGTCATCAAACAAGCGTGCATCAAATTACAAAAATATGTTCAGTTTTCAGAGCCATTTGGATCTTGAATTATGATTGGAAATTTGGACCTGTATTATGATATTGTTGTTGGTCGGTCATGCCCAGTGGACTGATTTCATAGCCAATATTTTCTGGGGAATTCTGGCTTCAAAGAGACAAATATATCTTTTCCTTCAGCCATCAATATGTTCCAGACACTTCGGCTTTGTCTCCTGCACCAGCTTTCACATCGTGAATTGATATAAATATTCTTCGTGGGATTCATAAACGAAGACAGTCACTCTCAGTAGAAATCACCTTGATCTCTTAAAGAATTGCTGCTATAAAATGTGCTGCCAGCCCTTTGCCGTAGGGTATTGTGAAAAGCCCTCTAGCTCTAAAGATGCTCATGAAAAATTCCTCTTCCCTTTTAGACACTTCCTCTTCCAGGAACAATGGCCTTCCCCCACCACCCTCAAAAGTACAAAACTCTGGGCCCGCAATTGGTATTTCAATTCTTCCAAAAGTAGAGGTGGCTTTCTTCGCTCCGTGTTTGGATGAGAGAACCTTGTGTTGCTGGTCACGAGCCTCAGTGAACAACCATCTCTTTCTGCCATAGACAGCAGCCCACATTTCTATGTCTGACCCTCCAAGGCATGACATTCTGTTTTATGGCTTCTTAACAGGATAATGGTTTGGACATTTCTAGAGTGGATATGATTATATTTGTTGATTGGGTTTGTTAAAAATGCACTCACATTTGGCCTTTGCTAACATGATCATTAAATACATCACAGACATTAATGATCCCAGATAGTCTGCCCATTAGGACATTAAGAGGCAGATCTGATTAAAGAGACGTGTACTCTGTACTTTACAGGCGAAATCACTCATAATTCCTTGGATTAACTGAATGTTAAGGACCACAGACATCAGGCTCCTCCAGGCAGACAACTCTTCTCCCTAGTTCCCTAGATTGCTAACAAGAACAGAGGTAATCATAACTAAGAACTAAGTATCTAACCATTATGCCTACAAGGACTTTTCCTGCTCCCTGTTGAGGTGCCAAGCAGTTTGCTAAAATATTTAGTTCCCTTCTTTTTAACTGGCTTGACAACTGTCAGAGGTAACGGCAACTCACTTTTTGCATAAACAAGGGAACGTCAAAGCTTATCTAGTTAAAAGCAGGAGACCTCTAAATGAGGACGCATTTATGGAAAGGAAGCGAAGGAGCAGAAAGGAACATTAACTAATACGTACTAGGTTCCAGACCTTTTATTGAGATGGTATCAGTTGGCATCCAAAGCAGCACAGAAAACAGCTAACCATGTTCTTCAGGAGTGCATCAAACTCATGGATCTCACAAATGGGGAAGATCAGATTTAAACCCTTGAGTCTGTCTCCAAAACTAGGGCTCTCTGTAGACGGGCACCATGCTGGGTGTGGTGGAACAACTTGTCTCTGCTTTCATCATCCATGTTGGGAGATAATTTACATACATGTGACTAATACCTGAGTGAAGACATAATTATTTAAAGTATGTTCAAAATCTGCATTTGAGACTTTGGGGAAAAGTCTTCCTTCCATTTGTGGGAGGTCAGTTGACACAGAACTCTGGGCCTTTATCTTCTTGCATCTGACTGGTAAGCTTGGAAGGAGAAAGGGAAAGAAGGTGTAGTGCATCCCTTTAGAGTTCCTCTTTTGGAGATGAGGCATGTCCACAGAGAGCCTGCATTATATAACTTCCATCAACTGCCTGTGACTAGGGAGGTGCAGGTAAGTCGGTCAGATTCTGGAGTTCAGGTTTGGATGCTCATTTGCTCCCAGATAACAGCCCCACTCTCCAAAAACAGCTTTCTCAATAACAAAGGTAATATTTTAGACTTACATCTAATTCATTCCCTCATCTTATCTCCCTTCATTTGGCACTATGGAGAGAGGTACTAGTTTCTGTGTTCCCTTGTGTCCAAGAAATACCATAAAAAGAAGCTACAGAAAGCGAAATTCAATGTTCAGTAAAATAACTGGGAAAGTGTCATCGAAATTGAGAACTCTGAAATGGACCTCAAGAAATGGGCTGATATGGAGAGACACACATGGCCTCTCCATTTAATAAAACATTGCAAAGCATGAACTCTCATCAGAAAAGAAAGAACACAGTTCAAGAATGATACAGTTATACTCAGATAGGAAATTCAGTTATATATGTCAGAACTGTGTTTAAATTTCCTAATCAATAAAATAAAAGAATTCAACGTTTCTAAAAATATATGTACTTATATTTACTATGTACTTAATAATACACATACATATAAATTGATAATAATAAATGCAAGTGAAATCCCTACAGCAGAGTACCGCACCAACTATTCTTATATTCCAACATGATGTCCATTTTTTTTTTTTTATGTAGGCTTTACACCCAGTGTGGAGCCCAGCATGGGGCCTGAACTCATGACCCTGAGATCAAGACCCAAGCCAAGCTCAAGAGCCAGAATCTTTTTTTTTTCATTCTTACAGTGTAATTTTTGCTCCTTGCTTTTTTTTTTTATTGTTACTAAAATTTTTTTTCCAGTGTTTCAAGATTCATTCCCCATTCCCCACACCCAGTGCTCCACGCTTTAGGTGTCCCCAGTACCCACCACCAGGCTCTCCCATCCCTCCACCCCACTCAGTTTGTTTCTGTGTTCAAAGTTTCTGTTGTTTCGTTTCCCTCCCTAGATTACCCTAGTTCCCATTTGCTTTCCTTCTGCCACTGTCCTCCAGTTTGCCCCTCATGCACCACAAGTAAGTGAGACCATGCGATACTTGACTTTCTCTTCTTGGCTTATTTCACTCATCATAATCTCTTCCAGTCCAGTCCATGTTGCTACAAAAGTTGGGTATTCATCCTTTCTGACGGAGGCATAGTATTCCATTATATATATGTACCACATCTTCTTTATCCATTCATCTGTTGATGGGCACCTTGGCTCTTTCCACAGTTTGGCGATTGTGGCCATTGCTGCGATGAACATTGGGGTGCATATGGCCCTTCTT